>OX030952.1:73495407-74095407 GCA_943735915.1 Pherbina coryleti | reverse complement strand
CTACGATTATTACCATTAAACCGACTAGGATTTAAGGGGTTACTGCCACTTGCAGCGCAAAAAAAAAGGTAATTTTCATTCATTGTTTTTACAAAATCTACAAACTTTTTTAAATGATCAAATATCATCTTTAATGATACGAAGTCATGACGAAAAATTTAAAAGTACACTAAAAAAAAGCATTAGCTTAAAATTAAACACAATGTGTTTAAAAAATGTGTTCATAATTTGCAACTGTCGTCAATCTTAAAACATTTTTTTTTTTATTGTAGAAACCCTATGTTCGGCAAATATACTAAAATTTTTTTTAAATAGTTCTACTTGGACAATCGATATCCATTTTTCGAAAGTGTTTAATCATTTTTTGCGAGCTTTGATTTTATGACCTTAGAATGAAACCTAAGGATGGCATAAACTGGAATCGGGTGGGTAAGTTCTAGAAGAACAAGGTGTTTAACACTACTGAACTTTTGAGCAAAAACGCTGTACTCCTCGAAACAAAAACATTGTTTATCATTGTTAAAGATCAGACCGTAAATGCCAAAGATATGAAGAAAAAACTTAAATGCACACCGCTACGTTCGGTAAAAAACAAATTTTTTTGAAATTTTCTTTTAATAATGCTTCAGATTAGATGGTGTGCGGCGTACTTTTTATTGGTAGTAAGATGATACTTGGCGGCCGTGGCCGAGTGCATTAAACTAAGTGAACCATTCGTTGATAGTTTTTGAGCCCCGAGGTTCGAATCCGCCACCAGACCTAGACAATTTTTTTCAATTGAAATTAATTTTTCTGATCAGTCCTTCATGGAATTAGTTAAATAACAATATAAATTAGTGTTTGAATTTATGAATTTAATTTGAATGAAATTAAAAAATATGCATTTTGAAAATGGCGAAAAATCAAAGTAAGTTGTTCGATTTTCACTAAAAAACTGTCGTTTTTTTAATATAAAACTGCCATTTTTTATCGAAAATAAAACCAAGAGATTTAACACTACAATTTTATGTATATTTTTTATACATATTACATTCAATATTATACATCGAATCGACGTACGTTATCTTTCTAGGGTTAAAAATGCCATTTCGAAAAAACGGGGTGAAAATTTTAGCTTCAGTTGTTCTTGTTCAACGATCAAATCTCAATAAATTTTATTCGGATCGATTTGAAATTTTAAGCTATGACTTATTTGACTTATTTTAGTACTAATATTTAGGATTTATGTAATATATGGGGATTTTTATAGATAATTATGGACATTTTTCATATTTTGTAATGAGAAGATAGATGAAAATCATGATTGTTTTTTATTTTTGCAGTTTAACAATCTGCTCATTGTCAGAAATTATTTGTTTTTTCTTCAACATTAAGTGTAAAATCCAATTTTATGAAATAATTATAAGTAAACATATTATGATTTTTTTTATATTTTAACACGTTCACTGTTTATGAATCACATGTGACTCATTGACTATATTTGTTCACACATCTATGAAGCATATATGATACAAAAACAGAAAAAATTCTTATGGAAAACTTTTTTTTTTTTTTTTTTTAAATAATTTATTTGCAATCTATTTTGTGTTAAATATTAAGCAAATTATTTAAAGAGTTTTAGATATAACAGGAATTGCAAAACTTCAGTAAGTTGGAGAACTTTTGAATGATATTGTATTCTGCGTATAATGACAGAGTCCAAACATTAAAACAAAAAAATAATATTATCAAAACCTGCATTTTTATTTTGTATTTAAACTATAATTTCTGAAGTAGAAACCTATATTAAACTTTCACTAAAAACAACTTTCATTAATTCATAAAAGAATTCATGAGTCATATAGGGCTTAAATATAGCACATGACAAAAGTGAAAAGAAGAGAAAATAATGACAATTTTTTTGTTTTTATAACAAACATTTCTAAAACCGTCTGTCAATAAACGAAGTGTAGAAAAGTTTATACCTTTCACAATTCTTGTAAAGTTGCAACATCAACCCACATACCTGAATTTTTTCAAATTAAAGCAAATTATTCATATTAATATGTATATGCCTTCCCAATTTACACACGAGACAGAATGCTCATTGCACATCTTTAACTAAATTGCCCTCAATATCGATTGAAAAAAAAAATATACAGAATATAAAGTTATTTAACCCTCTTCCAAGATGTGTAAGATTTGTCTTTTGAATCAAAAGAACAATTGTTTCGGTGTCTCTTAAGTTTTTATTGGATTGTATAAAAGGAACATGGCTTAGTTTGAAGACCTAAATCCTTTTTTTCAAAAATTGCTGTCACTCTTTTGCATAATTGGGGCTCTATTTCGATGATACTGACTTCATTATTTGCTTTGAAATTAAGAATTGTTTGGGGATTGCTGGCGCTACCCTTATTCATAACTTGACCCCAAAGAAAAAAGTCTAAAGGTTTTAAGTCTTAACATCTTCCGGGCCAATTGATGTCTCCACCAATGCGAAACTACGCCACCAAAGAACTTCGTACATAATAACTCGATGGTTTTGAGACTTGTATGGCATGTAGCAGCATCATATTGAAAGTGGAGTTCTTCTATGTTTACATACTCCATCTCTAACCATAAAGAATGGTTTATCATGATTCCGTAGCGCACTACATTGACATTAACGGCTCTTCCATCGTCATTTTCGAAAAAAATACAGCCTTATGATGCCGCCGGTTCAAAATCCGCACCTTGCAGTCACTCGTTAGAGTACATTCGTATCTCTTGAATCACATGCGAGTTTTCGGATCCCAAAATGCAACAATTTCGCAAAAACCACCGTCACCATGCATGTTTTCCAAGACTCAATCGAGATCGTACGGCGCTACTGGTGGTCCGCTAGCTGCAGTTCTTGAGTCAATTTTCGTCAATATTCGCTGCAGTATGGATGCAGGGAACTCGAGTTTTTGAGCGAGGTGACGAATTGAGGTGCTTGGGTCGTTTTCAACACTTTCTTTTACTGCATCGATATTTTCGGCTTTTGCTTTTGCTTTTGCTTTGCTTTTGCTTTTGCTTTTGCTTTTGCTTTTGCTTTTGCTTTTGCTTTTGCTTTTGCTTTTGCTTTTGCTTTTGCTTTTGCTTTTGCTTTTGCTTTTGCTTTTGCTATTGCTTTTGCTTTTGCTTTTGCTTTTGCTTTTGCTTTTGCTTTTGCTTTTGCTTTTGCTTTTGCTTTTGCTTTTGCTTTTGCTTTTGCTTTTGCTTTTGCTTTTGCTTTTGCTTTTGCTTTTGCTTTTGCTTTTGATTTTGCTTTTGCTTTTGCTTTTGCTTTTGCTTTTGCTTTTGCTTTTGCTTTTGCTTTTGCTTTTGCTTTTGCTTTTGCTTTTGCTTTTGCTTATGCTTTTGCTTTTGCTTTTGCTTTTGCTTTTGCTTTTGCTTTTGCTTTTGCTTTTGCTTTTACTCTTGCTCTTGCTCCTTCGTGGTGTCAGCGGATATTATCTTCAGTATTTTTCCTTTTCATAATTATATCCCTTCAATTATGTGTGGGCAACGGAAAATTCCGTTTTGCGTGAATATTTTCAAAAACAACTTCGACAGCAAATATTAAATTGTATTCGATCAACTCGTTATTTTAAATAATAATTTGTGGTTTCCACCACCATCAACGACTTGAGCCATTATATCATTTCCATAATTTTGATTTCCAGGAATTGCAGAAATTCTTCTGCTTCTAAGCACCTGACTGCAAAATCATCAACATAATTTCCGTTATTATTAAAATGTCACAACAGAACAATTGTCAAAGAGAAATACTGACAAAATGTATTACTTTGAAACGGAGGAAACAATTTCGTATGCAAATGTTGAACACGCCATCGGCACCAAAGACATATTCTGCGGCTTTTAAGCGACTGCGACCATGATTACGATGTTGACGATGATCAGTGATAATGGCTATGAAGTTAATAAGCGTTTTGAGAAATTCCATCATGATAATGGTGAGCATCATAATCATTACCTTTGTGCCAGTCTTGAATAGCGGTGTAAAAACGTATGACAAAGCCTGAGAGAATCCAAAACAAAGCAAACAAATTGACGCAAGAGGCGGAAAATATCAAATAACTCCGAGTAATAAAAGAAAACAATAAAGAGATAGACCAAATAATATTCCACAAAACAAAAAAAAAAAGAAATCCCATTGAAGTGCGTAGGCAAATTTAGGGCATGGGTAAGTTATTCACATGCTACATATGAATTATAAATTTTAAAACAATTTGTTATCACTTTGTTTTGCTGTTTGTTAATAAGTGGTTTAGAAAAAGAAAGATTTTTTTTAAAAATTTCTTTATAATAATTTTTGGTCTGTGGCTTCAGTGATCACAAAAACACATTTTTCAAACTGTTCGAGGTCAGTCTTCAGCTGTGGATCATCAATCGATTTTTTTTTATATGGTGAAAAAATGAATTAACTTCAACGCCTACATGAAATGTTGATAGACATGTTGGTGATTAGCTGCCAACAATTGTTTTCATCATAAGCGGAGTGAATGAAAAAAAGTAGTTAATTATCAAAATTATTAAACTTGTAATGAAAACTTTATTCGGGTTATGTGTAAAATCAGACTTTAAATTAATTTTTCATTAATTAATTTTAACAAGAACTGTTATATAAAGTTAAAGATATACGTATAAAGATAAGTTAACTCACAAGTCATGACTGTTTGACATTGTTTCACAATTATTCAATGTTCCATATTGATTGACAATTTGAAAATACGTTTTGGATCGTCAATCACAACAAATGTTTAAAATGCGATGGGCTTTATTTTTTTCAAAATAAACGGGTTATTTATGAACACTTGTGAATTTTACAAATAGTATAATTTGTAATAGTGTTTGACAATTTCAGATGAGATAGCATCCCATATTTTTTAAAATCTATTCAATTAGATCGACAGAAGGAAAAACAGCCGAAGAGGCACAATGCTTGCACTGACTTAAACAAAACGAAAACGAAACGATGCCAGAACGTTCTGTACGTGTCAATTTGGCTCCACGAAATAACCCTTAAATGAAATAGCCCCCAATGAAATAACACCCAATGAAATAAGACCCAACGAAAATGAAATAAACCCAAAATTACTGAACTCAAATAATGGACAAACTCAATGTAATAAAACCCAAATGGAATATGAAATCAGCCCCAAAATTCTGGATTTATAATTAATGAAATTACGCCCAACGAAAAAATTAAATTAGCCCCAATGAAATATCCCCCAAAATAGTGAAATAAGCCCCAAAAGAAGAAAGGTTTAAGCTTAAAATATGCATCTTTTACAGAATGAATAATTTTTAAAAGGCGTAACCTTATGTAATGAAATAATACCCAAACTGAATGAAATAAACCCCAAAAAAATATCAAAATGAAGTAATCCGCAAATTAAATTTGATTAGGGCTAATTTCATTGGGCTTTATTTCATTATGAAGAAAAAAATTAAATATCACCCAAAATTTGTGAAATAGTCAGCTCCGCGAAATAACTCCTAACAAAATAACTCCTAACATAATAAGTCCTATTGTAAGAACTACTAACGGTAAATGAAATAATTCCTTATATTCAAAGATGGTACTTCCCCAAACTCCTGACGAAATAAGACCTAAAGAAAAAACGAGATAAGTCCTTATATTTAGGAGTATATTCATTATGAAATAAAACCGAAACGAATGGTTATAGTAATGCATACATAACGATAAATTAAATCAGGTACCAAATTTGGGATCTACTGTTTTTTTAATATGAAATATTGTCCCACCACATAAAATGATATTTGACCGATGAATTGGTTTCACTCGTGTAGAATTTTAAATACTACATTTCGTAAAAGGGCAAATCGTTACATCATAAATAAAAAACCAATTGGGCCCTTTTTTCGTTTCATGGCTATATGTATTTCATAGAGCCGCAAGGAATACATAATTCAATATTATACCTATAGTGACGTAACCAACGATCTATGATAAGTCCTAATTAGGAGTTATTGCATAAAGGAAAGACGGTCAAAGATGAAATAATTCCTTATATTAGTGTAAAAATTCCTAATATGCCAAATAGTCTCCAAAAATCGGGTGTTATTGCAAAAGTTGTTTAATTTTTCTCTTATTTCATTTAAGTTGGGAGCTATTTTACTTGCCTAAAGTGCTTTCTTCAAAGAATTTTTCATTTGTCTTGGGAGTTATTCCGTTAATTTTATTTTTATTTGGAGTTATTTCATTGGGACTTAGTTCATTTTTGGTTTGGGAGTTTTTCAATTTTCATTGGGAATTATTTCATATTTTGGTTCTGGGACTTATTTCATTTCTCTTGATAGTTATTTCATTTTTGCAGTTGGGAGTTATGCGGATTGGGAGCAGTGGCGGATCTAAATATGGACTGAAAGGGCTTAAGCCCGCCCCCCTTGGAGAATTTTGTGTACGGGAAAAAATCAAAAAAAGTCCAAAGAGATGTTTTAGCCCCCCCCCATTGGCGTACAAAAGTGTAATTGTAAGAGCGAAAATTGGGAGAATGGGGAAAATGGATCGCAAATTTGGGATCTACTGTTTTTTAATATGAAATATTGACCCACCACATAAATGATATTTAGCCAATGAATTGATTTCCCTTGTACGGAATTTTAAATACTATAATAAAATTAAAATAAATAAATGGCCATTTCAGCCCTTGAAAGGACTTTGACCAAACTTCTTATGATCAAATTTTGTTGTGAGTGTTATTAAATATATATACCAATTGATTGTGAACTGGTCCTACTAGTTTTATGCCGACTCCAAAAGGCTAATGTGCATATTTTCAAGAAGCTTAGCATGGCATTATTTACTGTCTGAAGTTTTCCATTGTCTGCAAAGAGATGACGACCGTACAGAAAAATTAATTCAATTGAAAAAACTTTCTATGTCAGATGGAATTGAACCAGTGTTCTCTGGCGTATGGGTCACGCACTCTACCTACTATCCCACGGCCGCCGCCACCTTTGGTGGTGTGGTATCTTTACCTACTGACTCTCACACTTTTTCGAACACTTCTTTTCCGAAATTCTGTATATATTTTTCGTTTTCTGCCCAAGTTTTTTTTTTCGTTAATGGAGCACCTTCCAACTCACTATCACTTGAACTGTGTGAATATTGAAACGAACTATCTAAGCATTCAAAATCGCTTTTTGAATCACTTTCCGAATTAATTTTTTAAAAAATTTTTCCAAATTGAAAAATAAAGCTTTCAATTATCTATGATACAATTACAATGAAAGCTCATTTTAAGATGGCTGCTCAAATGAGAAATTTTGCAACAAGAAAGCTAGTTGTCAAAGTTATTAGCTTGTTTTGACAACTATACGACCTGCTCTCCAATATGAGCCTTCCTTGTAATTGTATCATGCAATTAACTAATTCACGTTCTATTTGAATTAGAAAGCTAAGCCTTCTAAAGTCCTAAATCAAATGTAAATCAGCATCGCTACTTGCAAAGTAAGGAGAGCAAAACAAGTCAAAGCAAAGAAGAAACAATATTTTTCTTAGTGCACTGACTAAACAAATTCCCGCTATTTTCGTATGTTACTTCTACCGGTTCCAAGCAAGAAGATCAGATATCGTCATATTAAAGCCGTAAGTTACACAAAATTCAAAATCTACTTTGTGATAGATTATGCTGCACCGTATCAAAATACATTTTCCTGCAAAATTATACGCTCCTACAAGTAAAAACAACGTTAACACGTTAACTACCATGAGGCACATACGGTGTGCCTCAATAAAATGTCCACGTAGGCTCTTAGGCACAGCGTATGTGCCTCAGTATATGATTACACATTATAGTTCGTAGTTTAAAATTAGTACCTCGAAATGCAGATATTTTGTTCGAATTTTCTGATACCAAAATACACTAGATTTGTAAAAAAAAAAAAAAATGGCCCGGAGGACCAAATATTTTTTTTGTATGGTGGCAGTTAAAGTGTTTATTAAAATAGCTTAACCTGAATACCATAAATGTTGAAAAACTATAGATTATTTTTTATAATTTAGAAAGCTTTTTGCGTCTCCTGTAAAATTTTTTAAATTTTACTTACATCTATTTTGATTTCATATGACGATGTAGAGTTTCACATTTCTCGATGTTAAGAAGTCAGTTTAAGAGCTATCAACTCAATATTTTGAGGGAACATAAAGAACAGACTGTTCTCTCTACACTACGGGAAATAACGCATATTAACATTATCCACGCCTGAGTATATATTTCATTTAAATATTTACGTGGATAAATCAATTATTTTCCTTACAACTCGTTTTTTCCGTATTTAAATTTTATTTATGCCACACACTGACACACATATTCCATACAGCTGCCACGCAGCCGCCAAGCAGCAGCAGCATCGCACTCTGTTCCTGCAGTTTATTTCTTGCAGTTGCAGGTTTCTTATAGTTCTCATTTAGTTAGGGTTGCAAGGGTAATATAGCCTGAATGTTTGGCAAAGATTCTTTGTGCGTGCGATGGGTGATCGCATAACATTATGTAAGGTTAGAGTGACAGCCGGACACTTGCACCGGTTGTCATTTGCCTGCATATTTTGCTTTTAATTTTCTTTTTACATTTTCTTTCTCTAATCCAAACTATTTTTGACATTTGGCATTTGTTGTCATAATACTGCACCAACTGTCAAAAATAGTATAAATTAGAGAACGAAAACAGTAAAAAGAAAATAAAATATGCAAGCAAATGGTATTTGTTGGACGCAGCTCATGAAAAATATTTTAAATATGTATATGTTTGTAATTAAAAAAGTATTTAAATAAATTTTAAATATTTACGTAGTCGATTTAAGCAAATGCGTTATTGGTGCAAAAATGAATCGCTTTTTGGATAAATTAAAAAAGTTTCTGGATACATTTAATATTTTTTCCCTTAGTGTATAGAGCCGTTTTATCACATCTCACCTTGAGCCATTATTGCATCTACCTCCTCAATTACACACAAATAACACACAATATTGATATTTTTCTATTTTTTAAAAAAATTTACAAAATGCACAGTATTATTATTGTTTCAATTAAATTTAATGTGACCTTTTCATTCAATTATATTGAAACTTATTGTTGAGCTTTAAGGTAAGTATCAGAGATCTGCAACAAGTCAAATGAAAATCAAGTAACTTGAAAATAATCAAGTTTCGGCTTGACTTGTAGAAACTTGATATGTTTCTACCCTACACGCCACGACTTGCTTTTGAAAAACGAATCATAAGTCTGACTTGATTCTATTTTGTTTCTACTCTACATTAATTGGTAGAAAAAACCAAGCTTTCTACTTTTCAAGCCTATGCGACTGCGCTGCCGCAGAAAGCCACTGACGATCGTCTACTACAAGGTAGCATTGTATAATACAAGGTAGCATTGACAACTGCTTATTTTCTCTTCTAAAAGAAAACATCTCCTGTCAAAAACAGCTTTTTGTGTAAATCAATCTGCAGCTGCTGTGGTTGTTGTTTTTTTTTTTCACTTCAACGTTTTCAACATTGTTTGTGTTTTCAATGGCGGATTGTGAGCGCCAGTGTCGCCAGATGAAATTAACATCAAAATTCTCTTTTTCTCACACTTAATTCCCACAAATTACCACTTTCGTTAAAATACCTCAAAATACCATAAAATACCTCAAATTGTGGCGTCCGTGGCGTAGTTGGTTTAAGTGCGTGGCCGCTATGTCAAAGAACTTTGGAGACCCAGGTTCGAACCCCAGCAGCGACAGAAAATTATTTGAATTAAAATAATTTTTCTGTACGGCCGCCACCTCTCTGCAGACAATGGCAAACCTCAGAGAGTAATTAAAATGCCATGTAAAGCTTCTTGAGAACGAGAACATTCCGTTCATCGCCGTTCGGAGTCGGCGTTAAGCATGTAGGTCCGGTTCTCGGTCAATTGTGTACAAACTTAATAACACGCACAATACAATTGATCATAAGAAGCTAGGTCAAAGTCCTTTCAAGGGCTGAAATGGCCAGTTTTATATTTATATTATTATTACCTCAAATTACCATAAAATACCACAATACCTCAAATTACCACAAAATACCACAAAATCCCTCAAATTTTCTTTTGGGGTATTTTGAGGTATTGTGGGATTTTGTGATAATTTGAGGTATTGTGTGGTATTTTTTTGTGGTAATTTGAGGTATTTCTTTTCCCACGCGTGTTAAATATCTCACATGTGGTATTTTTTCCCACGTGAGAGATTTTTACCACAAAATACCATGGGAAATACCACATCCCACAATCGTTGAAAAATACCATAAGTACTATTTATCGTGTTTTTCTGGCAACATAGGTGAGCGCTCTTTTTTTGAGTATATTTTTTGACAGGAGATGTTTACCCAAGCAACTGTCAATGCTACCTTGTATTATTTATACTTTTACTACTACTTATACTTTTCTATACAAAGTGACAAAATAAAAAATAAACAACAACAACAACAAAAAACAAACAAACATTCTTCAATCCAATGCTAAAAGCAGTGTCGAGCGCGTAGTACAGACGCAAAAATAATAGAAATCAGATTACGCCATCAGAGGCAGAAAAAGTTGCACTGTTCTGCGCAAGACGTTAGGTCTTTCGTGACGTAGATAGGAAAAGACTCTTTCTCTGTTCTTCTCACTGATTTTCTGTTCGTGCAAGAAAAGACGAAAGATAGTGCGAAATAGTTCTGTACGATTTTTTTTTTCAGCTACAGTTGTTTTTTATGTTTTGCTCAGAGAAAAACAACTGATTTTGACAATATGTCGATCATGACGTAGGCAGATATACGCATGGCATAATCTTGTATTTATTACTTTTGGTACAGACGAGTGTGGAGCAACACTTCGTCTTTTTGCGTACACACGAAAGATTAATGAGACAAATGTCGTTGCTGTGGTCCATGGTATAATAATACAAGGTAGCATTGACAACTGCTTATTTTCTCTCCTAAAAGAAAACATCTCCTGTCAAAAACAGCTTTTTGTGTAAATCAATCTGCAGCTGCTGTGGTTGTTGTTTTTTTTTACTTCAACGTTTTCAACATTGTTTGTGTTTTCAATGGCGGATTGTGAGCGCTCTTTTTTTGAGTATATTTTTTGACAGGAGATGTTTTCCCAAGCAACTGTCAATGCTACCTTGTATTATTATACCATGGCTGTGGTCGACACTGCTTTAAAGTTAAAATGTTTTCTCAACTCGAGAAACGAAGTTTGCACTGACGACACGAAGTTAATTCCACGAACTTCGTAAACAGACTTGAAAATAAACGATTTGTAGGAAAATAATTGATTTTTCCCTACATTTCCAGTTTCTACATTTTAAGTTTTCTACATATCAAGTTTCTACATTTCAAGTTTTCTACATTTGGCGACTTGATTTTTGCTGCCTATGATTAGCGCAAACTTGGTGTTTGCCTGCCTTGACTTGCAGGGAGTTGAAAAATTAAAGGAACTTAAAACAGCAAATGAATCCATTCATGCAGATCTCTGCTAAGTTTGTTATGACGAAAAAAAGTAACAACAACATCGGCTCTGTATAGAGCAAATCATACAGCAGACTAGACAGACTATTTCGTTGGCCGTTACACCAACTCATCAGTAGTCTTAATGATTTTCACTATGATCCTCTTAGCTACTAAGGTCTTATTTAATCGCCAATTTTGTCGACGAAGTTACCCGGAATTTTTTGTGCAGAGCGGACAAAGCTTTCCATTAGGAACTAGAGTTATTTTCTACTTTGATGCACCCTGTCAAGGTTAACCTTGGTCGTGTCATAGGAACTAGAGTTCTTATCTACTTTGATGCACCCTGTCAAGGTTAACCTTGATCGTGTCATACTTTTAGACATAGCCTTTAAGTTATGCGCATCTTTCGAAGGTCAATCAGAACATTTTACTACTATCAGACCTTGTCGTTGTGTTTTTTAGTTGTACGTTTGAACATTTATGAAAAGTGTTTTCCAACTTTGTTTTTTATTTGTTTTCTTATGAAGGCTTTATAATAAGCTCATAACTTTTTATTACTACAGCCGTTAAAATTTAACATTTCTATAATAATAATTTTCTAAAAATTATTGGAAATGTTATATAATAAAAAAAAAATGTCTTTGATCTATTCATCACTGTGTCAAGTTCGCTGAAAAAAAAAAAAACAATTAGATTTACTTCTTTTAATTGAGGCAACTATTGCTTGTTGTGGTTATTGTATTGTTTTTGTGGTTTTTGTAGCGAATGATAAAGTGTGGGCAGTGATGAAGCGCATAAAAAATAATGGATAACTAGAGTCAGTAATAAACGAATTTCTACTAGTGGGTGAAAAAAAAAAATTAAATTATAGACTGATTAATCAAAAAGCATTTGACAGTTAAAGAAACTTGTAATCGATGATTTGAAGAGACCACCTCTGAGTGTTGAGTTGAGAAAATAGCATTAAAAAAAATTTAATTGAAAAGTAGAATTAATCAACACTGCTTAATCAAATGCAATTTTTTAACTTAAGAGAAATTAACATATTACAGCATTTTGGGCAGTTTTTTTTTCTGAGCGACGAGTTGTTGTTGCATAAAAAATTAGTATTTTCGATTTCTTATTGAGTAGTTAAACTTATAAATAATGAGTTAAAATCTTCTCGTAAATGAGTTAAGTCTCTTGGAAGTATTTTTTATCAAAGGTACCATGTGTGATATTGTTGATTTTTGTTTTTTGTTTTTATGAGCTCTTTTTTGTTTTATATTTTGTAATGATATTTTTTTAACCTTAACCAACCACCTACACCAATCACCACCATTCAGCACCGCATGTGTTGAGTTTTATGTGTTGCCTACCTTCACATGAAGTGCATTAAAATTTACTGCTTTTACAAATTGTGGGGCGTTCTACTGCATGTTTTACTTAATATGTGTGGCAAATTACTTTAATTTGTTTTGTGGCGCGCATCCTTTGGTTTTTGGCCTCTTTGAATGTCTCTTTGTTGTCCGTTTGCCAAATCCACACCATACAGATAATTCTTCTTTGTTTAGTATAAATATTTTTAATATGAGGATAAATAAATGTTTCACCGAAAAAACAAATAATAACTTAATTTTCCAGCATCATCAAGAGTGAGCCATAATTTTCTGCCTTTACTCACTACAGAGTTGCTTTTTTTTGTTTTTTGTAGTATCATCGTGTGGATGGGGCGTTCATGCAGCACACTTGACAGTATGATGCGCAAAACGAAATATTAGGTTTAAGCATGAAAATTCGTGCTGCTTCCCACGCATTGGGCGTTATTGTTTTTTATATCATCATTTGAGGTTGAAAATTCTTGATTATGGCATTTAGAAACATAACTTTGATATTGTTTTAAAAATGACTGCATTAATTTTATCAAAAATAAATTGAACAAAACAGATAGTATTTAGCTGGGTATAAATAGAGAGTCTTTCACACATGAGGTGTCATTTTAAATTAAAAAAAAAAAAACAATATTTTTGTAAAAAGAGCTGATAATTTTATTTCAATTCAAAGTACAAGCTCTCGATTAGTAATGATGTATGTTCTTTGTTCTTTGATTGGCTGTTCTTTCATATGGCCATGCTTTTGATGATATTTTTCATCACATTTTCGCATAGTTGCGGCTGTATCTCGCGAATTACAGCTCTAATATTGTCTTTGAGTGGCTGAATATTTGCTGGAGTATTGGCGTAGACTTTTTTCTTTAGGGCTTCGGTAAAGAAAAAGTCTAATGGTGTTAAGTCGTACGATCTCGACGGCTAATTAAAGTCTCCATTTCGAGAAATCACACGTCCAAGGAATTTTTCACACAATAGATCCATTGTGAGGCATATGTCACTGTCTTGCTGAAAATAAGCGTCGTCAACATTGTCGTCGTCACTTCAGGCCAAAATAAGTCAATCTACATTGTTCGCTAACGCAATCCATCCTCTGAAACGATCGCACCAGCACCATTTTCAAAATAATATGGCCCAATGACACCGCCACTCTAAAAATCACACAAATCTGTCACTCGTTGTGAATGAAGAGGTAGTTCGACTATTTCTCTTGAATTTTCGCAGCCCCAAATGTAACAGTTTTGCTTATTCACGTACTCAGGTAGATGAAAATGAGCCTCTTGTTGAAAGATCCTATATTACAGAACCTTGATTTCATTAAAAAAAAGTTACTGTCAATGTTAAAAGTAACACATTTAAGGTCTGAAATGCCGGAAGTTGTTTTTTAGAGGTAGGTTAGATTAGGTTAGGTTTATGATGGCTGAGCCGGCAGATTACTCGTACACTTAGGCCAGTGCAGGCCCGGTGTGATACCACATAATCTCTATTGAACCTCAACAAACCAGGTCGAAAACTCCTGGATACCGAATTTGAACTTCATAAAGACTTTATTATAGAATGTAGCCTGTTAAAGGAAAAAATTTCAAAAACGCTTTTTTGAATTCCTAAATTTGAATTTCAGATTCGTAATCACCGAAAAAAACACTTGGTACTAAACTTGGGCTTCATAAAGCCTATTATTATAGAATTAGCTTATATAGCTTGTTCAAGTATTATATCTTGTTCATGACCGCTATTTTGAAATCGCTATTTTGAGTTTTGAATTTCTAGATTTAAACTTCAGATTCGTGATCAGCGTCCCCAAAACCTCCTGAGTACTGACTTCATAAAGACTTCATAAGGACTTCATAAAGCCTTAATTATAGAACTTAGCTTGTTCATAGCCGACATTTGAGAGCCACGATTTTGAATTTCAAAATTGAAACTTCGGATTCATGATCAGCAACCTAAAAAGCTTTTAAAGTATTATTTTTGGATATATATTTTTTAAGTGTATATTTTTGTCGCGGTACGAAGTCCTGTGAATTGATCTCCGTGTGGTCTCTGGCCCCACTTTTAAGCGAAGACTTGACTGCATAGATATATAATTTTAAATCCGTGGTTCAAAGCTAAAAAATAATAGAAATTACCTGATTGTTGGAGCGGAGCCATTCTTAAATCTGGAAATAAACAATTCAGGAGAAGCCTTATATGGAGAAAATGGTGGATGACGAACTAATTCGTAGCGCAATTTATTCAATATTGCCATTACGACCTCGGACTTGTATATTATTTTTTCCAAATGCAGCCGTTTTCGCTTCAAATCGGGTCAAATATGATATTTTTTTGATATGATTTTAAAGGTATTTTTTTTTTAAACTTAAATTCAGTTAATAGCGCTTAATTTATTTTTCTTGTCAAATTTACACAATTTTATGAAAAATAAGAGACAATTTTTTAATTTCTGCTGCAACAATATCAACGGCACTAAGTAGCTCTTCACTCATTCTCCGTAAGTCTAACTATTTATCTAGCATTGATTATTTCAACGAAAGACACACACGGCCGCCCAACACTGCCCCACAGCAAGATAATGTACAATCTCAGTTGGTTCATCGTTGTTACTCTCTGTATTTTCACAATGTGGGTGGCCTCCGCACAAAAACTTGCCAGCTTTTTAATGCATCCAGTTCGCATGAGTACGATGTAATTGCTCTAGTTGAAACGTGGATGACGTCACATTTCACCTCTAATGAAATCTTCGACTCTCAGTATGTTGTATATCGTAGAGATAGAGTGCTTGAACCAGGTGTATCGAGGGGCGGAGGTATTTTAGTAGCAGTATCTTCACTACTCTCCAGCAGACAGATTCAGCTTCCACGTAATGCTGCAAATATTGAACAATTATGTGTTGCAGTATTTTTTGGAAATTTATTTAATTCTAACATTAATGCAATCATTATACATTTAAGCTATATTCCTCCATCTAGTTGCTTGGATATATATAACGATCATTTATTTAATATTGATTTCATTGTTAATTCCTTAAATTCAAATCAGACTCCGTGCGTTATTGGTGATTTTAACGTTGGGTCCATTAATTGGAGGTACTGCTCTGAAGAAAAGATGTTGTTACCGTTTAATGTAAAGAATTCCATTGAATCCACACTGTGCGACACAATTTATGCCTTGAATCTTTTTCAAGTAAACGATATTTGTAATGATATCTTCAGAATTTTAGACCTCATTTTAATTAATAATGACTTAAAATATTAACTTTTTAATGTGATATGCCACTCACCAATGACTCTGTTCATCATAAGGCGCTTGTTTTAAATTTTAACTTTTATGTTTTTGAGAATTTATCATACGATTTTAGTAAAGCGAATTACAATTCCCTTAACTCTTTCTTCGATTCAAATAATAGGAATTTGGTATTTGGGTCGAGTGATTTACATAATATGTATCTCACTTTTAAGAAAATTGTTGATGAAGGTCTCCATTTATATGTACCCATAAAAACTAGTAAAGTTAGTTACAAACATCCATGGTATAATCGAAGGCTAATCAACTTGAAAAATTTAAGAAATAAAGCCCATACACAATTAAGAAGCACAGGTTTGTCTGTAGACAAGCAACTTTTTAATCTCCAAAGGCGTGAGTTCGAATTTCTCTCTACCTTTTTATATAAAAAATACATTTTTTCAGTTGAAAGTGATATTAAATCCAACCCTAAGTCATTTTGGCTGTTTTTTAACTCCAAAAGAAAAACAAATGGCTTACCAAAATCTTTGGAATTAAAAGGAGTTGTTGCCGATAATCCACTCGAAATAAGCGAATTGTTTGCCGACTTTTTTGGTTCTGTTTTCAGAAATATTAATTCTCATTCATGTCCAGACGATTTTTCTAATTTAATTCAGTTGCTTAATATTGATGTCTTTAAAATATCTGATGAAGAGGTATATGAATCTCTCATTGCTCTAGATTGCAGTAAAGGCGCTGGCTACGATTTGCTTCCACCAATATTTTTGAAAAAATGTGCGGTTTCTTTGTATGTTGCTTTGAGTAAGATATTCAACAAATCCCTGTTGGAAGGCGTTTTTCTGAAAGAATGGAAGACTGCTTATATTTCGCCGATTTTCAAATCTGGACAAAAACATTTAATCAATAATTACAGGCCCATAACTAAGCTGTCAGTTATACCTAAGCTTTTTGATAAAATCGTGAATAAAAGGTTATTTTATCTAGTACGAAACAGTATTTCAGCACATCAACATGGTTTTTTTTTAGGACGTTCAATAAATACTAACCTTGTAGTTTTTTCCAATTTTTGCGTTAATACTATTGAATATGGTTCCCAAGTTGACGTTTTATATACCGACCTATCTAAAGCCTTTGATAGTCTTCAGCATGACATATTGTTAATAAAGCTCGAAAAATTCGGAGTCCACCCACAATTATTAAAGTGGATCCGATCATATTTAGTAGACAGAGTACTTTTCGTAAAGGTCAACGATAGTTACTCGAGACCTATATCTGCGAAGTCCGGCGTACCATAGGGAAGTCATTTAGGTCCTCTGATATTCCTTTTATTCATTAATGATCTACCACAAATATTTCAGTATTGTAAGAGCTTACTGTACGCAGATGATTTAAAAATTTTTCACAACATAAATACTTTTAACGACTGTCTTCATTTGCAAGAAGATATCAATAGACTCTTAAATTGGTGCAAATTAAACTGCTTAGATTTGAATTTCCTCAAATGTATTGTATTAACGATATATCGAAAAACGTTTCCAATCAGATACGACTGCAGTTATGATATCAATAGAAGTTTTGTAAGAGAATACCAATTCAAAGACCTTGGAGTATACTTTGACTCTAAGTTTAGTTTCGAAACTCAGCTTGAGTATGTAATATCAAAAGCAAACTCGCGATTCGGATTTTTAAAACGAAACTGTATGGAATTTACGGACCCTTTTACGTCTAAAACAATATTTTTTAGAATAAATAGATATAACTTATTTTAGAATATGGAAGTACAATTTGGGATCCATTTTACAAAAATTCAATTAATAGAATCTAAAACATTCAAAAAAGATTTACAAGATTCTCTTTAAGACGAACATACACATGGGAAAATATGCCCAGTTATTTGGTGCGCTGTCGATTACTTGGTATACAAAGTCTGGCCCAAAGGAGAGTAATGGCTAATATTCTGTTCATAAAAGATATAACTGATGGCAGAATTAACTCTCCAGAGCTATTGGCCCTTATTCCCTTTCACATTCCAGCTCGTTCTCTTAGGAGAAGTCAATTGTTCCACATAAACCACCATAGAACAAACTACGGCCTGAATGAACCGATTTCTAGGTGTCTATCACAAAGCAACTCAGTTGCTAATCACACTGATTTTAGTGTAGATAGACGTATATTCAAGAAACAGTTGGAAGATATTCTTTTTCTAAAATTTGCTAACAAATTTAAATTGTTTACTTTTAGGTTAAACATCTGCATTTATGTAAATACATATGTATTTATATTTTCTCTTTTGTTTAGTTTTAAGTATTGTAATCTGTAAGGGTATAAGCCCGGTAGATGAAATAAATAAATAAATAAATAAATTTATTTCATTTCATTTCATTTATTTATCTACTGGGCTTAGCCCTTACAGATAATACATCCTTATTTAACTATTGACTTAGCATAAAATTATAAATATTTCTCTTAAAACTATCTCTTGCCATGCAGAAGTCTATATAATCTGGAGCTATATAGCAATAAGATAAGCATTTAGAAATTGGCTCATTAATGCCATAGTTAGTTCTATGAAATCCTAAAAAAAATATGCTTCTTTCTCTAAGAGTCCTTGTTGGAGCATAGAATGCTATTAAGAATTGTGCTTAATAAAAATATCAGTTACCTGAAAACATACTTTACTAAAAGTATAACTTTTAACACGTTTTGAAATTCATAAATAAAGAAATTTTTACCGATTTTTTCATTGTTTTATTAAAAGATCTCTGATTTCATCAAAATTATCTTCAGAAAAACTTTTATTTTGTACATTTTTGTATCGCAGTAATGTAATTAATAGGTCGGACGATATCATTAGCATTGTAATTAAGTCAGTATTTTGGTTCTCCCTACTATTTTTTCTTGTGTGGCTTAGTCTGAAATTCTTGTTGTCCTTATTTTTGGCTTCTCGGGCCTTCCCGATAGCTCACCAATTGGGAAAAAATTATATTTTATTATATCTTTTCCATGGCACAAAATTTTATAAAGAGTTGGAGTTATGTCCTTCCAACTTCCATATAAATTTTTGTGCAAGTTCTGCGTTTCTGATGCGAATTTTTCAAACTTTTCTGCGGCAATGTTTTTTTTTTATGAGAGAATAGATGGCAATCAAAATTTTTTGAAGTTTCTTAAAAGCTCCACATTGATTTTTGTTATTGATGCTATCACTGGAACATCTTCAAAAAACGCCTCGCAGTGTTGCCATCGTTACTATTTATAAAGCCTTGCTTAGGAAAATCAGTGCGTAGCCCGGTTTCTTCTCGAAACTCATCTTGAACTCTTTTTAACCGACTTCAAAAAGGAGGAGGTTCTCAATTTCGTTGGTTTGTCCGCGCTTTTTTTTCTTCAGCTATAAAGTTATTTCTAGTTTCTTGTTTTTCTTTTGCACTTAGGCTTTCAAATTGTTTGTTATTTTGCCTGAACTCTTGAAATTTTAGCTTATACGCTATCTTTAAGCAATGTTTCATAACACGGATTCTTGCATGAAATAATTAACCCTGGATCACTAACCTATTGCTGAGTTGCGGCACAACTAACTCTGTGTATTTTCTACCCAGATAATAAACTCTCAGCTATAAGGATATACTTGCTTAAACCTAAAAAAGTGTTAGTTTTAGATAAATTCAAAGTAATTTTTACCATTTTAAAATATTTTTTATTAAGAGAATTGATTTGTTGCATGTAAAACAAAACATTAAGAATTAGTATTGCATTAGAAATCTTGTATAGAAACAGTGACTGGTTGGATTCCAACCTAAGGTTAGTCATGGAGGGCTTATAAAAAGTGATAGTTGGTCTACCCTACACCATATTTTAAAATTGTTTGGAAATTGGATGAACTACGTCAATTTTTGGTTTTTATCAATATCACGATAATTTTAGTACTTTAGAATTGATAAAAAACATACCAAGTTTTGTCACTCTAGCTCAATTTTAAGCTTAGTTTTTGAGTTTTCTCTATTGTGGGTAGTATGGGAGGTGGGCGTATTTGTGGGCATCTTAGAATTGGTATAACATATACTCGTATCAAATTTTGTCTGTCTAGTTCAATTATTTTGAGCTGGTCTGTAATGCAAAGAGGGCTTATTTTCGATCCAAGTTGGCGACAGATTTGCCAACAAAACAACTCTGGAAGTCAATCGGAATTGGAAATAATGGCAAAAACGGGTGTAATGTTGATGCCAACACAATGAACGAATTTTTCTTGCAGTCCAGTTCTACGTCTGATAGCTCAAAATTTAGAATCAATCAAAGTCTTGTGCCAAATCTTAACGATGAGTTCAATTTCAATATGGCGTGTGAAGAAGATATAATTAAGTGTGTTTTTGCTATAAAGTCTAATGCGATTGGTGCCGATGAGACGAGTTTAAAATTTGTAAAGCTTATTTTGCTTTTTATAATAAAATCATTGACACATATAATTAATTTCTCGTTAACAACAAGAGTTTTTCCAGATAAATGGAAACTTGCAAAAGTTACTCCAGTTGCAAAAAAGAATAGCCCCACAATGCCACAAGATTTCCGACCGATTAGCATTCTACCTGCTTTTTCCAAAATTTTTGAGAAATTTTTGTCGACTCAAATTGTTAATCACCTAAATAGGCACAAACTTTTATCTGTAAACCAGTCAGGCTTTCGTGGTGGCCACAGTTGCGCAACAGCAATGCTGAAAGTAATGGATGACATTCGTACCAAATACGATACAGGCGATCTTACAATTTTGGTTCTGCTCGACTTCTCAAAAGCTTTCGACACGCTAAATCATGACGTTTTGCTGAAAAAGCTAAAGCACTATTTTGGTTTTAGCAATTTCGCGGTCGAGTTATTAAAGAGCTATCTGACAGATAGGTTTCAGCGGGTTTGTTGTCAAGACAAAATTTCTAACCTAAAAAGGATATTATCTGGTGTTCCACAGGGATCTATCCTTGGTCCTATCCTATTTAGTATTTATGTAAACGACATTGAACAGTGCTGTGATAATGTTTCAATACATCTCTACGCTGATGACGCCCAGGTGTATTTTTCAAGGCCTATAGGTTTGTCCGAAGACCTTATTGCACGAATAAATGAAGACCTATGTGGAATTATTCGGTGGGCTAAAGAAAATAGCCTAAATTTGAATGCTTCCAAAACACAAGCGTTGGCAATCTCGCATGACAAATATGATATAAAATCACTACCCCATATAACACTTGATGGACTACCAATTAAATTTGAAAGATGCGTTACCAGTTTAGGTTTTAAAATTAATTCAAAGTTGGATTGTAAAGATCATATCAACTCCTTGGTTGGTAAAATATATATGGTGCTCAGGAAACTATGGTTTTCTGTTCAGTTTATTTCACAAGAGGTGAAGTTGAAACTCACTAGAACTTTTATAATACCATTGATCTCATACAGTGAACTGGTCTATGGAAACTTAGATGCAGCGTCGAGACATAAACTACAGCTGGCTATAAATAGCTCTGCCAGATATGTCTTCTCAAAAAAGAAATTTGACCATATCTCCTTTTACTCTTATCAGATTCTGAACTGTGATATAGTAACTTATTATTCTATCCGAAATCTAATTTTTCTACATAAACTTTTATACTCCCGTTGTCCAAATTATTTATTACATAAACTACGTTTCTCGCAATCAGAGCGAACATGCAATTTTATAGTACCTGATTTTAATTTTGTAGAGTCATCAAGAATGTTCTTTGTCAGTGTTGTCAAACTTTGGAACAGTTTACCAAATTCAATAAAAAAAAATCGAAATACTAAGCACTTTGAATTGGCAGTCAAGGGTTTCTATAATTTATAGTTTCTTAATTTTATTGTAGCGTTATTAAATATACCTATATACCTATCTTCTAGCCCTTAGGTCTATATATTTAAAAATTATAATAACTTATGTAATATTCACTATGAGTTGATGTACTAAATAAGACTTTCAGTCTAATTGTACTACCATTAAATCAAATAAATACTAAATACTAAATACTAAATACATCAGCGCACACTGTGATGTATGTCATTCTGGATTCCTATGGATTATTTTAATTAACAGTTTACCGAAAGTTGGAAAATAGTTTCAAAAAATGGTTTTAGGTTATAGCTTATTGTAAACTACTTAAAACAAATACAATATTATTGAAACATAATAAAAATAGATATGAAACACACAAATTTTATAAAAAAAAAAAACCGCATTCAAAAATCTTAAATGCTTTATTCACGATGTTGTTCTAAAGTTGAAACAAAATATCAAAATTTTTACTTCTTGAAAAAGTTGAAAAAACTTCCAAAGTTTGAAGCATATATGTTTTCAGGTGTTGAAGAAAGCTAAAAACAAAAATTATATTAATAAAATATGGACATTTCTAAGTAATAAAATAGTAAAAATTTTAGAATTCCGATCAAAAATTTTTTTCGATTTTCCTTATTTAATATCAAATTTCATACTCAAAAAGTGCACTGTGTGCCGGTGAA
The DNA here is from genome assembly GCA_943735915.1 of Pherbina coryleti. Taxonomy (NCBI): domain Eukaryota; kingdom Metazoa; phylum Arthropoda; class Insecta; order Diptera; family Sciomyzidae; genus Pherbina; species Pherbina coryleti. Next base: position 74,072,806 of record OX030952.1, on the reverse strand, counting down.
CGTTTAACCTCTTTCAAAAGAATCGATATGGACGAAACTGTGTATATGCCAAAAAATATCGCCATGACTTTGTCAGGCAATAAACCCACTTTGGCCTTTTACAGTTTCGATTTACCGGGACAAGTCTATTGTCTCGACTATTCTGTGGTCTCTGGTAAGAGTGTGTTGTTATAAAATTATGTTTCGTTCACGGTTACGGAATGGTAAAGAAAAATCCTTATTAGGCTTCAACATCGTCAAACAATCCTTTGAATTTGTCACACTGTCGAGCTTGTTGTCAACAGAGAGCAAATGTGGTACCAATCTGGCAGATAGCTTTCTGATATCCAAAATCGTATTCAAAATATTTTGTTTCCGTTCAGTTTCGATAACCTTACCATTCTCGCGCACTTCCGCTCGCCTATTGTCGAATATCATACAATGGATATTTTATCGACGATTTCTGACGTTGTAACCTCAAGCGGATGATACCCCGATAAAAACGAGTGAACCACTTGTAAATCATTCCAATCGGTGGTGAGGAGTCACCATATAATGCATATAATCAAACAACGGGTAAAACAAAATTTACTTTTTTCAATGTTTCCAAAAATCTTAATGATTGCATACTTTCGATGAATGTCAAAATATTCGGAATGGAATAAAACGGAATGGCATTTCTGTAAGAAAGTTTAAATGGGTTCTAGTCAAAGATGGTACTACAGAAATGTCACGTTGGAATAGCGATTGTGGCGCCATCTGCTCTACTTTTTAGAGACTTTTCACCTTGCCCTCGTATAATATATCATTTGGTTTTAATTGGATAGAAATGCTGATGCCTTATTTGAAAGGTTTAGAATGTTATTTTCTTATTTATATCTCATATAAGTCTTATCTTATTTAAATTTCTCCTTTTTTCATAAAAACATAAGCATCTCTTGCTAAGAACAACAATGACGACATACCAAAAGTCTGCCAAACAAACTTTGATTCAAAAACTCCTACAGATCAGACAAACACATCAATTACGTTGGCGTAAGAATAGTTCAGTTCCTACTCCTTCGCACTCGCCACAAAAAAATACTCTCACACACACTCCCCACCGCCAGCCAATCTCTATGGACAAAGAGTTGGCTAAGATTTTAACCAAGTGACCTCTCAATTTATTGTAAACTCCTTAAGGTAACAACAACTGCTACAACAACTACAACCACAACAACAATAACAACTGCTACATAAGCCTTTCGGCGCCCCAACAAACATGCGTTGCCGTTTGGCCTGAACAACCATTCATTGCTTTGGGTTGCGTTGATTGTTTTATTATGATGATGTTAAATTATTATAATCCAGCAAAGCAATCGGAGCCATCGTCCAACCCTCCAACTCTCAGGCACCCGATCGATCCACCGCAACAGATGCTCATGCCATGATATGAAAACGCAAAACAAACAAACAAACGAAAAACTATGAAATACAAATTTATAGATTATGATCGAAATGTTTTGGCCAAGCGGCGATGATTAAATAAGGGCCATGCAGAGGAGGCTTTTGTGTCTGGTGAGGGGATTTTAAGTTATAGGGACAGCGGTTGTTGGTGCGCGCGCTCAATGTGTTGATGCCCTTTGCGATAATTCTGGGTTGTACCCATTTAATATGCGAATTTCGCAGATAAATGGTGAGAAATAATTTTCAACTCTACAGAAATAGAATTGAGAAACGCTGAAGATGGAAGGCGGTGAAAAGAGGCGGTTGAATGGGTGTTTGTTTGGACAAATATATGAATTGATTTTTTTTATCTCACTCTTAAGAGATGCGGGCTTGGCTTGAATTAAAATTTGGTGACTGTTCCAATTAGAACTGTGTAAATACAATCAATTCTCATTTTATTTCTTATATTTGCATGACCGCTTTTAATAGCGCTGAATTTTGTGCCAATCTGGATATTATTAAGGTTATGTATTCATTGCCTTCCCGCACGAAAAACGTATGTTCCGTATCTTACACATTTGTGGAAAATGTTGATTTCTTCTTTCGAAATTCCGTACGACTATTTTCGCACAACAATGTTCCGCATTTAACAGATTCATTAAAGTGATTCAAGATTGTGTTGCCATAGCAGAATGAAAAGCTAAGATTGAATGAAAAATTTCGAAGGAATCAAAAATTAACTATCAATAGCTATATGTTCTAAAAAAAATACATAAAAATAAGGCAATATTTAAGCTGGAAGTAAGGATGCCCAAAATACATCGATGCATCGAAAAACATCGATTTATTGGTTCGATGCATCGGAAAACTCCGATGTTTTTTTACGGTGTATAGATAGTTTTCTATGCATCGGTATGTTTTTTCGATGCATCGATGTATGTTTACAATGTAAATTTTTAGCACTATCAAACACGTTAAAGCAAACTTTGACTGCAATAGAGCATATCACTCTTACTACAGATGTTTTGTCAGACTCCATGCAAATGCGTAGCTTTTTGGGCGTGACAGCGCATTTTGCAACTGGTATTGAGATGAACACAGTTACGATCGGTGTATATGAGATGGAGGAAAGGCATACCAAAGATTACATTTGTGAAATGATATTAAAAACTTGTGGAAAATTACGCATAGACCGTAATGTTGTTTCGGCGATCGTGACTGACATTGCAACGAATATGGTCAAAGCTGTGGATTTAGCCTTTGGTAAGAAAAAGCAAATATTTTGCTTTGCTCACACGCTTAATTTGTGAGCAAAAATTGTGAACATACTTCGTACTAGCATTAGAAGCTGCTACTAGTAGAAATGGTGCTATTAGGTGCTGCTATTAGGTGAGAAATATTGCACATGTAGAAAAGTTATTCTTCTAATGACATGACATCGACAAAGAGAATTTGTTTTCCTACGATGCATGCACAGCATCAATTAACTCCACCAAAAAAATTAATTTTTTTTCAAAAGAATTTTTTAAGTATATTCTTAACTTTTTCATGCCCGATTTTTGAAAAAAATACCCAAAATTTTGACCGATATCTGAAAACTTTTGCACTATAAAATTCTTGAATCTAACAATCTTCCTATTCACAACTTTATGGCCCCAGATACCTTTAATTTGCACCCTACTTTGGAGTAGTTATGTCAGCTTGATAAAAACTTACGGCGAAAAACCCGTTGATTTTTGGCAAAACACGATTTTTTTCAAATCAAAACCACTGGAAGACGGCTTCTACGATTTTAATATCCTTTTGGATTTAAGATCTGCTTGAATTCAGCTCCCAGAATATGAGTGTCGAAAGATAGTTTTTTTCCACGCGATCAAAACGATCCACCTTAACATACAATATATATATTTATTGTATAGGCGCTACGGACAATTTTATAGAACGATAGTTAAGCAGAATTTCCGGTCATATCATAAAAACAAAAAAAAAAAACAAAAAAACAAAACAGTGGTGTTATGAGGCCTCTCAGTAAATCCCTTAAAGTAATCTTAATGCATCAAATGCAAAAGCAAAAATATAAAATAAAATAAATTCAATTAAAATTAAAATAAGGACAAGTATAAAGGACGAAGGACAAAGTTGAGAACGAAGGAAAGGATGAGGACAAGAATAAAAATTAGGATAGAGATACTCTGTCACGTCCAGTGTTGTCACTTTACCACAATTGTGGTAGATCTACCACTTTTTTCGACATTTTTCATTTCTACCACTTTTACCACTATTTGCAATTTGCTAAAATCTACCACTTTTTATTTCAGTCATAAAATTTTTTTCTGCTCTTATCACAAATTTTATTTACCACTTTAATATATACTGAGCTCTGTTTATTATTTGAATTTTAACATTGTGAATGCATTTTTTCGGCGTGTCATTGTGATTGCTCATTAGGGTGGAGTGAAAAATGTCAAAATTGTTTTTTCGGAAACGGGTACCCTTCAATGACTGTGTATGAGACCCAGTAACAATTCTGTAAAATATTTAATTTTTACGACGTCATCTTGAGTCTGCACATTGGACTTTTAGTTTGAAAATTTTTGAAATTTTTGACATTTTTACAAAATTTTTTTTTTATGTACTTGAAAAAAAAAAACAATACGGGTAGTCACTAAATTATTGAACTAGGCCTTAAATATAGACAGGATTTTTTAAAACATTTTTGGGTCGTGGTTTCAGTGTGCGCATTAGGCCTAAAATTCGCCCAATATTCGTAAATTTTTGATATTTTTAACGTTTTATAAGATCTGATATCCTCTTATAATGTTATAAATACTGGTTTATATAGCTTTCGTTAATAAACTTTGCATTATGCAACTCTTCGCTAGTTCATATGAAACTACCCAGGACTCACCACGGGGAGGTGCTTGCACTTTGATAAAAGTAAAGTAGATACATAAAAAAAGTACACAAAATGGTGTAAAGTGAAGGCTCTGAAGATATCAAATGGCGTGTGGGAACAATATTACAGGAACATTTGTCGATGAGAAAGCTGCTTTCCAAATGGGTGCCGAGTTTTCTCACATGGACCAAAAACAACAAGGTGTCGATGATTCGGAGAGCTGTTTGGCACTGTTTATGTATGTGACAATGGATGAAACATAGATCCACCATTACACACCGGAATCAAAACGGTTGTCAGCTGAGCGGAGAGCAACCGCTGAAAGCAGGCCAAAACGAACAAAAACACAACAGTCGGCTGGAAAGGTTAAGGCATCTGTATTTTAGGATGCGCATGGAATTTTGTTCATCGACTATCTCGAAAAGGGAAAAACAATCATCAGCGATTATTATATAGAGTTGTTGGAGCGTTTGAAGGATGAAATCGCGAAAAGTCGGCCCCATTTGAAGAAGAAAAAATTATTTTTCCACAAGACAATGCACCGTGTCAAAAATCGATAAAAACGATGGCGAAAATCCAATTGGGCTTCGAATTGCTTTCTCATGCCCCGTATTCGCCCGATTTGGCCCCCAGCGACTATTGGCTCTTTGCTGACCTCAAAAAATGCTTGCCGGCAAGAGATTTGGCTCCAATGAAGAGGTGATGGCTGAAACTGAAGCGTATTTTGTGGCGAAGCACAAACCGTTATACAAAACCGGTATTGAAAAGTAAGAAAAGCGGTGGAATGAATGTATTGCTCTTGAAGCAACCTATGTTGATGAATAAAGAAGAATATTTGCAAAAAAAGTTTTTTTATTACTTAGTCTCGGAACTTATTGGAACATGTGTTAAACTTGTGGGAAACCATAAAGGGTTGCACCTACCTATCTGAGGAAAATCGGAAAATTGTACACAAATGTATCCAAGGCAATATATACTTTGCTCACCATGAAAACATGCTCATAGCTATGTTGGTTGATAAGAGAGATCATATAAAGAAACTGGCCTTAAGACGTATCATCAAGGCTCGATTTAGAGAACAAGCTAGTCAACCACTAAGACGGTTTGAAATCCCGAAAATAAATTTAGGAACATCAGAGTATGTCTATATGATTATTTGGAATGATGTGGAAGTGACAGAACTACCTCTCACAAGTCATTTGACAAATCAGGATTTGCAAAGGTAACTAGAAACCGAGAGTGTAAACAGAGCTTCTGACTGCATTTTTTTTTTTGTTGCTCTCATGATTGGGTGGTTGGGAGGGCATGGGTGGGACTCGAAGCGCAAGCACCACCCCGTGGTAAGTCCTGGGTAGTTTAAGCCTTTGGCGAATGGTGTACACTATGCTGTACATCGATTTGTAAAGCCTGTTGCCTATGCATAAAATCGTCTGATTTCAATTTTTTCCCGTTATTTATTTCATGGTCAACCAAGTTATGCATTTTTTTTTATTGTTTTGTTGTCAACAAGTGATCATTTTCGTGCATTCTTTAAATTCGTCGAATGCATGAAACTGTAGTAAACGAAATTGTAGTAAACCGCGTTTTCATAAAATTAAAAAAAAATATTTTAGGGTTTAATTTTTTTGAAAAAAAGTGAGGTTTTGTATTTATCATTATCTATATTAAAGAAATATTTAAATTGTTTTTGGAAATTTTTATCAAAACATGTGTTTTAAAAAAATGTACATTATAATATACATTTCTAAAATCCATCACCCAGGACATTTTTTCTACAAAAAACTTTAAAAATGGGCAAATATAGGCTTTTTTAACAAAATAAAGTCATTCCCATAATTTTCTTTCCGCTAGATTTCATTCCCGTGTCAAAGGGTTAATATGAACTAGCGAAGAGTTGCACAATGCAAAGTTTATTAACGAAAGCTATATAAACCAGTATTTATAACATTATAAGAGGATATCAGATATTATAAAACGTTAAAAATATTCAGAAATTTACGAATATTGGGCGAATTTTAGGCCTAATGCGCATACTGAAACCACGACCTAAAAATGTTTTAAAAAATCCTGTCTATATTTAAGGCCAAGTTCAACAATTTAGTGACTACCCATATTGGTTTTTTTTATTTTTCAAGTACTTAAAAAAATTTGTAAAAATGTCAAAACTTTCAAAAATTTTCAAACTTAAAGTCAAATGTGCAGACTCAAGATGACGTCGTAAAAATTAAATATTTTACAGAATTGTTACTAGGTCTCATACACAGTCATTGAAGGGTACCCGTTTCCGAAAAAACAATTTTGACATTTTTCACTCCACCCTATTGCTCATCGGCTAGTTCAGAAGTGAAAGAAACAGATGCAAGTGCATTACAAGGAAAAATATTTGTGAAATAAGGACAAACAGTGCATTATTTCAGTATTTAAAACGGTAGAGTGAAAGGTTTGAAAGTTCATAAACAAAATTAGTTTTCATACTTTTACATGAATTGTTTTTGTTGTTTATTTTTTATTTTTTATTTTTGATATTTTCGCAAAGCTTTAGTATTAAACTGAATTTAAAATGCAATACTATATATAATTATTTTTTTCACTAGTCAACGTTTCAATAAAAATGATTGATAACTTAAAATGTACCTTTAATAATATTATAAAATGCAATGCCTATGTATGTTCTTCTATTTTTATTTCAATAAAATTTAAAATTTTAAAAATACTGGATTTTTAAAATTATGTATATGTGTACATACAAATAAGGATTTTGAATGGTTTTCTTAAGGAGAAAAAATCTACTACCCACTTTTTAAATCTACCACTTTTTTTAGACTCAATCTACCACTATTTAAGATTTTCAAGTGACAACACTGGTCACGTCAAAAAATACGGGTGTGTCCACGATACAGCCAAATACTTTTTTCCTAATATACAATTTTAAGAGCACTGTTAACTAAAATATAAGCTATTGTTTACCAAAATATTGTCAACTTTTCTATGGTTTTCTAATTAAAATGTATATCGACTGGTCTCTGACTGAACCTCTTAAGTAAAAAAATTAAGGTTTTCAAGAGAAGCAAAAAACTGATTTTTTCCCCTAGGGAGATATATAATTTTTAATCTGTAAATGTTATTTGTAATTTGTAAATTGTAATTTGATTACAAATAATATTTCTGCCTAAGGAAAAAAATGAGTTTTTTACTTCTCCTAAAAACCTCGATTTTTGGACGTGACTAAGTTACGTTGTACCGTGCAGGTTTCCAAAAAAGTTTTAAAAATGAATTTTTAAAAAATTCATCTGCGTTGCATTGAATTGTTACTCTCTGAGTATAAGAGCTATGATTAAAAAAATAGTATGACCGTAAAGGTTAATTCTTTCACTTCATTATAAAAACAAAACAAAAATTCAAAACTTCATCGGGTCGCAGGGGGAACTGTTTAAGCAACACAACTGAAAATTTGTTACATAGAATTATTACTCGCTGAGTATTAGTGCAAGGATTAAAAATACAATACGCCAATAGAGGCCTACTGTAAGCCCTCACAACAATATACGACAAAAAATTTCTGACATCATGGGGACGCTGAGAGAGCCGCTCAAAGATCGATAACGCAACATTCATGCAGCGGCGTTGCATTGAGTTTTTACTCAATGAGTATATAACCTACGGTAAAAGTTTACAAAGAAAAATGATGGTTTTATAGATGGCTTTAAGAAAAAATAAAAAAAAAATTCCGGCGACTTCAGGTCGTGAATATAGCAGCTTATGTAACAGAAATGTAATATCGTTGTATGGAATTATTACTCACTCACGAAGAATGCTACGGTAAATTTTGTATTACGACAGCATGGATGTGTTATTACGCTTCACAACTAAATTACAAAAAAAATTCTTGTTGTCTTGATTTCAGGGATACAGTCACATAATGCAGTAAAAATGCTACAGCCATGAAAAACGTTGCATGGATTTTGAACTCTGTGACTACTGGTGCAACGTTAAATTTTAAGGAAAGCATATGACAAAAATAAAAAAAAAAAATTGACGGCGTGTCAAAGACCCTCAGGGAACCACCTAAAGTGACGCATATACATCACTTTTGCTGGATTAATTTCATGCAGCTAAGGCAAAGTTAATGCACCAAGGAAAAGCAACAACAGCAACACCAACATCAACATCAACATCAACATCAACATCAACATCAACATCAACATCAACATCAACATCAACATCAACATCAACATCAACATCAACATCAACATCAACATCAACATCAACATCAACATTAACATCACAACATCAACATCACAACATCAACATCAACATCAACATCAACATCAACATCAACATCAACATCAACATCAACATCAACATCAACATCAACATCAACATCAACATCAACATCAACATCAACATCAACATCAACATCAACATCAACATCAACATCAACATCAACATCAACATCAACATCAACATCAACATCAACATCAACATCAACATCAACATCAACATCAACATCAACATCAACATCAACATCAACATCAACATCAACATCAACATCACAACATCAACATCACAACATCAACATCAACATCAACATCAACATCAACATCAACATCAACATCAACATCAACATCAACATCAACATCAACATCAACATCAACATCAACATCAACATCAACATCAACATCAACATCAACATCAACATCAACATCAACATCAACATCAACATCGACATCAACATTAACATCAACATCAACATCAACATCAATATCAACATCAACATCAACATCAACATAAACATCAACATCCACATCAACATCAACATCAACATTAACATCAACATCAACTACTACTACTTGCAAAATGAACCGCTGAGAAGTGCTTGTGGTGACTTTAATTTTGTTTCAGATGTAATCTCTTTAAATGAATCCATATACTCAATTAAACTTAAAATTCTAGATTTTCTCCAGTACCGAGGTTGATTTGGATTATGCTCTCCCAAGAATACTTTATATTTTCCTGGCTATGTTTGGCAATACTATCAAGCTGATTTATTTTAAACATGATTATCCAGAGCGAGACCACGTCCGTCTCGCCTGGCATATGCCGGAGGTAGACCCCGTCCGTCTACCCTTGCATATGTGAGCTTTGCTCTAATCCCTGTTTACATGAATCTACATACATGCATCAGAATAGTATTTGATTATCAGCCTCACATATGGGATCGATGCTCTAAATATATGATCCGGAATATGCAACTTCACATCATACCTGGGAATTTTACACCAAGCTGATTAAATTCAAACATGATTATCCAGAGCGAGACCATGTCCGTCTCGCCTGGCATATGCCGGAGGTAGACCCCGTCCGTCTACCCTTGCATATGTGAGCTTTGCTCTAATCCCTGTTCCTACACACATTATAGAACTTGGTTATCAGCCTCACATATGTGAGACCTATATTATATCTGAAATCCTTTAAATTAATAATTAAATGTATAATGAATTGTATAGTGTTTAAGTTAATCAAACAAATTGTTGAATTTTTAAAATGCTATAAAGCCTTAGGGCTTAGCATCTCAATAAAATAATAATAATAACATCAACATCAACATCAACATCAACGTCAACATCAACATCAACATCAAAATCAACATCAACATCAACACCAACATCAACATTAACAAAAACAACAAAAAACTTCGTCACGTCAAAACCTACGGGAGTGTCCATGGCACAGCCAACTCTTTTTTTTTTACTTACGAGGTTCAGTCAGAAACCAGTCGATATGTTTTATTTTGTCTTATGTTTATTTTAGCTGGTTATCAACACGTGCACTCCAGGGAATAAAGTTTAAAGTGATTTAGAAAATAAAACTTTTAAATATCACGGGAATCAATAGATGATAGCAAAAAATACGTTGACTTCGGTCAGGATGTAAATCAAGAAGGAAGTTAATGCAACCGGAAATGATGAATGAGTAAATAGTAGCTACTATATTCCATTTGTATGCATCAATAGTCTATTCTCTTCTTTAGGGTGGTAACCTAAACACTATGGAAACGAGAGTATGACTGGATTGACGTCCCAGATCCGTTGCCAGATCCCGAAATATAAGTAGCAGCCTACGTACATATTTCTATTTTCACTATTTGTTTTACACTTTTCTCGAAGATCGCTAAATCGATTTTTTTTAATAGGATTCAGAAACTTTCAAACATATTATTCGGAGAAAACAAAGAAAGTTGCTGATTTTTTTATTTTAAACTTACCGCTGACGCACCGTGGCCAAGTCAACTTGCCAACTGATTTCATTTTTCTGCACACAATTTCATAAAAGTTAATTTTACTGAATAAATCATTGATTACGAATTTCAAAATTCAATACTTTTGCTAAGTAATATTTAATAAACATTTAACAAACCAAAGAAATGATATTGATCATAAGAAGCTCGGCCAAAGTTTATTCAGAACTGAAATGACAAATTCGATTTTCTTGGAGGAATGAGATGTAAGAATATTTTTTTTTTTTATTATCTTCGGATTTGCAATGAATAAATTATTTCACAAATAAGACTCAAATAGTGCTGCTTAATATTTCTGTTATCTATACGATAGTTAGTTTTCAATTAAAGACTACTTAAGCACTTAAGCAAAATTATGCGATAAAATGTTAGTGTCCGTAATTTTTATCAAAAATTTTGGTCAACTGTCTTCATGTAACTGTGTTTGTTGATGAGCTTTATTACTAATAAAAACTAAACTTTTTATGTCTTTACTTAGAAAACAAGTTTACAAAGAAATCATAAACATAACAAGAAAACCGAAGTGGACTTCTTATAATCAATTAAATTTATATTCAATTAAATTGATAACTCTTTTATTACTCCTGACTTAATTACACAACCAATTAACAGTTTTATGCACTTTGATTTAACCGTTATATCAAATGTTGCTTAAGAAAAAATCTTATCGAAAAATCTCAATTAAACTAAATCAAAAATAAAAATATACAAAAAATTAAACACTTGAACAAAAACCAACCACTTGCAGCCTAGTTAGTTATTCCCATGAACAACATCTGTGATGAATGGTAAAAATAAAAATATCTTCTTTCAAAACCTCCCCCACAACAGCCAGCCCACTGTGAGTAAATGACTTCGGCGCTTATAGGAAAATAAGCAGTTATCAGACGTCAACATATAAGAAACCACTGTGCAATGCTGGCTGTGTGTGTTTACATGTCTAAGAATGGTAGCTGCATGTCCTTTTTTATGCCGCACGCCAAGATATGAATCAAAAATTTTATTCCTATCACGATTGTGCAGAACTCTTTTTTTGTCCCCCTCAAATATTTACTTATTTTTTGCTTGGCGCATAATATGTGTACCGCACGTCTCCGATATGGCGGGCGATCTTAAGACAGCCAACTTAAATTAAGAGTGGTCATTGAATAGAGCGGGTGACTACTCGCTATAGTAGAAGAAATAGTTGTAATTGTTGTTGTTGTTGTTGTTGCTGCTTTTCATTGCCTCCATTAGAGGCGGCCAAAAGAAATATTGTTTTTAATTAGAGATCTTTAGGCGCTGATATTCGTCTTGCTGTCAATTTCGATGCAATGCAATTCAATTGAATTCAATTGAATTACAGTGAATGCTAAAAGTTTAGGCCACGTTCTGCCGAACCAAAACCAACGAACGAACGAACGAATGACCTTATTTGGCTGTCATTTTTGTACTTTTTGTTATTTCGTTTTTTTTTTTCTTGTGTCTAACGTTTAATTGTTCCTTTGACAGTTTGGTTTGTTATTGTTGTTGTTGTGCACTGAGTTTTATAGGCACCTAAAACAATATAATAAAAAATGAATTTATATAGATAATAATAATAATAAAGCGGCAGCTCCATATGCCGTTTATATGCCAAACGGCAGCGCCATCTCACGTTCAGCTGTCATTCCAACTATTGTGACAGCTCAACTTCTGACAGCCTTACGTCTGTGACAGCTCACAGCAATGGCGGCGTTTGATAGCATGTCCGTAATTATAAACGTGTGTTTAATTGCAGTAACACGTTAAGGTACGCAATGGCAACGGCTTGAAATGAATTCGGGTTTCGGTAGACCAGACAGAGTCTGTCTCGATTCTAAAGCAAACAAACAAGCAAGTTGACAACAAAAAACAACATGACACTAACAAGCTTCACACCCTACGTAACATAAGAATTGATCAACTGTTTAATGTTTATTTCCTTCAACTTTGACAGTTGTGGTGATCAAACTTTGCTTAACATTTGCATTCTGCTCAAAATTTGCAAAATGTCAAAACTTTTCGAATGTACTGGATAATTTTAAAAATTTCTCATAAACAGAAACAATTGTGTGTGTGTGTGTGTGTGTGTGTTTTTTTTTTTTTTTTTTTTTTGTTAAAGACGACAGGAGGGAATCTTTTATAGACAAATGGAAGCCCGTACTTCCAAATAGTGTCAGAGTCCCTGGTATGGTATACTGACTAATCCACTCCTTACTTTTCTCTCCTCCTGCACGACCCTACGGAACCACCAATCGAGGCATTACTTCGTAGGGCAGGATTGAGTATGTTTACTCATCTACGATTCTACGCTTCTTCTTAACAAGGAAACGTTTTGCAGATCATGCTTGTTTATATTCCAAAGCGATGATGTGCTGTGCTTAATATGCAATGACGCGTTGTAGGCTCATCGTGATGATGATGCATCAGATGGAGACCGCCTCGGGAAATGGTCCCTAGCCGAAGACGCTGACGGTGCTAACGACTGCGGTCTCTTCTTGGAGAGGGGATTTCGGGGGGAGGCCGCTTCGGGAAATGGTCCCTTGACGAAGACGCTGACGGTGCTATCGACAGCGGCCTTTTCTTGGAATGGCATCACTTCGGGCATATGAATCCCTAGACGAAGACGCAAGGTACAATCGACTGCAATACCTTCCAAGATGAGCGCAGGGCTTCATCACCCCCTAACCTCTGATCTTCAGCAAATCTGCACGGTGCGGCCTACCAACTTTGTCTATAGCATAGAGTCTGCAGTTGATCTGCGCAGTCTTTCTACACGACGCAGTTCTTTGGTTATGGCGCATGCCATATTGCCTACTGAGATCCAGTTTTCTTCAGAGTTAAGCATAATGCCCACGAGAGTTTCCACTGTTGGTGACCTCCCTAGGTTATTGCTTAGCTCTAGTCTTTCGGCGTTAAATTTCGGACAGACGAAGAAGACATGTTCGGCGTCTTCAATAACACTTCCAGCACAGAAGCTGCAAAACGGATTTTCGTCGTGCTTGAATCTATGAAGGTACGACTTAAAGCACCCATGACCAGTTAGTATTTGGGTGAGGTAGTAATCTACCTCACCATGACGCCTGTTAAGCCACGGTTCCAAATTTGGAATTAGGCGGTGCGTCCAACGTCCGTTCTGTGATGCCTCCCAGCGCGTCTGCCACACTACTACACTGCGGTCTCGCGCTATCCTACGTTTGGAGGATTTAGGCAATTCGAGTGGAAGCGAATCGTATGTCACGTTCTCGTTCACCAGAAGGTCTATAGGGGGAGAACCCGCAATAACCAGCGCTGCATCCGAGGAGACAGTTCGAAACGCACTACATACTCTAAGTGCACAGATACGATACACCGATTCCATGCTTCGTAAGTAGGAGCTGAATCTGGTTGCCTCGGCCCATATGGGGGCTGCGTACAAAAGTATTGATCTGACGACAGTGACTATGATCTTTCTACGGGTTTGTCTAGGACCTCTGGTATTCGACAAAATTCTTGTTAGCGCTGCAGCTGCGCTTCCCGCTTTTCCACTTGCGTATAAAAGATGCTGCTTAAAGTTAAGCCTATGATCTATCATAACGCCAAGGTATTTAACGAATGGTTTCGATACAATTGTATGTTCACCAACCGATATTCTAGCGGTCTCAACGACTTTTCGGCTGCTTATTAGCACTGCCTCGGTTTTGTGCTCGGCCAAACTGAGACCCGCTGTATTCAGCCACTGCCGCACTGCTATAACCGCTTGGTTGCACTTGTCTTCAACTTCGTGCAAATGCTTTGCAACTACTATGAGGGCAATATCATCTGCGAACCCGATAATATGAGCCCTCTCTGGCAGCTGTAGACGTAGTAATCCGTCATACATTATGTTCCATAGGACTGGACCCAACACTGATCCTTGTGGGACTCCGCCAGTAACTTTATACTTTTCAGTACCCCCTTCTGTTTCGTAGTAGAGAATTCTATCCTCGAGGTAATCTCGAATGATTCTACGAAGGTAGAAGGGAACGCTAAAGCGCGCATGAGCTTCCAGTATTCTGGTCCAATTCGCAGAATTGAATGCGTTTTTTATGTCGAGTGTTGTAACTAGACAGTACTCTTTGTCACCGTACAACCACCGAGTTCCTGAGATTGCCTGGAGTGCAATTTTTTTCACCGCTCCAATTGCATCTATTGTGGACCGAGCTTTGCGGAAACCATACTGTTGGTTGGAAAGATCTCCGGCATCTTCTATTGACGCACCCAGTTTATTGCTTATCAATCGTTCTAGGATTTTGCCGGCAGTATCGAGCATACAAAGTGGACGATAGGCCGATGGATCCTCTATGGAACTAGTATTCTTCGGGATCAACACAAGTCTTTGTCGCTTCCACATTGGTGGGAAGACGCCATCTTTTAGGCATGTGTTGTAGAGGTCAACGAAAACCTCTATTTTCTGCTCTATCGCAATCTTGAGCACCTTATTTGGGACTCCGTCAGGTCCGGGGGCTTTATTGTCTTCAACTTCTTTGGCTATTTTTAGGAGCTCCTCATTGGTTACATTTTGAAAATTTTGTAACTCTGCTTCAACTTCTCTGTTTAGTGCTGGCGTGTCGGGTTGTTGTGGAAATAGTGTGTGGACTATGTTCCTCAACAGTATGGGACACGTAGGTGTTGGTTGCCTAAACGAAGAGAGCTTCTTCATAACGAGCTTATATGCAAAGCCCCAGGGCTGCTGTTCAGCGTCGTTGCAGATTTGGTTGAAACAATGGGATTTACTCATTTTTATTGCCTTTCTAAGTTGGGTTCTTGCGGCTTTGAAACGCCACTGGTTTGGTAGAAATTCATCTGTGCCTCTCGAGCGATAGTATGTACGTCTCGCTCTTATGCAGCACCTTCTTAGGCTTGAAATTTCATCAGTCCACCAGTAGACTGGCGCCGGGTGATTGTTGCCTCTACCTTTTCTAACCATCGCGGCGTCGCATGCTCTTATTACGGTCTTCATCACTTGCGAGGCCTTGTCTCTAGCATAGCCAGTTGCAGACATACCTGCAAGCATGACCTCTAGAACGCCGGTATCCAGAGTGCTTTCTTTGTATCTCCTCTGGTTTTTGCACACCCTTCTTATGACGGAGTCTCCCGTGCTGAATATGATTGCGTGATGATCGCTTCCAGTGTAGTGTTCGCTTACTTGCCAGGCAGTTTTTGGCAATAGGCTGCTACTCACAAAAGTAAGGTCAATTATGGAACCCATCCCAGCTCTTTCAAATGTGTTTTGCTGTCCAGAGTTCAGCGTGACGATATCTAAGATCGCAAACGCCTCCAGAAGTGCTTGACCTCTCGAATTTGATCTTGGGCATCCCCAGTCCGTTGACCATGCATTGAAGTCACCCGCGATAACTATTGGGTGTCTTCCGACAGCGTCATCTGCTATTTCTTCTAGAACATTCGTGGCTTCTTGTAGAGTAAGGCTTGGGGGTAGGTAGCAGCTATAGACATAGAGTCCACCCAGTCTAGCCCTCACGAAGTAGTTCATAGATTTTGTGTCTCTAATTTGCTGCTGTCGTTGGCCACAGTACCATATGGATGTTTTCCCAGATCTATCACTGATCTGGTCGCCGGAGTTCCTAGTACGATAGGGTTCGCTGAGGATGGCAACATCGGCGTTTACATCCCGTACGTTTTGCTTCAAGAGATCATGTGCAACTTCGCAGTGGTTGAGATTAAGCTGATAAAACCTTATCGTGCTTTAGTCTCTCGCAAAGCCTTCTGGTAAAACGGACATTTGATGCTCGTTGTCGCGTGCTTTGTGTCAGACTTCTTATGTCTTACGCAGAGTCTGCATATTGCTGCGTTTTCGCATGCTTTGGCTCGATGGCCCAAGCTGCCACACCTAAAGCAGGACTTTGAGCAGTCTTCTTCGCTCTTGCACTTTGATGCAGCATGGCCGAAGTCCATGCATTTAAAGCATCTCATGGGTTGTATTTTAGGCCTTATGCGGCACACAACCCATCCTATTCTAATTTTGCCTGCTTTAGTCAGCTTTGAGGCGCTTTCGGGTGGCAAACTAATTGTTGCTGTTTGGGTGCCTCCATATGCTCTGCGTAGGCTGAGTATGTTGGACGGTGACACCTTTATTTCAGCAAATTGGTGTTTTAGTGCCTCAAGCACTTCCTCTTTCGTTGTGACCTCATCGATATCTTTTATCTCTATTTGGATAACTTCGGTAAGGATTTTGACTTCAGCATTGGTTCCGAGCACCGTTTGTACTGCGTTTTGGAACTTTCCGGAAGCAGGGTCCGAGGTTTTCTCTAGGAGAAGTAGGAGCTCTCCCTTGGCCGTTTTTCTTACGCCGCAGACATTTTGGCTTAGCTCTTTTAATTGGGGTTCAGCCTTCACCTGTCTGAGGATATCCGCATAGGAAGCTGCGCCTGTCGTTTTTATTACGATGGCGTCCTTTCGCGGTGGCCTCCTCACTTTCCTTCGTTTTTTTTTGAACTTTTGTCCACTTCCGGTTCTGGACAGTGCTCTCGTGTGGGGTAGCAATCTTTTCAGTTGCTTTCGGCAGTTGCTTCTGGCTAGCTTTGTCAACTGCACCCCGTTTCACCGCTTCCTCACGTGGTGGGTTCTTCTTTTTATGCTCACTCACGCTGGCCTTCGAATGGGCCTGGAGGATTTTGTCCCCAGCAATCTGAACCGTACCTTGACCTTGAAGAGGCGTTTTATGCTTCCTCTTCTTGGCGGATGGTGTCGGCGATTGGGGGTCACGTTGTTCTCCCCTTGCTCTCTTGGTAGAGCTAGTTCCTGACGTAGGAAGCATTGTGGACTCTGTTTGAGTCTCCACACTCTGCCTTTGTCGTGGTTGCGATGGTTTTGCTTTGGCGGCATCCTGTTGGTGCCGCTCTTTGCATGCCTTCTGGTGCAATGCTGCAATTTCGTCCACGAGGTCTCTTATAGGCTGGTGGATGCTTCGTCGAGGGGGGGCCATCATTTCCACGAGCTTCCGAATTTTGACGGAAAGAACATCATTTTCCGACGTTTCTTGCTCGTAGTTTGCTGGTGGCGTTGATAGAGCTGGTGGTGATGAGCGTGTACGCTCATGTGCTCTATCGGCCGCTTTCTGGGGAGAACGCGCAACCCTTGGAGTACCCTTGAAGGGGTTCTGAGTCTCCCAGCTATATGAGGAACCGGGAGTACTACCTCTTTCGTTATTGCTTGTAGCATTATCTGCTACGGCAGCCAAGTTAGCCACCACCGTAGCATTGCGGTAATTTGATGACGACGACTGGGAGCCCGCTTGCTCACTCCCTACAGCCGCCGATGCTCTCTTAAAAAGAGTGTTTGATGGAATGTTGGTTGGGGCCTCCAGAATCTTTGCCCCGACCGTGGGAGTTCCCACGGGTGGATTTCCACTACTGTGGTTACCACCTGGAGTAGTTATGTTCTTAGCCGACATTCCTACACAATGGTTTTTTCTCAGGGTGACCTTCCCCTATCCTTTTATACCTACGGACAGGTATTAAAACTGCCGACCGTTACGGTACAGACGCAGACCAGGGAGCCGCTCATTCTGAGTCAGACGCGCCTGGATTTTGTGTTAACTAGGGTCCGCGGGTTCGTAAAGCCCGAAGGATTGTTCTGAGAACTGATCCCCCCTTGCGGTTTGTGTGTGTGTGTGTGTGTGTGTGTGTGTGTGTGTGTAGTCGCCATGCAAATTAGAAGTGGAACTTATACTCGAAATAGTGGAGATATTGAAAACTTTACTTTTCAAGAGATAATGAGTGAGAGTTAGTGTCCGTGTTAGTGCTTCGGCTTCGGTATTCGGCATATTCGGCCGATTTTTTAACTTTCGGCTTCGGCCTAAAAAGGCGAATATTTTGGCCGAATATTTTTACTTTGCAATAACTAAAAATATTTTTATAATTCTTTAGGAAAATTTCAGTATAATTCGATGAATTCCGTTCGAAATTCCATACTTGAAGCACTTGTTGGTTTTGTTGTTCTCTTTCTTCTGTTCTTCCATAGGTTGGTTTTCGCTCGTTGAAAACTTTATTCAAATGATAAATGCAGTAATTTTAAGATGGCTTACCTTGTAATTCAAACGAAAAAAGCAACAACAACAATTAGAAAAACCAAAAATTAACAGCTGATTTTGCCAATTAGCTTAACCTGCTCTCCAATGTGACCCTATCATTTAATCATGTATCATGGTCCGACCGACATGGATTGATAAGATCGTACGATCATACCAGTTGAACGAACTGGCAGAAAACTCGAAAATTTTTGATTTTTACCCGAATATCTCATTTGCTTTCGATTGATCATACATGATATCAAAAAAACCGAGTTACTCTAGAAATTTTCTGCGAGATTTCAGTCAGTTTTGAATTTCTGTAGCTTTTCTCGACTAGATCGAAAAGCGATTTAAGTATATTCTATGTCATCCTGACGTTACTAAATCAATTACGGAAATATTATAATTCATCAAAATGACATGAAAGAAATTTAATCAATTTCTAGTCGTAAAAGCTACAGAAATGCAATGCAGACAGAAATCAGGCAGAAAAACTAACGCATTTAACTCGAACTTAATATTTGTCTTTTTTTTTACTGAAATAACGAAAGCCAGTACTAAATTTTATAATTTTTTTTTACTTGAAAAAAATTGTATAAATATTCGGCTTCGGTATTCGGCCGAATACTTCCACTTGGCCGAACATTTGGCTTCGGCTTCGGCCAATATTTCACATTCGGTCGCACACTAGTGAGAGTGCTTATCTTTATGACGGAAAATTCTCCATTCGTATATTGATAGACGCAAATTAATAACAAACCCATCATAACAAATCAATCATACCATCTTTTGATACGTTTTATAACATATTCATAATGCCTAACCCAATACACCATAAATATCATACCAATAGTTTTACCAGATTTGTTTTCCAACAAAACGGGACAAATGTAAAATAAGTAAAAAAAAACTGGATTTTGGAATATTTTACGGGACAATAAATAAACAGAAAGCTATTTTAAATAAATGTATTTCAGAAAATAAACAATTTATTTAGGTACGCAGAATAAATAATAATGTCAAATGTTGCGCTTCACATACATATGTTTCGCACTCAGTGTTGCTTGAAATGTTTGTACTATGTAATAGTTATATGCTTATTATGGTCGGCTGACACATCTTTCCTAAATGCCTCAGTTTATGTGAATGCGTATTTGAAATCATAGACTGTTTACAAAAATGTCAAAAATACGGGACAAATTTTGTTCCGGCGGGACACTTAAAAAATCATGCAAAATACGGGACGTCCCGTGAATTACGGGACTTATGGCAACACTACACACCATTCAAAAAAGCTGCACAAAACCTTCTATTCAGAATACTTCACTGTTACACAGTATATCGGTGCATTGTACTTCATATCGAATAAGAAAATTCTGTATAAAGCAAAGCAAACAAAACAAGTATTACATGTTTTGAAAACTTTTCGTTACTGTCGAAGAATGCTTGAATTTCTTTATGAAGTAAAATATCAAAACATAGAGCCACAATGAGCAAAAACAACGAAAATCATGGTGAGAACACCTGGTGAGTGCACCTGGCATCAACTCGTTAAATTTGCAGCGATCGTATATAGTTTTCTAAAGGGAACCCAAATTCCGGGCACGTAAGTAGAGGAATCGATCAATAAAATCAAATAACAATAAAATTGCCCGAAAACAAAGCAAAAAAACCAATTAAAATTTTTACAGGGTTTATAAAGCAGAAAAAAATCTAACAAAATCGGGTGCAAAAATATTTAAATAATGATTCGGACATATTTGCATTTTATGATTTTGAACTATTTCGTAAAAAAATTTATCGATCATCAAATTTGAAATTTTTATAAAAAATCCCTAAAGTGCCTTTTTGTGGCCTTTCGTTACAAAAAAAAATTGTAAATAAGACATCGGAAAACATATACTTATTTCTCACTCGAAGTGACTTGAATAATTCTATTAAACTATTGCTGGTTTTTGTGCAAACAAATTATGAAATTTCACGGTTGCAAATATACCGTTTTTTTCATTCCGTTTTTTTAGGTTGAAAATTTAAAAATGCAAAATTTAAGCATTTTTCAACAAAAAGCGTAGGCATAGCCTAGAGCTATAGTGTGCAAAAAAATGCCATTTTCTAGCCTATCGAACAAAAACAATTATTAAAAGAATAAGCATGTTGGATAGACAAGGCACGTCTGACGACATGTGGTTTCATGCAAAAGCTAATCCGTCATGTTGGACAGGAGCCAAAGGAAAATCAAATTTTTTTTATTTCTCTGCCGGTCCGTTCAAAGTGTCGTAACATGCCGTTACATCCGTCCAACTTGGTGCATTTTTCATTTTATTAAAATCGTCAGTTTTTTTGTTTGATTGGCCAGAAAAGGCACTTTAAGGTTTTTCCAAAATAAATTAAGTTGAACATCTATAAGGTTTCCGAGTTTCGGCTTTTTAATTTTTTGCAAAACAATAGGTCAAAACTTTGCTAAAAGTACATATGAAATGAATATGTTCAAATTGTACAATTTTGGAATTTTGGGTGTTTTCTTTTTTTTAAATACCCAAATTCGTTTTTTTTTTAAACCCAAATTCGAACTGTTCGAAAAGTTGCACTTCTAACAAAAAATTTAATGACGACAGGATTCTTCAACGGTATCGCACCATTTTTGTGCTAATATTCAGTTTCATAGTTTCAGAAAATATTTCCCTTGGAAAAAGAGTTTTTTCATAAAGTAAAAAATCACGACTCTGGTGACTTCCTTTTTTCTAATTTTCATGTTTACTAGAACATTTAAACGAAAAATTAATTGAAAAACGAGGTGCCTTTCTCCATTTTTTTACAAATTTACGCCTTTTAAAAGTTATTGTGTTTTTATAGAAAAAAAAATTTTAATTATAAAAATGCTCTCTAGGCTTAAAATTTTTTAAAATTGAATGAAATCCGTACCTATCCTCTTGATGTCATCAAAATAATACATCCTTCATAACCTTCATCTCATTGACTGAAACTATTTGGAATTAAGCAAGCCTTATAAATAAATTTTGATATTTATCCCATCCCAAACAAAATTTTCCTAATATTCTAATATTTCCAATATTCATACTTTTTTAATGGATATCGAAAAATATACTTCGAATTCAGTTTTTGCGTGACAACATTTTTTCCAAATTGAATCAGCGTTGCATGGAATTGTTTCTAGCTGAGTAGTTTCTAGGCTTATTCTTTGACCTTAAAGCAAAATATAAAAAAAGAAAATAATTAAATCATTGAGACACGGAGGAATTGTTAAAGAAACGAAACTACAAGTTTGTTACTTGGAATTATAACTTGCTGACTATAGGTGCTACGGTAAAAAATATTTTACGCTAGTACATACTGGTTCTTAGCCCTCAAGAATTAACAAAAATAGACAAAATATTCAATATGTCAAGAGGCTGCGGAGAGAGCCACTACAAGATCGAGAATGTATCAATCATGCAAAGGCGTTGCATGGAATAATTACTAGGTTAGTATATGCGGCATGGTGAGTGTTATATAACAACAAAAGGAAAAAAGAACAAGTAAGAAATGTTCTTCGACTGGGCCGAAGTTAAAATACCCCCATGGCCGAACCAAAAATTAAGCAGTCAAAAAAATGTTTATTTTTAAAAACATTTTCGTCATAGTTCTAACAGAAAGTATTCGCTTTTGTTTTTTAATAAAGTCACTTTGTATGGGAGGTGGGTGGTCTTTCACATTTTCATACACAGAACACATGTTATATACAAAAGTTCATATGCAAAATTTCAAGTCCATATATTAATTTTTGTGGAATTTAAAAAGATTTTACCTTTTTGATAAAGTAAATTTGTAGGGGAGGTAGGCGTGGTTTCATCCGATGTGGTTGAATTTCATACTCAGAGTGTATATTAAATATAATACATTAATTTAACAGGATTTAATATTTATTTATTTAACAGGACAAGATTGGATGTCCTAATTTAGAAAAAAGATTGGAATTAGAATTGGGACATGGATTAGGATAGAAAATCGAACCAGGATATGATCAGGAAATTGGGCATGGATTTAAACAAGAGTTTGGATAAGAATTAGTGCAATTATTAGAAAAAATATAATATGAAGACAAGTGTGGGAACAAAGGATAGGATAGGTACAAAGATAATTATACGCTGGCATGTCAAAACCTACAGGTATGTTCATCATACAGCCAAATTCTTTTTTCAGTGAAAACTATTTAAAAATTAAAACTTTTCCAAAAAAATAATTCAAATGAAATATCCGTGAAATAACAAAATATTTAGGTCCGAAAACTTTGAAGTTTCGTTAATTTTTTGTCATGTTTCGGTAGCGATTTTGCTTTCAAAATTGCATTGAAAACAGTTCATTAAATAAATATGTATATACTTTGAAAATATTTTAATGTTTTTGGAGTAAAAGATGTTTTTAAATTACAAATTTAAAATTTTCGTACCTTAAGAGTTGCTAAAAAATTATGAAAATCATCTTTTAATAACCACTCTTAAGTCCATTTTGGGCTTACATGAAATCTTATTAATTCTGTTAATTCTTTTCAGCAACATATAAGTATCTGTCAAACAATACATGGTCATTTTTTGTCGTTTTTATAACCAAAAACAAGTTGTTTATTTCTCTTTCCATATGAAGAAAAAACTAACAAATTGAATTCTGTCCCCCTCAACAGTCATATTAGCCCAAATTGGTATCCCCACGAGTGCGTCAAGCAATTAAGTCGTTCATTAGCTCCATGGACTAATGAATAATATTATGGACTAAACAGTGTTTATACGTTGTCACGCTGTTTTACCAAAAATGAAGTGGGAAGAATTTAATTTAATTCAACATTTAGCATTCAGCGTTCAACTCAACTCGTTGTCGTGGAAGTGTGACCAATTAAATAGCTAATTGATGTATTTTTATTGGAACGTTGTTTTCAGTTTTGTTTTTGAAACGATTTCCCTCAAAAATTAATTTAATATTTAAATTTTTTTGTTGTCATTTGCTATCATTCAGCAGATCTCTTTTTTTTTGTGTTTTGTATAAGCTACACACCGCTACTGTTCATCTAATGTCAAAGATGAAGTGTTTTACACAAATTGATCTTAATTTTATTCAAAATAAATTATAACACTTAATGATGCCGTTCGTTTTTTTTTTTCTTTTCTCAAACATTTAGAATAAATGTCAAAATCAGTTAAAATATTTGTTAATTTATCAATTAAGAAGTCATCTTTTACAGCCCACTCATTCGCTGTGTGACAAGGTCTATAATAAAAGAGATGTTAAGTAAAAGTTTTTAAGACGGATTCTTATTAAACTCTGTTTTAAGCGCCATTATCTATAGAGCTAAAACGAGTTTAATCTCAAGAGAGCAATTATTGAATAGTTAAAAAGTATAAGAGAAACAATTCATATTCACGATTGTAACGATAGTTGCATTACGACAACTGACATCGATGTTGAGACAGTTCGTTCGCTTTATTGCCAACATTCAATAGAATTCAAATTTAAATATTATACAGTGCATTTATTGGATTAGTTAATTATTTTACAAGTATGAAGAAAATGCAGCATAACTCAATTGAATAACTGAATGCTGATTGGATACAATTGATTTTGTACAATTGTCGTAACGAAGGCGTTACTCATGTAACCAATCAGCGTAATTAACTAGATTGTAGAGATTGCTTGTGAAATGCCTTAATTTATATACGAGAGTTGCTATTGATATTTCTGGCCTTGGCAACAGTAAGTTGCAACACTTACTATCAAATATTTCTATTCAAAACTTGACATTGTTAAACATACCTTTCTTCAGAACATTTTGCTATTTGAGCGCGATTTATATTGTTTAGTAAGTAACTTGAATAATTCATCTTGGACAAAAAATAGAATTGATTCGTGAACATTTTCGTGCGTTTATTTTTCAAAACTTTCGAAGTGTATTATCAAGGCGAGAATAAATCGATGAACTTAATTCTTTAAAGGGTGATAAAATATCATCCTATAGCACTGTGAAAAATTGGAAGCCGACATTCACTCCAGGACGAATTCCATGAAGGTCGTCCAAAATCGGTTGCTGTATCAGAAAATATTGATGCTGTGTGTGAACTGAGAAAGCAAGATAGTAATATGAGAAACCGTGAGATCTTTGGATATTGGTATCACAAGCATCAATAATATATTGCATAATCGCGTTGGATACCACATCATGGGACAAATCATCAAAAAAAATACTCGTGTCGTTTGATGCAATTAAATGTTGAGAATATACGAACAAGGTAGTGTATAACATCTACACAGATAATGAATCCTGGATTTAAACATAGAGTCCGAAATAAATGAGCAGTCGACTGTATGGATCTTCTAAAACGAGCTAAAACCAACAAAAGCTGTTTGCGAAAGAAGCACATCGAATGAAATCGTTGCCTGTTTGTTCGGCATTACCGGTAATGTGGCGATAGAGAAAAGTAGGACGGTCAAATCTGAATCGTACACGACCATTTGTTTGCCAAATTGCCTTTTTCCATTGTTTGGAAAAAGTCAAAGAAGTGGCGAATCTGCACCATGACATGTCGTCATAACAATTTTAAAGTACATTGAATCGATCGTTGAAGATTTTGGTTTTGTTTTCGTTGGGATTCCTGCCACAGTGTTAACGAAATGCGGATCCGTTTTGTGTCAGCCACTTTCATTCTTATTCAATAAATATTTTTTTTATTTTATTTATTTAAAAACAGTTATTAGTACATAAGATAAAGTTATTCTTTTGCGTACAATAAGTATTTAGTATTTCATGTATCTCGAACAATCATTAAAATGAAAAAAAGAAAAACAATAATTAAACGAAAAAATATGTTAACAAAAATTTTTTTCCTGTTTTTTTAGAAACAATCATTTATCAGTCTAATAGTTCGTTTATATTGAGCACATAATTATGATCAATCGAGTTAATGAAATTAAATCGGAGAACAAGCTCTCAAATGAAGTTTTGAAGAAGTAAAATGCGTACAATTGTTGTAGTAAATTGAACGTGTTAAATGAAAAAGCTTTTTTTTAACATGTTAAATAAAGTCTATCTGAACGTTCTATAATACTTATACAGGGTGTTTCAGGAAGTTCTGGCTAAATTTTTCCAGCGTATTCCTTGGCTCATTTCTTGAAGAAAAGTCCACTAGGACCATGTCCGAAAATGCACGGGTGCGAAATGGCAGCGGGTTCAAAATTTTCAGATTGGTGGTCGGAGGGTAATAGGGTAAAATTGCTAACTTCTGAGCCAGTGGTCGGATTTGTTTGTTTTTGGGCTTGTTGGAAAGGTCTTGTGCGCAAAATTGTGATGTTGCAACGTGATGTACGTGGTGTTCCCGCATCTATGTTTTTACGTTCGATTGTGTGGACCGACGAAGCGCAATTCACGAGAGACGGCATAACTAATTTCCATAATTTCCATGAATGGGCCAACAAAATCCTCACAGCAAGAAAGAAAACGCGTTTCAACGCAGATTTGACGTCTCCGTTTGGGCTGGAATCATCGACAACACCTTGATTGGGCCAAAAGTACTTCCGCCCAGGTTAAATTCGCAAAATTATTTGGAGTTTTTGCGAGAAGTCATGCCAGAAATCCTCGAGGAAGTACCCCTTGCGGTACGAAATCATTTTTTCTACCAACAAGATGGTGCTCCAGCGCATTACGGGCTTATTGTGGGGTTATTTTGCTTCCAAAAAAAATTTTTGCATTTCAGTCAAATGGTCATAACTTTGGAACGGTAAGACCTTCGGGCTTCGTTTTGGTATTTTTAGAAAGGTAAGAGGCTTATGTTAAAAAAACATAAGTTACCTGCCATCTGGCTGAGCAAATTGAGGTTATATTAATTTTTTTTCCATTTTTTTTTCGGAAAGCTCTGTATCTCGGCTATTTCATCTTTTTCCAATTATTGTTTTATTTTATACGGAAAGCTCTTTTAAAGACCTTCCAACAAGCCCAAAAACAATCAAATCCGACCACTGGCTCAAAAGTTAGCAATTTTACCATATTACCCTCCGACCACCAATCCGAAAATTTTGAACCCGCTGCCATTTCGCACCCATGCATTTTCGGACATGGTCCTAGTGGACTTTTCTTCAAGAAATGAGCCAAGGAATACGCTGGAAAAATTTGGCCAGAACTTCCTGAAACACCCTGTATATAAAAAAAGCTTTCATCAATTCCAAAACTTTTTGAGCGGATCGTGAATGACCGGGTGAAATTTCACTGTGGAGAAGACATAACAACTCATAGGCATGGTTTTGTTAATGGCAGATCCACTCTGTCTAATCTTCTCGATTTTACAATATTCTGCTTAAATACTATTGATTCTGGTAACTACGTAAGTCAGTTAGTTCCCAAATTACAATGTGAATGTTAATCGAATTAAAAGAATCCAAAAATGTTTTGTTCGGTTTGGACTTAGTGACTTAAATGGATTTGACATTTTAACCCTTCCTTTTTATGAGGATCGTTTGAGTTTATCAAAAATGCAATCATTAAGTGAGCGAAGGAAGTCTGCCGATATCGTCTATTTACACCAATTCATAACAGGTGTATTCGATTCGCCAGATCTTTTATCTTTTATAAATTTTAACACTTATCGTAGAAGCAGTAAAATTGTACAAAATTCTTCTTGTTTTCTTTTGCCGGTTTTATCATTTTTAGTCGTTTTAGCTGTAAAAAAGGATCCCGCAAATATTGCTTATATTATATGTAGTTTTTTTTTGTTTTATTTTTTTTAATAACTGATTTGAAACTTTGACCATTTGTGGCAGCAGAAATTTCTCGAACTAAAAATTTTAACTTCTGGTACGAAGGGGAAATTTTTATTCTCTCTTGCTCTCATTCTCTTTTCCTTTATAACTTCTGTTCAAATTTGAGCCGGACTGTGGGAATAAAACAACAGTTTTCATAAAACAAATTATTATTTTTGTCTATAACAATGTTATAGACTTGGGCGTTAATTTTTGGCGGGATATGTCACATATGTAGTTTCCTTCTTATTGCTTTGTAAACAAGTTCATCTCGAGTCTCACCTGCGAATTTTATAATGAAAAAAAAGATGAGCAAATAGTGCATTTGTAATTGTGTTTTACCAACATACATTGAAAATTTTGCAGAAAACCTATGGTGAGTGTGCTCTATCACGTGGGCAGGCGTGGTACAAATTGTTTAAACAGGGTTGTACATCAGCAACATCAAACGATGAAAATTTCAAAAGAGTAAAAGAAATTGTGCTGGAAAATCGTCGTGTGACCGTGAGAGGTATAGCTGTCGAGCTTGACATACCAATTGGATTGGCGCGCACGCCATTTTACATGATAGGGGTATTATCGCAGTCTTGCAGAACCCTTGCAAAATACAAGAATTGCAAAAATTGCAGAATTCTGCAATCCGTGCAACATCACAACAACAAAGCACAAGAGAAAAAATTTTGCAAATCGTGCAATTTGTGCAACACTGGCACCCATGTTTTGCGTGACGGTGCAACTGTGCGTCAGCTGTTTGAAACAAATTTGATTTATTCATTTTGTGTGCTTCTGAGTAAGTAATTAACTAAATTTTGGTTTTTTTCATATTTAAACAAAAATGTGTACTTTTCTATATGTAAAAATGAATACGGAGCCTTAAAAAAAGAAAACGAACGCCAAGCAAGAAATGAAAACATGTGATGTAATCAGTATCATAGATTATTTGCTCCAAAATTTTTTTGTTTTCACTTGTTCGCGGCATTTTTTTACAATTGTTGTAATATTTGTGGTGTCGTGCGCTCTCGTTGTGTTGCAGATTTCAGAGTTTGATGTTTACAATTTTACTAATTCTGCAACGGTGCAAGACTTCGAGAATACCCTTGATGTTTTAGGCATGCGACTTGTGCCAAAATTTTAGAAGTTCCTTCAAAAAGA
Organism: Pherbina coryleti; assembly: GCA_943735915.1. Classification (NCBI taxonomy): domain Eukaryota; kingdom Metazoa; phylum Arthropoda; class Insecta; order Diptera; family Sciomyzidae; genus Pherbina; species Pherbina coryleti. Next base: position 74,044,228 of record OX030952.1, on the reverse strand, counting down.
GTTTCGCAAAACTATCGGTCAGGAGATGCTTACCGATATGGTGATGAGACTTGGGTGTACGAGTCAAAAGAGTCCACAATCTTTAGAGTGACGCTATCCAGATGAATCGAAAACTTAAAAAACCACGAAAAAGTCGTTCAAAATTTAAGGGCGGTAACTTTTTTGCATTTTTAAGAATAACCTTTTAAGAATATTCTGTGAAAATTTGAAATGAATCGAAGCAAAACTCAGAAAATTACAGCTGTTTAAGCAACTGCCCCTCATACATGACTCATACATGACTTTTCACTTCAAAGTGTTCCCCAAAAATGAAAATTTAAATTTTGTTTTTTTATTTCAGATGATCCAGCACCGAGCTATGAGGGTCATCACCATTCTACTTTTTCGAGGCGCTTCCGAATAATTGCTGCTATTGCCGTATTTTTTAATATTTCTCCATGAAAATTTCACAGAATATTCTTCAAATGTTTTATTTTAATATATCATTAGTTTATGGTATATAAATAGATTTTAACCGTTTCGTCAGAGAGAATTCATAAAGGTGTGCCTTTTTTACGGATTACGGATTAACGTTCCCCCACCCCCCTCCCTCTTTAGGCGGTGTTAACTGTTTTCTTCTATTCTCAAGGTCGTGCACTCAGAATTCCTTCCGAAAATGCTTTCAAGTATGGAAAAAACGTTGGCACATATGTATCGCCTCCCAATTTTAAAATACTATAAGTAACATGCAATTGTTTTGATTTTTATCAACAACCTTCTTCTTAACACTGGAACCTAGAGGAAAATAAAGTAAAAAAACGTTGAACATAATAACAATGTAGTTAACTTTTTGAAAGTTTTCAATTTTCAATATCGTAAAAAAAATCATTATTTTGTTGCGAAAGACTTATACTTCCGCATTGGTTTTGCAAAATTTCGTCTTAAGTAGATTCTAATGGAATGTCGCTGGTAGTTGATGAATAGTAAAAGAAAGTACTGTCCAATCTGCTGGTGACTCTTTTTATAAGAATTGTTTGTCATTTTTTTTTATTTTCAATTTTGCAACTGTTATTCCGGAAAATCAAAGGTATCAATTTTAATTTTTAACTAACAATGCACCTTTTACTTGTGAATGTAATGGCTTTTTTATTTTTTTTTTTCTAAGCCAAGTTTTTGAAATCGAACACTCACTTATATTGGGCGTCCCCTATGCGCGATATCTACATTGATTTATTTCAACCCATTGCTACCTTTTTGTCATACTTCACTGGCCATTCCGCTAATCGAACAATTTTGACATTTGACGAATTGACATAACGTTACAGCGCCTCAGACATTTTAGCGATTGGATATGTACGATCAAACGCGTTCATTAACGAGTTGAATTGTGTTATCTTTGTGCGAAAACTCAGCAGGCGAATGATAAAAACTTCAGCTTTTCAGTTTAAAGCCACTTGTTGAGTTCAGCTAAAGCCAATAAACAACAAAAACTAGCAGTGCGACAACACACATGATACACACATACGCCAAGGTGCTGCCATGGACAACATTAGCTATGCTGCGATCGGTTAGTTGTTGACTCTAGTGGTGATGGTGCTGTTGATCAAGCGAAAATGTCGCTGCAATTGACATTTTGACAAATATTGACACTTTGATCGTACTTGATTCGAAAGACGTCGCGTCGTTGTTGCTGTCGTTGTCGTTGTCGTCGTCGTCGTCGCTGTTTTTGCTGTAGTCGCCGGGCGATCTATGCGCTGCAGGTGCTCGCCATAGTCTAATCAGCTCGTTCACTACTCACTGCCCGGCTACCGTTTGAGTGCAATAACAACAGCAACAATGACAATATAACGATCGTATAAATGTGAACTTAACGCTCTTTGGAGACACATTCAATTGCAACGAGGAAGCTGTTTTTTTTTTTCGTTTCTCCTTCCAAAAGCTGCAAAGTAGCATGTTGCGCATGCGCACATAAGTTAGCGATCAATGTGATCAATACGATCATTGAGAGCAACTTAGTCCCCATAGGGTAATTAGTAAACGAGTGAGTTTGGCATTTTTTTATTGTTGTTGTTGGTTTTTTATTTTTATTGCATGTAGTTTTTTTGTTTTCTTTGTGACAACACAAAAGCGCCGCTGCTGGAATATGTAATAAATAAGCTTTGATAAAAAGCTTTGACAAAATCGTCGTCGCGTTACGTTGAACGCGCTATAGCCTAGTTTTTTTCTAAATTTATCCCTACCCTAGTTGATTCTATTTTGTCACAACAGTCAATAATTTGTTAACAAATTGACGCATTTTTTGTGCTCTCTCTCTCTCTCTCATCCACTTCAAGGTAAAGTTCTACAGGTGCTTAACAACAACAACGAGGTTAATTCCTGTCTGTTTTTGTTTTTATTAGCAAGGGAAAAAAGTAAAAGTTACACTGCTCCATAAAACAAGTGCTGCCAGCATCAAACAACTTTTCTTTGGCGTTTGACTGCAGCAAAAACAACAACAACAACAGCAACATTGTAGAGCTTCCTTGATAAGCTTCGGATCAGCAGCTTAAAGCGCTATAAAGTAGAAAAAAGAAACAAATCAATGCAATTTTTTTATATTCGTTCAACTGTTGCTTGCAACTGGCAGCCAACATGCGATGCACACTATGCTAACAACAAAAATAACAACAACAATAACAACTACTACAACACAACAGCCACTGGTACAAGAAAAGACCAAAATCGTGACCAATTTGGTTTATTTACACGGATTGAACATGAATCTCTAGCAAAGTATTTTGGACAGATTGTTCGTACGTTCGGATGGATACAAATACAGTTTTGCTTATGTATCGCTCATTCGTTAAATTGAAGTGGACAGCATTAGAAAAAAAAAATAGCCTGGACTTAAATTGCAAATCAAACATGAATGCTTAGGCAAGGATTATAGCAAAAAAAAAATAGTAAAATATTTTCAAATATGTTCGTTATAAAACATTGAATTGATTTTTTTTTCCAAAAGTGTTTTGTTCATTTTTATTGTTTTAATGTTGTTTGTAGCATTTAACATGTTTTGCTTTCATGTTTATATTTATTTAATTGAGCATTGCACAAATTTGATTGCAATAAATATTATGACTGACACTTAAACTAATGAAAGCAACAAGATCTAAATTACTTTTGATGGTTGTTAATAGAACTGAGCTACCATATTTTAGTCAACAAAGTGGCCATGTGCCAAACGCTGACACTTCAAAAGCAACGGTTTTCAAAAACAAGTTGCTACATTTTACATTTGAGTTGCAAAGATAGATTGGAAATCTTTTAAAATCTTCTATAAAAGAAAAGTATTTATTTATTTATTTATTTATTTGTTTGCTAAGCCTTTTAGGCTTTATAGCATTTTAAAATCACAATTCATAATCCAATTATACTAATACTAATAATGCTAATAATAATACTAATATATAGAGTTCAAGTTCGTTTTAAATGAAGAAACAAAACCAAAGTAAAATAAGTTCAGTTATAATGTAATGTAAATTAAGGGAAGGGTTCCCTCATTTTGGACTAAAAAATCGACTTTTTTTTTTTTTGCAAAAAATGAAAGCCACATATGTGTAGAATATGTGTGTAAATGGATTTTTCGATCCGACGAATTTTTTTCGAATGGCAACGTCTTGAAGACACCTATCTCACGCGCGCTACGTGGCGGTTTACCGCTATAATGCACCGCTCGCTTTCAAACGTCTTTCTATTTTTTTCATGTACCGATGCACGAATAGGGGTCGTTATTGTGGCATACTTATTTAAAAAGAAAATCTAGATGGCAGCACAAACGAAAATAACAGATGTTCGAAAAAGAAAGTTATTCCAAACTAAACTTTTAAAAAAACTTCAAACGCGCTTATCTCGAAACCACGTTTTCCGATCTAACTAAAACTCTCAGGCCTGATCTATTGATCCGATTCTCTTTATCTAAGAACTGTTTGGAAGTGCATGCTTTTTTGTACGCCCTGAACTAACATCATGTATAAAAATTATTTATTTATATTTTTTTAACGTTGTTGAAATGGAAAAAAACAAGCAAAATTTGAACTTTTAGTTCTAATGTTCATTATTCAAAGAATTTTACATGGATAATAACAATTTTAGTTCCAGTCATAGAAAATATCATTATCTTTAAGTAATAACAACAATTTTTGATTTCAGTCCACCACAAGAAGCGGCAGAATTTTAGTTAGGACACCATGTTTCGCGCGCAGGGGCCCACGGAAATGTGCATTTTGTAGCCGCCATTTTGAATTTTTTCAACTTTCACTTTTTTAAATTCTCTGATAATAAACTAATATAATCATCAAAACCAAAAGTTCGTACGCCTTTTCATTGTCCTACAACAAAATACAAACTTTGCCTTATTTTTGTCCATAATGAGGGAACCCTTCCCTTAAAACATGAACGTTTCGAAGTATACAGACTTATAGATAACATGAGTAAAGGTATTTTAAAGCAAAAAATACATTAATAATAAATCTTCAAGAGGGTCCAAGGCGGTGGTATCGAGAATGAAAATATGTATAAAATAAATATATCATATAGAAATATGGAAATATACATAAAACCATCGAGGAACTTATTTAATTGAGAAAATAAAAATGGCAATAACGCTACAACTACTGGTACGAAAGAAAAATTTTATTGAAAATGCTATTTTTAAAAAATTTTACGGCGAAATTAAAGAAAGTTTATGCTTAGTGCGTTAAACAGTGCGTGGACCACTCGATGCCAATTCGAGCCCAGGATCGAACCCTAGCTAAGACGATTTATTTGATCGGTCCTCATCTCTCTACAGCAGTGTCGGCCGACGCCAGTGATGGGATTCTAATTTAATAAAAAATCCCGATCACATCCCGATTACGACCTGTTTATCCCACCAAAATGACACGTAAAAACCCACAAAAAATCCCAACCAAATATTTATACCAATAACGATTTTTAATCAATTTTTGAAAATAAATAAATAAACCTGCTGAACAGGCCCACCTACTACTGAACGCTGTGAGTTCTGACGTCTGTATGATGCGCCAATGTATAAAGTATCGTAGTAACATCTCATTGAATGTTCACTTTTGATAAATCATTGAGTTGAATGCGCGTGCTGCTTTAGCCCCACGGCCGTTGAGAAATAAAATATTCGGATAAAACGAAGCTGAGCAAAAATAGTTCATCTCTATTGAGTGAATTTCAGAATGTTTCTTATCGATAAAATAAGGTGAATATGAGTAGAATTCTATATTTAATGTTTATTTTTCACAATTCGACGAGCAATCGAACAATATTGAAAAATGGGACAAAAATATTTCACGTCATGTCATGATGGCGTGCCTGCCCTTAACCTACCTGCACTAAGGAAAATAACGCATATTAGCATTATCCATGCCTGAGTATAAATTTTATTTAAATATTGTGGATAAATCAAATGTTTTCCTTACAACTCGTTTTTTTCCCGTATTTAAATTTTATTTATACCACACACTTACACACATATTCCATACAAGCAAGCAGCAACAGCATCGCACACGTACACACACACTCCGACAAGCAGCAACAGCATCGCACTCTGTTCCTGCAGTTTATTTCTTGCAGTTGCAGGTTTCTTATAGTTCTCATTAAGTTAATGTTGCAAGGGTAATATAGCATGGATGTTTGGCAAATATGTTTTGTGAGTGCGATGGTGAGTGCGATTCATGATGAAATTATGTAGCGTGAAGTGAAAACTCGGTATTTTCTCAAGAATGTCTTGAACCGGTTGTCATTTTCCTGCATAATTTACTTCTTATTCTCTATTTTCTTTTTATAGTTTATAAATTAGAGAACGAAAAAAGAAAATAAAATATACCACCAAATGGCATTTGATGGACGCAGCTCGTGGGAAATATTCAAATAAATTTTTTTTCAATTTCAATATTTTTTTATATAAATTTTCCTTAAATACAATAGTTTTATTTTCAAATATTAATATTTGAAAGATATTTAAATATATTCGTGCATAATTTTAATATATTTTTTATTAATTTTATTTTAAATATTTTAATATTTTATTTCATTAAAAAAGTATTTAAATAAATTTTAAATATTTACGTAGTCGATTTAAGTAAATGCGTTATTGGTGCGAAAATGAATCGCTTTTTGGATAAATTAAAAAATTTTTTGCATAAATTTAATATTTTTTTTCCCTTAGTGCACATTTTGGGTATAGGATGTGTTCTGAGGATTTATGTAAAATACTACGAGCAATATTTTTGTCCAGCATTCTAACCCCCTAGCTTCTCAATTTATGGGCCTTTTTTGACCCGTTTTTGATAAAAGGCAAAAAAGACACATAAAACAAGGATATAACGGGTTAAAATTTTCGACAAAAAAAGTTTTCATAAAATTTTACTATAAGTCTCTGAATAAACCAAAGCTCAAAATACAACTTAAATGCCAGAAATAAGTCAAAACTAAAAATGTGTTTGAGGGTTAATTTCATACTTTTGCAGAATTAATGTTAAAATGTCGCACAAAACTTGATTTTAGTGGCTTATTTTCTATGAAAAAAGTATTTTACTCATTTGGCACACCATAGTTAGCAGTAGCAACGAGCCTTATCAGATACACTTTGGCTGATAAGATTCATTAGGTTCTTTGGTTCCGATTCACTATAAGAATGTTCAAAAAAAACGTAACTTCCACCTTAAAGAAGACTAATACGTAAACTTTAAAAACGCACATTCGCGTATATTGTTTTTTTGATCCCTCTACCAGAATCCATTATCGGAACCTTGTTGTTTTGGAAAAAAATTAATTTTGTTGTTCAGTGTTATTTGATGAAAATTGAGTGAAAAAAGAGGGGAAAGATATGAAGGAAATTTGTTGCATAGCAGTTATTTAGCAGTTATTTATAGTTCTCCTACAAGTTCAATATCAAGCATTATGTATCCTTTACATTTTTCCTAAGAATTCCAAACTTGAAATATCGGAGTTCATTTTCATAATTAACCACCTGAACATTTTTATTAAAAATAAAATAAAAAATAGGATAGGAATTTTATTCAATTGTACCATGTAATTAAATGCTGCTTCTGGTAAGTACTTAGAAAACACAGGTGATCTCCCCACAATTTTTAATAGAAACAAAAAAATGTCCAATATAAATGCCAACGGCTCATAAACAAAAGTATAATTTTACGTTTTCGCTTTCAACACGATAGAGAATGTTTACCAATATTATTTATTGTTGTTTTTATGCAGTACAAGAAATAATAATCATTGAAGACCTGTTGCTTCAGCAGCAACAAACAAGAAAAAATGTTTAGTTTTTTGCTCAACATCTCACCAAAAAAGCTGGAAATAATCTGAAAATAAAATTGGCGTTCGACGCGTCGAAATCGTGACAAATTTAACCTAATGAACCGAAATTTGTGCGCACTGCACAGACTTGTATTAAACAGAAAACAACAACGTTTAAGCCAATGCCGAGGTGAGCCAATAAACGCCAAACTGCAATTTTACTTAATCCACTACTCAAGCAGGGTGTTGCATTTGGACCACAGGCAGGTCTGCAAGAGAGTTTCTTGGGTTATTTTCGTGAGGACATAACAAATATAATGACTGTTGTTGACCAGTGATTTCAATTGAAACTAAAGATATGCACACTGCAGGTTTTAGATAGCCGAGCACCCTGTATGGAACTCAAGGAATATTACTGATGATAGTTACATCAGTGGATCAGTGTGCAACGAATTGGACACTGGTATCTATAGATGTAATTATTTACATAAAATTGTAGCAAAAGTCAGATGAGATACAACAACGATTATCATCATCATCAACATCATCATCAGGACAATTTCATTATGAGCTGTAGATTGTTGACAACTTAATGCAATAGCTTCTCGTAGAATATTTTTCACCAACTGCCAATAATCTTTAAGCTCATTAAAATTTAAATATATTCAAATATCTTATCATCTCGTATAAATGCACAATAAATTTTATTCACAACAACTCGCAGAAGTTTACGCAACTTTACGACCTTTTGATGTCAGGTCAAGATGTTGCCACAGCTACGGAAAAAAACACGAATAAATCTTAACATCAAATCGGCAAATAAATAGAAAAACAAATCGTTGTTACTGCGGGCGGATTTTGTCTCCATATTGAAATTGCATCGAGTGCGAATACGTTTCACACAATCCGAATAAATGCAACAACCAAATAATGGTGCGCATGTTTGTGTGTGAGTTTGTGTGCCGATAGCATCGTCGCATTCGAGCGTGCGCTTGTTTCGTAGAATCGTTTGAATTTTTCACTTTTATGTGTGGAAATTAACACTTATGCGCCATTTTTATTTATTTTTGGATATTTTTGCCAAATTGTCGATTTGCTTTTTCATCGAACGAATCGAGTGTGCGAAGGTGTTTTATTATGCGGCACAGCCATCAAATCCACACCGCAGACAATAAGTAGCAAAGATCATGGCTTCAGATGTGGTAAACGTGAGAAAAATTGTCAGTTTGTCGAAATTATTTTGATATGTTTGCTTATATTTTTGTGAATTTCCATTTCGTGAAAATGAGCTGTGAACTTTGAAGAATCAAAAAATAATAACATTTATATTTTTCCCTAGGTTGTGAACCCTTAATTTGCAACCAAATTAAAACTGGTGCTCTTTTATAGCGACAAGTAGGAAAACATGAGTACGAGGGGTGTTCAAAAAGTAACAGCCATTTTGCTGACTGCGTTGGTCCGATTAGCACGATTTTTTTGTTGCAAGCTTGCAATGTAATATGCAAAAAATAACCCAATATGTTGCATTCTTTTCGTTTTGAACTATTTGAGTGATAACAATTGTAACAACAATTTAATAACAATTGATTGATACAAAACCAAAATCAATTTTTAAAGTAAAAGTTAAATTTTTGCAATATTCGTTTCAACTTTAAATTTAAAATTAACTACATATCTCCTTTTTCCGATTCTATTTTTTTTAATTTACATTTATATAAAAAAGTGGTATTCAATTCTTTTTAAGATTCAATAAAAATCCTGGAAGAAGCTGCAAAATATCAGCGAAACCTCAAATAAAAATTATGAAATAAATTTATTCATTTCCATAAAAAATAACAGACCATTTAGTGCAAAAACTAAAAAAAAAGAAAATAATTAGTTTAAAATTATTAAACATGAGTTAATTTTTCGCACATAGTTAATTCGGGAAGGGATTATTAATTGCCTACTCAGAAGGCAACGGCCAATTTATTAATTATTTATTTCATTGGACGACGATCCTAACAAGGCAACACGTAACAGTCTGGAGGCGACTTTTACAAGGGAAAGTGTTTGAAAGCCTCAACTTAGCAAGGCCAGCATTATCCATATTGAAATCGTCGATGTTACTGCAATCCATGTTACGCTAATAGTACTACAATCCTAGAATTTAAATAGTTGTTGTTCAAACAGGGCAAACATCCTCTTATATATGCTCCAGTGACCATGCGGAGACGCAATTCGGGTTAGTAATAGGGAAGAGTCTACTGCATCAAGTTATGCGAGTCGCACCTATGACTGAACGACATTATCCGCCTCAAGATTAAATTCAACAACATCAGCCTGATACGTACGCACGCTCATACTAGAAGACAATAACGATGTGTCCAAAGAAAGTTCTTAGCCTACACAATTGGAGAAGCCACAGACTGTAATTCCAATTTATTGAACTTGAACACCTTCCGTATTGGCTTAATTTCACGTTGCCCATGGCAATGGAGTCGAGGTTGATGGAATTGATGCCCAACAGATAAATCTTCAGGACGTTAGAGCCATGCTAATACAAATACAACGTCCATCCAACCATCTCCTGGGCGTCACTTCCATGACTCCAGACGCGGTCAACGTCCTGTTATAGAAGTTTCAACACCGGTTACACATCAAAATTAAATGTAGGTATATTAAAATTAATCAATAGACTGTAGGGATAGCAACCAATGTTGAAACGCAACAGTACCAATTATGATTGATTATCCACCATCCACATTTATTGGTGGAAATCGAGACTCATCTAACATCTCTGACAATTTATGGGCATTGCCACTCGGTTGATTAAGCGCAACTCACCGCCGAACACACGGACCTGTTCGCCAGATTGAACTATCACAGCCAGCACGATACTCCCCGAAGAGCCAGCCCTGCGATAGGCTCCCCGGGATTTACCTCGATACGCACCAACACACACTGACACATCTGCACCGTTGTACATGACTGTGATTGCAAAAACCACCACTATTGGACGTGCTACAGACTGTGCCTACAGAGTAGACCACATCAGTTCTGACTGTGTGTATCACATGTTCACCACTACTTTGGACCTTTACAAACTGGTACTCCGAGGCTACTAAGATATACTTTTCACCCCGATGTACCCAATTATGACACCTCTTGTTCTCCACATTATGCACCATATTTTGCACCGTTTTAACTTTGTCTTTTTTAAGACATCCATAACACTAATGCAAATGTGCCGGTGGAAATTGTGACAGTACGTCTGCTTAGCGTAACTAATATCCCCGTGCTAACAAATTTTAAGGATCATTACAATTTCTTCGTAGGCATATGCTACCATTGATCAAGTCAAACGGTCCATTTACTCCCCAGATTGGGCGACCAACTCCAGAACCTGGGTAGTCCCTCTTCATTTACACAGGATTGGGCGAACCCGTTGCCTGTGCCCATCCTCCTTTATCCTGGCCTTGAAAAGGCTGATCGTTGTAAAGTTCAGTCTTCATGATAACTCTGCGATATTTCTGCGGGTTTTCGCAGACTTGACAACAATAGGGACTTGACAACTTTGAATTAAATTTCTGAAAGCACCCTTTCACTTAGAGATGGGTCGTTCCGTACCTATTTAGTTCGCGGAACTATGTTCACAGTCGGACATAGTTCCAATCATTCATTCCAAGATTTTGCAAGATTTTTTTTTTTATCAAGCAATGTAAACCGACATCTCTTTCACACATATTATGGCTTACACGAATTTTGTGATCGACTACAAGTGCAAATATGATGTTTTCAAAAGAACGAAACAACTGATGTGTGAAATGGTAAGAAGACATTTCGACGTTCTTGTTGCGCGCAATGCTCTGTTTATTTCGTTTTGAACATGCTTTCATTCAATCGAATGGAACTGCGGAACTAGATAGTTCCGCGGATATGTTACAATCTGCTGCATATGAATTGCATGAGTTTCATTCAATCAAATGGAACTGCGGAGCTAGATAGTTCCGGGACACGTTTTGCAACTCGAGAGTACTCAATTTGTTCTTTTTAAGCACTTATAAGTTACATACGAACGGACGGACAGACAGGCAGATATGAATAAATCAACTTGGGTGGTGATGCTGATCAAAAATATATATACTTCGTTATACCTATGCCTCTTTATGGGGCTTACTAACAGAGTGACAAAATTAATATGCCCCTATTGCGTTTTTGTATTGGAGCCCCCCTAAGGAGTGGTCGGAGAGAATAGGTGTCAAAGGCAAAAATGTTCCTTTTGCAAAAGTAATGGGGGTCGGTCATACATATTAATCCTCTCCGGCACTCTCTTAAAAATCATATGCTCAGGTGTATGGAATAAATATACAAAAACCATAAAATTTGTATGGGAGCCCCCCTAAGGAGTGGTCGGAGAGAATAAATGTCTAAGGGAAAAACGTTCCTTTTTCAAAAGTGGGGGGGTCGGTCATACATACTAATCCTTTCCGGCCTTCTTTTAAAGCCCTTCTGTTCAAGTGTAGAGAATACACATACAAAAACCATAAAAAATTGCTACTACAGCTCAAAGGAACTACATAGTCACGCGGACATGTTTCCGGGAACTAGTTTCGCTGTACAAAAGAATCGTTGCATGTTCGTTCCGGAACCGGAACTTTTTAGCACAAGCCTACTTTCACTCATCATTGAACTGTCACTGTCCATTTATTCAGTAAGCTCAACATTTTCATCATGGTAAAGTACACGAACGAACAACGTCTGCAAATTATAAAAATTGACTACCGAAATTTGGAGTCGGTGATCGCAACTTTAAGAGTGTTAACTTAAATTTTCGGTCGTAATTCTCGCCTTAGTAGACAGACAATAACAAGTTTAGTGCAAAACTTTGAGTCTACATATTCGTTGTGTGATGTTAACGTGCCAGTGAGACAACGGGTTGGTCGAAGTGTTGAAAATATCGCTGCCGTTCAGGCGTCCGTAGCAAACGATACAAAACAGTCAACTCCACAACGTTCTCAAGAATTGGGCATCGCCCAGACCACTTTAACCAGAACCATTGGGCTCTGAAAAATATGCGCCAAGATGATGAATTTCATTGCAAAGTCATCACTGAAGCTCATTTTTGGCTTAATGGGTTCGTCAATAATCAAAATATGCATTATTTGTCGGATGAAAATCCACATGTGCTTCATGAATCACCACTTCATTCACATGAAGTCGAGTTTCATTCATAAATGTTTTGATTGTACTTCAAGCCAATAATAACGTTTTTGAAATAACTCAAATGGTTTACGTTTTATATAAAAAAAAAGCTCAAGCCTGTGTTAGATAACACGGGCGCATAGGTCAGACGTAGAATACGTTAGTCATTAACAGCCTTATTCAATAGATTTCCTTAAACAACCTTTAAACGCTTGTTTAGTTACGCACTGTTTAAGGCTTTACGCAGCTTCTATGCAACCTTGCTAACATTGTTATTCATAAACATTTTCTTATTTTCTGCTTATGATTGTAAGGTTTGTGTCTGAACTATAGAAAATCTCTACAAAAATTAAGAATTCCTATGGATTTACAATGGCCGCCGCATAAAAAATGCTGCAAAGGGTGCATATGGAGCATGTCTTTGATATTAAAAGAAAAGACAAACAAAAATCATGGTTGTATTTACGTAACCTTTAAACGCCAATTTCGGCGTTTAAGTTACGCAGCTCTTAAACAACTACGAAAAATGTTTATGAATAACGTTTTCTTGTTTAAAACCCGTTTAAAGTTACGCTGCCTCTAAAATGTGTTTATGAATAAGGCTGTAAGACATTGAGGATGTCTTAAAGACGTAGCCAACTGGGTAAGCACAATTTTGTTTCTCTGCTTCGCTTATCAATGTTGTGTATGTACACATCGTTCGCTACTTGGTCATTATACTTCTTCTCTTTCTCACACTGGTTCTGTGATGAACACACAGATAATCGTACTGCTCTTACACATGATGTTATAATACATAAAATACAAAGCATATGAAAATTAATACAAAATTTGAAGGAGTTAAATTTTGATTTACTTATAGAATCAAAGAAATTATATGTAGCAATATGATTATTTAAATACAAATCAAAAGAAGACATATTAAATATGTTACGACCATACTTGAATTTTCTTCAATGCATGCATAAAGTATTAAAAACTTATAATGAAAGTGACAAACATTTTCTCAAAATTTTGTGCTCCAGATCAACACCCCCGTATAACGTATTCTACGTTAAAAAGTTGTCAAGTCCTTAATGGAAAACCCTTTACTTCGCCATAGCATGAAATATGAAATAGGGTCATTCGCACGAAATGTATCACATTTTGACTAACAGGAGGCTCTCTTTCAGTGTATTAGATGTCCAAGGCGCCAACATAAATCGGATCCTTTTCGCTTTGCAGCCAAGATCCGAACACGTCTGTTTGCAGCCAAAAATGCACGCTTTCCAACACAGAAAGCAAGACGTCGAAAAGCAGCAATATAAATGTACACCCAAAGTTTTCGGTACTCAACTCTTACTCTGGCTACAAGAAAGCTCTTCTCCGAACGACAACATATGCACGCAATAGACATATATTTCACTACAGAGAAAGATACAAAGTCGCCCTGCAGCCGGGTATAACGCATGCAGCTAAGGACCGATGCGAAAAAAAGGAAGGTAAACCCCTTGTCTTGTAAGGACGGAAACAGGAATTTAGTGATGGATATCCGAAATACACTGATGATATAGAGAGAACACTTCTAAATGGCGATATTGACAACTAATCCGCCAATAGAGATATCTCGTAAGACCCAATTGCAAATGACAGAGTTGAAGTTCAACTGTTTGACAATCGTAAAGTTTTGACTCCTACAGCTCGGCTTTAAAACAATAACGCTGCAGGAGCCGATTGCCTACCTGCTAAGCTGAAGTACGAAAGCGAGGCTCTATTCAAATACATTCACGTACTTTTATGCAGAATATGGTCAGAAAAATTAATTCCAAGCTATTAGAACCTTGACTCCAAGCTATTGAAAGAAAGAGTGCTAGATCCAATCCACAAGAAAGGCGATGACACCAATTGAGATGCATGGTGACAGGAATGAGTTCCAAAATTTTTCGTAAAAATAAGACACCTGGCCGATGGTTTTAAGACCGGGGTCTTTTCCTGCAAGAAAGAAAGCGGGAATCTAGTGACAAATATCCAGAGTATACTGATGATGTGGAGGGAACACTTCTCTAGGCTTCTGAATGACGAATCTGACAATAATGCCACCAATAGAAATGATATCTCGGACTCCCCAATTGCGAACGTAGACTTTCGACTAAAGTGAAGTCTAGACAACTATAGTTCGGCTTGAAAACAACAAGAAAGGCTATCTCACCATTTGCGCTAACTACCGTGCGATAAGCCTTCCTAATATCGCATATAAGTTCCTGCCGAGCGTATTATGTGAAAGACTGAAAACCCATCGTAAACCGGCTAATTGGACAACCAGATATTTACGACACGACAAATTTTGGAGAAGACAGCAGAAAAACAAATCGACACTGAACATATTTTCTTCGACTACAAATCTGTGTCAGCAGAATCACACTCTGTAGGATGACACTGCGCAACACTAAGAGCACAGTTAAAATCGAGAGGGACTTCTTCCTATTATTCGATAACAAACGTGGCTCTAGACAAGGTGAGTCCTAATCGACCGACTTCTTCAATCTCCTTTCATTCCCCGAACGTCCAATATTATTTCATGGATTTTATTGACGATTTCTGGAGTGGAGACCTCTTTTAGGTGATCTGAACTTTTAGCGTAATTTGTGCTGGTACGACGAAATTCAGTAAGCCACTTATTAACCATTTAAATTGATAGTGCAGAGTCCCCACAGTATTTATCAAGCCTTTTCTTGGTTTCGGTGAAGTTTTTTACTGAAAAAATAATGGTTGATGAGTATACGAAATTCACATTTCCTCATTTTCGGCGAAATTCCCTAGGTTATTTGCACTCAAACACAAAATTAAAGACGCAGCTTGCTCAAAATTTGACAATAACAGATGGCAGTTGACAGTATCAGTGCTGCATTTAAAATCGTAACTGTTCACCGCACCTCTTTCGAGAATGTTTATTACTTCGTACACCTGTGATCCAGAAGAAACTCCTCCAACGATAACTCTTGCCAACAGGTATTTCTTTTGATTCATAAGACCATTGTGAAGTAAATCCCTCCCTTAACGAACAAAACTCAGGCTCTCTCCCTTAACGAACAAAACTCAGGCTCTATAAGACACTAATACGGCCCATCCTATAACCCTCAAGGTAAAAATCAAAAGACTTCCATATGGAAATATGGGGAAACATCTCTCATTGTATCTTTTGGAAACTTTTGACTAGTTTTTAATTGATGTTATTTCCAAACAGCTTCCTTAAGAATGCATATGGAAATAGTACCATTAAAAATGAAGGGGAAACGTTCCTCATCGTATCTTTTGGAAACTTTTGGGTAGTTTTAAATTGATGTTGTATCCAAACCGCTTCTCAAGGAATGCATGTGGAAACTTTTGCTTGTTTTGGGGCAATTTCAATTTCAATCTACTTCGATTAAGAAAATCTCGAGTAGGTAGATTAGGTAGCGTGCTTGACTTAGTTGGTAGTCGAGTAGATAGCGTGCTTGGCTCCCACCTCAGAGGTCCCGTGTTCGAATCCCGGCCAGGCTAACCATTTTTAGTTTTTATATATTTGTTGTTGTTTGCACATCCATTTTTAAGACAGCGGAGAGGAATGTTTAACTCCAATGACATAGTGTTTATAAAATGTTTTGTCTAAGGAAAGGAAATGCTTGTGTACAAAAATAAATGGAGGGTCCAACGAAAGGGAATGCTTCCTAAATTCCATGGAACTTTTCCTGCTTATATCCAGGAATGTTTGCATTTGCTATAGGGAAATGTGTTTTGAGTGTTGTAAGATCTTAGTATCCAAATTTTATGTCGACTCCGAAAGACATGCTCTTGAGGCATGTTCATGATCCCAACAAAGCTCAACATGACATTATTTTCTCTCTGAGGTTGGCCATTGTCTGCAGAGCAATGATGACCGATCACAAAAATTTAGTTCTATTGTAAAAATTTACTTTCTCAGATTGGATTTGAGTTCGGTAAATCCCAGTTTATCAACTTCTATAAGTTTAATTAAATAACTTACTAAAATTATCAATTATTTGTGAAAACTCTTTCTGATGTAACTGAAAAGATATTTGCTACTGCAACCCAACAAGCAATTTTATCGAGTCAAAACGATTTAAAGAACAAATAACTTATTAACAGCTCTTGCAGGACCGCCTTCTAAATCATCCCAATTTCAACACTTTTTAACAATTTGGCAACCTTGACTTACCTAGCCAAGAATACAAAACCAAAATCACTAAGTCTTTAACGAAAATTGACAATGGGCAATTATTCTAACAGCAGCAGAGTACCGCTGAACACAGCCACTGCAGCAGCAAGACGCGACATTGACGAATACTTAGGGTCGGTCGATTGTACAGAAGGTGACGATGGTGGTAAATAGCAGCAGCATTAGATTAAGTTGAGGCTGAAATTAGAAACCAATTTCAAAGATTCTTTACAACAAAAAATAACAAAATTGTAGTAGCAACAGCAACAATTGCTGCTTGTTAAAGAGTTTGTTGCTGAAAAAGACAGGCAGACAAACAGATATTCAGAGACAAACAGAGGAACAGACAGACGGAGAGACAGACAGGCTGTAATTCATTTCAAAATATTAACCTTTTGGCAGTCAACTTTGTGCGCTCGCTCGTGAGCCTTTAAGGAACTGTCGGTCTATCTAGCTGAGTGTGTTTGTCAGTATGTTTGAGTGTCAGTAGCCTGAGTGATTTCAACACGGTGGCAATTCATGCAGTATGTGAAAAATTGCTGCCATACTTTTTAAGAACTAATTTCAATGGATTTTGTTATTACTTTTGTTTTTTTTTTTTTTGTCTCTATAAAATTGTTTTGAGTTATTTTCGTTTGGCTTAAATTTGTGTTCAGGATTCAAGGTCTTTTAGCTATATTTTTTACTCTTGTTCTTTTCGATTTCTGGTGGTATTGTTATGTTTCTTTATTTTCTTGTTATATCGTTGATTGTGTTCTTGATTTTGTTTTTGTTGTTGTTGTAGTTGCTGCTGTTATTTTGCTAGCAACACAGTAGCGATTTAATCGGCAGCCACCGTCATCTACGCTGCTGCCGCCATTGTAAGCCTTTTGTGCAATGGTGACCATGACATAACGGTAATGCTTCAAAAAAACCAAGAAAACAAAACAAAACCAGCTAAGAAAACATTTTAATGTGTTTACTATCAGTTGGTGAATATAGCACAAAAGTCGTGAGTGAGTCAGTAAGTTAAGAGTCGATTTTTTTTCGGTTTTAATGAGATCGATTATAATTTAATGAGAAGCCATTTCTAGATGTTTTCTTGATGCTTGGTATGGCAAAAGGTCGCCAACCAGAATGTGCAAGATTAACTTAATCGAAATTTGTATGCATGACAGAGGAGGCTGTAGAAAAATGCCATGGTAGGAAACTCTTTTCTAAGGAATTAAAATTTTAACTATCTTGTAATTTAGCCCAAACAAGTTGGAAGCTTATTTAAAATTATTTAGTAAAGAAAAAACAAAGTGATCTTAAAACATTTCACATGCCATATTTATGGGTTTACTCCGAAATTTTACAATTAGTATATTTTTTTTATTAATGATAATGGCGGATAAAATCTGTCCAAATTCCTTCTCTATCTATCATCTCAGGACTTATACAGTACGTCAGATTTATAACGCAAATTTTATTCTTTTACAAAGATTAGATTAAACTCTGTGCAAGCGAAGGAATGGATTAACAAGCATCATGATGAATCTGCTCCACTGAAATCAACCATAACTTATTGGTTTGATGAATTCAAACGCGGTCGTATAACCACTTTTGATGTGTAGCCCAAAGTACAAGAACGTTCAGGTCGTCAAAAAGAGGAATTATTTCTGTTGGAAATTGCACTGCGACCTTAAGATCTAATGTGTGCCTTCATTGACTTCTCTTTTAGTCCAATCTCTGAGATAAATGCTATATAGTAGTATATGTATACCTATATCTCTTGATAGTATATGTAGATAGATATGTAGATATGTAGATAGTATATGTATACCTATATCTATTGATTTTAATGAGTTATCTGGTAGTATGTGGTAACGCAATTATTTCTGTAAAGTTTAAACAAGTGCAGAACACTATCCTAGGACTTGCTTCGTAGATTCTTCGTCCTCCCTGCAAAACCTCCACGTGTCATCACTAAGAACTCCCAGTTTTGTAAGGTGATGGTTCAACCTACAGTGACCTGTTAGCCGTTCCGTGATGATTTTAAGATCATTCTTTGTTCGCTTCATGCATTCTTTGAATCTCTTTAGGTCGTATGCTCTAAGCGTAGTTTAGAGTGATTTTACTAGTAAGTGGCTAGTAACGTTGAATTAATGATTTGAGTAAAAATCACCCAAGTTCAAAAGTCACAAAAGGAAACAGGGGTTTTCATAGATAAGACAAGGGAAGTGAATTTTGTCAAAGATATGGAAAAAGGATTATGACAAGGAGTGGGACAAGAACAAAGATTAAGACACACCTCAAAAAAATATTTAGAATAAGATTGACAAGATGGGAAAGAAATATGGAAATGGGACAGGGACAAGATTTTAGAACAAAAATTGGGAAATGATGTGGGTCAAGGATTAAAAAAGAGATTTGAACAAGAATAACGCCAGGAATTTGAACTTGAATCAACAAGTATTTGGACAAATAAAAGAATAAGAATAATGATGAAGATAAATTTAGGAGCAAAGGAAAAGGTAAGAGGAAGAGTAAGGATAAGGACAAAGATACTTTGTCACATCAAACCTACGTGTCTATCCACGCTAACGTAAACTACTTTTTTTATTTTCAAATATTTATATTCCATTCTGAATTGGTTTTGAACTTTTTGAACTATTAGCGTCAAAGTTGCAAAAACGCTTTAACGTGGTTAGTCTTAGACTGAAGTGCTTAGATACATAGGATACCTCACTGATGAGAATGAATATATTTAGTTTGGTAGAAAAAAGTCACAAACATTCATAGTTATAACGAGTACATGTCCGAAAGTTACCCTACTCTCGTTTATGAATAAACCTTTCCCTACCCTTTTTGAATTTAAAAAAAAAACTTTAAGTTTTTCCAATCAATATGGACAAATGATAGTCAATTATAGTGTAACTAGATTTTTCCCGGTGCGCTTTGTTGCACCTTATCTAGAAAATTATCGGAAAATGTTGCAATGCCTTCAGCGTTATTATTTCTTAACCATCTCGTACTCGAAACATAGGGGTCTCTCATAAATTACGTGACCGATTTTCAATTTTTTTTTACCCCCCTCCGGTACTCTTCGTAGTGCATTTCAAAAACACTCCCCCTCTACCACCATAAAGTAACGTAGTATATGAAATAAAAAAAGTAATTGATTAAAAAATATTCGAAAATAGAAAAATAACTGTCGAAAAGCAAGCAAAGAAAAATTACACCCTTACTACACTTGCCAATAATTAACAGTCAATTTCGACGGTCAAACATGAAGATGTGAGGATGAAAATGGTTTGAAATGTTGGGTTGTATTAATTTAAATTTTTCGAGTTTTTTATTTTTGGTCACATTACTGTATCTATGACCCCCTACCCCCATTCGTTACTTATCGTACTACATTTTAAAACCTCTCTCTCTACTAAATTGGTAATGTAATTTATGAATGACCCCATAGTTATTGCGCAAATTTGAGCTAAATCGGCTCAGTAGTTTTGGAGTCTATAGCAACGTTCTCTATTGTAAATTTTTTGCATTTTTCATTTCCCAGTAGCAGTATATTACGAAGTAGTAACTTCATTCTTACTTCTATGTTCTTTTCTGTGTCATAAATTTGGCTTGTATTGAGACACACCCCCTTGTCCAATCCATGTCACCTTTTCTAGTAGAAGGACATCATCAAATGGCATCTACATTCTGAGTTTCCATGTTCTGTGACTTATACTTCTATAGCTATTCTGTATCGTAAATTTGGCTTATATGGGTGGAGACACGCCCCGTTTTCGAATGCCCGTGCCCGTGCCCGTGCCCGTTTCAGTAGAAAGACCTTCATGTTATACGACATTTAGTTCCAAAGCAAATCGATATCATAAATTTGGCCTGTGTGGCAAAATTCCCCCTTGTCTAATGTTCGCTCAAATATATAGTAACTGCCTCTTGGGCCCATAGCATCTACATATCACGTTTCACTATCAAAACATGTACAACTCAGAAATAATAATGATTTCTAAAAAGTGGGCGTATATATATAGTTAGACCACGCCCAGTTTTAGTTTAGTTGCCGACAGTAACCATACGAACTTATTTACCAAATTTTAGTCTAATACGACCAAAACCGTCTTGAATATAGCATTTTTATTGATTTATGGGCGGTAAAAGGGATATGGAAAAAAGGGGTATGGAAAATTCTTACTATGCCTATATTTTTCGCGCAAATGCAAACTAAAGTGAGACTTACAAAATTATTCCAATATTCCATTTATTTCCAATTTCCCTTGCAAATATTTCCACATATACACCATATGTGCGCACCTGTATTTGTTCACCCCTGTATTGTTGTATAAGTTCACTGTGAGTGAATTTTTTTTTAGTAATAACCTTCATTTCAAGTATATTACGTTTAATTTTTATAGAATGCCACGTGGAAAACCATTGACAGAAATAGTAAAATGAAAAATCGAAGCTTACCATGATCAAGGAATGTCCAACCGTGAAATTGCTAGACAACTAAAATGGTCCATTTGTGTCATTGACAATTTTTTTAAATAGGACTGATCAGTATGGGACCGCTAAGCGATCAGGAGGAACTCCACTGATCAATGACAGAGCCAAAAGGGAAATTAATAGACTTGCTGTTAAGGATAATTTAAGCGTACAGGAAATAATTGGTAAAATGAACTTGAAAGTCGGTGTCCGTGGTATGCAACGAATACTGAAACGAGATTTGGGACTCTCATTTGAAAAAAAAAACGTGGTAAACCGGCGCCCTTGCCAAGGCACAAACTGGCCAGACTTCGATTTGCGTAAAAGTACAGATTTTGAAATGAAGAATGTAAGTCGGTCATATTTTCCGATGAAAAAAGTTGTATTTGGATGGACCAGACGGCTTAATCAAAGATTGTCGTTGCCAAGGTCTCCCAAAGTAAAGCGTCAGCGTCGAAACTTCGATGGAGGCTCCCTCATGGTTTGGGGAGGTATGGGCTATAAAGGCACCACACCCATTTCAGCAACAAGACGAACTCGCTGTATTATATACAACTGTTGGATAAAGTTCTTGTGTCCTTTGGAGAAGAATTTCTACCCCAGAAGAAATTTTCCAACAAGATTATGCAGCACTTCACCTCTCTCGGAAAACTACAGAGTTCCTGGAGTCTAGGGTATACCAACTCTCGACTGGCTGGCAATTAGTTCTTATCTGAACAGAATCGAGAACTTGTGGTCCATACTATCAACCAAAGTTTTCTATCATAGCCGTCAATTTAAGGACCTAAAGGAACTGAAAATGGCAATTCAAGAAGATTGTAAGAAAATTGCTGAAAGAAGTTTTAAAAACAATGGAGGTCATACTAAGAATTAAAATTATTTTTATAATTACAAATATTTAGTGCCCTTACATTTATTTCGCACAATTATTAAGTTTTTTTTTTTTGTTTTTTCCTTGAATAAGTTTAAGAAAAAGTTGAAATAGTTAAGAATTCCATTATTTTGTTTTTAAATTACTAAAGTTAGCTAATAAAGTATCACTTAAAAATGTTTCTTAATTTTCTTAAAATCACGCTTCTTCCTGCTTTTATAATTATTTGACTGGGTATAGTTATGATCAGAAGAAATAAACAACAAGAATGTAAATTGTAAAAAAGACAGAATATATATCCCTTTTAATGAAATCCCCACAGTAAAATGTGAAAAATAAATAAATATGTAAACATAAGTACATGCAAATAAATACAAATGCATTAAGGGGGACTATATATCCAGAGGCCAAAAAAGGGGGTTTTTATACTTGAGGGTTTTTATACTTTAAAAAATACACATTCAAGAGCATGTTTAGTTTTTTTTTTATTAAAAACAAAAATTAATATTAAGGTAGATACAGCATTGTTTATAGAGCGCTGTGAAAAAAAGGTGAAATGCGGTGACCAAAATTGCTCCTCCTAAATACACCTGAAACAAAAATATGAAAAATGTTATTAAACTAGATACTTAAAACTCGTACGTGTCATAGCCGATTTTGAAAATGTTGATTTTTCACAAAATGGCGGACTTCCGAATGTAAAGTAACGATTTTCGACCTCAAATTCGTCATTATTTTGCCTATAACTAATGAACGAAGCTACGAAAAAAAATCCTATGATAAGTACGAGATGATTATGAATAAAATAAGCCTGCAAAAAAATCAAAAAGATCGGTCCACTGCGTTTCGAAAAATCTTGGTCACCGACTTTGAAAACATGCTTTCGAGAAAAATGCGTTTGAAAATAAAGGCCAGCACTGCGCGCACTGAAAGGCGGTTTACTCACTAGGCTATAACTTTGTTATTTTTTGAGATATCCACTTTAAATTTCAACCACATATTCTTGAAGATGTAAGAAAATGCAAAAAAAAAATTTTTGAAAAACAAAATTCTGGGTATATATAAGTAACCCCCATTAAATGGAAATAAATACATATAAGTCGAGCAGTGCTTCCACAACATTATTAGATGTGCTGCCATCTCTCTGTCAAGCAGATGATAAAATGCTTTTATTATCAGTGTTACTAAGCTCACATTACATGGAGTAGTTTCGATAAAGTTTTGCATTTATCAAATAAAATAATAAGCTTTGCATTTATCAAGATCCATTTTTATTCCTCTTTTTTTATTTGTGATGATACAACGGTTACAACAAAATTAATGAATTTAATGAACGTAATTGAAAGATATTAGCTCTACAGCAATAGCAGAATATCTTCCATTATTTATAGTTGGAAAAGTATGTCGAATTAGTTGATAGGTGTAAATAAGAAATGATTATATAACAAGTTGTTTTATAAATGCTTTCGTTGAAATTTTTGATGTGACAACGTTTTCGTTGCATGAAATTGTTTTATTCAATTAGTATAGGCGTTATAATAAAAGTAATGACACTGCAGTAAAGGCTAATTCTTTGACTTTATGACAATTAATTAGGAAAAGGCTAATTAGGAATTAACAGCCTAAGCACCAAAACTGTAAATATTTTACATGGAATAACGCGCTATGTATAGATGCAACGGTAAAAATATAACACTTTAGTAAATGCTGGATCATAGCGAAAATAGACAAAAAATGCATGACATCATAAGGACATGCAGAGAGCCGCTCCAATATAAATTGTAAGTAAATGTTATGTAAAAAAATATGAAAAAAATTAACAAAAAAAATCAAAATAAAGGCAAAAGCAAATTATGAAATTTGTAAGCTTTTTAACTTTTCACTTACTCAGTTAACACAAACTTACCCACACCAACAACTATGCAAAAAAAATATACAGTTTGGTCAAAACAACGTTCGCCGAGTCAGCTGGTATTTTTGTCTCAATATGAGATGATTTGATATGAGACTTAATAAAAAAACTCAATTTAATCTTAATGTTTTACAACTTTAAAAGAGTGATTTTTAAGAGCATTCGGATTTGATTTAAAAAAAAAACAGATATAATTTAGAGAAATTTATGTAATCTTTATTTGAGTCGATAGAACGATCTATATAATTCAATGTTTAAAGGTGATTTCATGTAAATGTTGACTGAGGCTACGCCTAAAATGACTCCTACGCTGGGTGCAATTTTGGCATACTCTCTCCAACATATCGGCCGGTATCTCACGAATAAATTCTTCAATATTGGCTTCCAGTGCGTCAACCGTTGCGGGCTTGTCCCTATAGATATGAGCCTTAACATGACCCCCACAAAAAATAGTCTAAAGGCGTTAAATCGCACGATCTAGGCGGCCAATTTACCGGTCCCAAATATGAAATAAACTGTTCATCGATTTCGCCTCTCCATTGGGCCATTATTCACGTAATATGTGGCATGTGGCACCATCTTGTTAAAACCACATGTCAGGCAAGTCCACCTCTTTCATTTTGGGTAAAGAAAAATTTGTAATCATCGCACGGTAGCGCTCGCCATTTACAGTAACGTTCCTGCCTTCGTCGTCTTTGACAAAGTACGGTCCAATGATGCCACTGGGCCATAATCCACACCAAACAGTGCATTTTTTGGGGTGCATTGGCAGTTCTTGCAATGCTTCTGGCTGCTCTGCACACCAAACATGGCAACTTTGCTTGTTCACGTATCCATTCAACCAGAAATGAGCTTAGTCGCTGAACACAATTTTCCGATAAAAAAGTGGATCTTCATCCAACTGTGCCAGCGCCCATTCACCAAAAGTTACCAGTTGTTGTAGGTCGTGTGGCTTCAATTCTTGCACCAGCTGTATTTAAAAGGTTGTACACCCAAATCCTTCCGCAAAATTTTTCACGTAGTGTAGTAACACAGGCCCAATGGCTGCGATAGGCGCCGAATCGATAATTCATGGTCAGCAACAACACTGACGGATACAGCTACGATATTTTCCTCTGTCCGCACTCTACGCATGCGTGTTGGTGGTTTAATGTCCAGTAATGTAATTTTGGTGCGAAATTTAGTCACAAGATTACGAATAGCCGCCTCAGCAGGTCGCCCAAACTAATCACAAAATGGAAGAAGTGCACGATGCACTTTCTTAACCGAGCATGAATTTTGATAAAAAAATTCAATAATTCGTGGTGAAATTATAGACCAAACTGAACATGTTTAACAGTAACATGTTACACGACAATAGTTGTGCTGCCGAAAACAGTGTTGCCAAAAAGAAAGTTGCTAAAAAATCATCCTTTACAAACTCATCTATATATTGTCCACTTTCGAATTTTGAATAATGTTATCAAATTTCACTTTCATCAAAACAGTGTTGCCAAAAATAAAGTTGCTAAAAAATCACCCTTTACAAACTCATCTATATATTGTCCACTTTCGAATTTTGAATAATGTCATCAAATTTCACTTTCATCAAATTCACAATTACTTTTACTACCATCATCAGCATCATCACCATCATCGATATTAAAAACAAAATAAAAAAAAACATTACGCGTGCCACGAAGCACCTCTCTTAATGGCAATCAACGAAAATGTGTTGATGTCCCCAATATTTTTACACCGACGACCTCTTTAAGCAAGGCCCTCACTTTTAGTGTCTTATGTAACTCACGACAATGACAATTCACGGAAGGACCTTTCATGACCTACAATATGTTGGATCATTGTTGCTGTTGTTTGTGTTGTTGTGTTCCATAACAATATCGAAGTTTTCAGCCATTTCGAAGCCAAACTAAATTGAAGCATGTCGAAGCCTAAAACGATAGACAAGTCATAGCTAGCGTCACTAGATATTTTATGTATTTTTTTTTTTTTAATTTTTTTTTTTACTCTTGCGAATTTTTCATTTTTGGTAGCTGTGACAAATCGTTCGTTTTCAACGTTAACATGAATCAATTGAAAGGGTTGCCAAAATGTCGCATTTGACAAAGCGTAAAACAACGATGAGGCAATTTTTGAATAGCTGTTATAGTTGGTTTGTGTTGTTGTGATGTCAGACTGTAGTGCTTAAATGTGTGAAATAAAATACTTGACGCTTCAGTGATTTTAAAATTGTATGGCCAGGAATTCAATAAGTTTTGTAGTGAGATTGTTCCATTTTTTTTTTTTTTTGGTTTTTTTTTTTTGTGATGACTTACTTAGAGAAATATTTCATTAAGAAGGGTACGCTATTTATCAAAAAAGGGTAATTGCCAGCATTACCAAACCACGTGTTATTCTTTGAACAACTGACAAAAAAGTAAGCACCCAATGTGACTGAAAATGTGTAGACACTTTCAGAACAAGCTTGCCAACACAAGAACAAAAAATCGTGTCAATCGGACCAATACAGCTCGCGAAATTTCAAAATTCCTATTACTTTTGGAACACACCACATATCTAGCGAATTGGTAAAGTCTTTACGTGAGAGCTTTGTGTAAGTCGTGTTTCCTGCTGGTGCAATACTCAGTCAGCAAGGATCGGCGCAGGAATACATTGTAATCTTATAACGATTTCTATTATCGGTACTTGTTTCTAAGTGAGTACTTGCTTCTAACAGAGAGTACATCTAAGTGATGCGTTTGTGGATGTTTATTAATATCTTTGATAAAGGTAAGTTATGATTAATAATTTAATCAAGGAAGTAGGTTCTTGTTGTTATGAGCCCTGTGTGATCATCCCAAGAATGTTCATAACAACTGGAGCCAATTGACTTTCAGAAAAGAGTTCTTCTTATCTTTTAGGTGACGAATAATGTCAAGCTAACCTAGCCAACTTAAGGCAATCCTCCAGCTGATCAGTGAAGCATCCCAGAAATCTTTATGTTAAGAAATGCTTCATATTACAAGAATTTCTAAGCCAATTGTGTTCACCAATTGCTTGGTAACGATTTTATGATGCAACAAAAAAGTAGCTCGGGGCAGAAAACCGAGATTTGTTGCTAAAGGAGGAAAGCGATACAAACCATTAAAGTTGCTTGTAGAGGCAGCTGGAAAGAAAAAAACGACATCTTACCCTCAAAACCAGCATAGAAGCATATGATTGAAAACTTTTGGGTACACGTATAATGTCATAACGAACATTGATCATTTGTAACGGCACAATAAGGTTAAAAATGAAATTATATTATTTACTAGCTTTTTCCCGGCGCGCGTTGCTGCACCCAGCAATTACATATATCGCAACATAATAATTATATTCGAAACTTTTCTAGGACCCATAGTTTAACACCACCGTCATTTTCCACTGCCCCTTACAGTTTCCCAGTAGCAGGAGATCACCAAATAGTAACTCCATTTTGAGTTTGTATGTAAATACTGCTACTTTTACTTTCAAAGCTATTCGATAATACAAATTTTAATTGTATGGGTGGAGCCACAACCCCTTATATAATGCCCATCCCAGTTTTCTAGTAGATGGACATTGCCCAGTTTTAGTACAGTTGCCGACAGTGAGCATACAAACTAAATTACCAAAATGTAGCCAAATCAACGAAAACCGTAAGAAATATATCATTTTTATTGATTTATGGGCGGTAAAAGGTAGTGTGATAGAAATTCAAACCATCTCGTACTTGAAAAAAGTGTACTGTCAAAATTTCAGCTCTATCAGCTCAGTAATTTTTAAGTTTCCACCCATCACACAGACAGCGTTTTGCTTTTTGTATATATAGATTATTGGCTATAACTTTTGATTGGTAAGAGATACTAAGATAATTTTTTCTAAAAAATTAATTTTTTAGCTTGTATATTTTTTATAAAATAAATTTATCAAAAATATAAAAATACAGTATTGGAAAAAAAAATTTTGTTTGAAAAAATCAAGGGGTTGGTGAGCCTTGTTTTGTTAATCACAAAACTGGTTTTTAATTTTTTGCCTAAAATTGAAATAACTTTTACATATAAATGTTATAATTTTTAAATAGAGTTGAAGATTTGCGAATTTGAATTTAAATAATTTTTAAAACAAAACAAATTTTGAGCCTTTTTTTTTTGAGGAAAACTCCAAAATTTCAGAACTTTTTTTAACCCTTTCGCCTCGGAGTTTTATTTCAATTACTGGCAAAGATATAAAAGTTTTGGCTTCAGTTATCGAAATAGAACAAAAATATAAGATGTTTGGTACACTTGAGAATTCTCTTATCCTTTATTTATAATGGGACATATTGTCTCAATAAGGTTTTTTATCCCAATTAGATGAATTGAATTTCTTTCTTTTCTCTTCTTTGATTTTTTATTGAAAATAAAAAAATTCATGGAAATTAATCAAGATATATGTATATATATTTCATAATTTTGTTGATATAATTGTCGAAAAATGTCCAACTCAGTAACTAAACGCTGCAATTGAAGCAAAACTACTATATTTCTATCATTTGGTATATTATATTTTGGCACAGAACTAAAATGTTCATTGTATTTTGACCACTAGCAAACCAAATCTGAAGCAGCAAGGGGATCAGCAATATCAGTCACAATATTAGGTAGACTATTTTCATCGTCGCTATCAACTCAGATGTGTTGATAAGGTCAGCAATATTATCAGATTTCTCTTGATTTGATGGCTGATAGCTCGACCCAGATGCACTAAGGTTACCAAAATCACTTTCGCTTGCACTGTCTTCAAATACAATTTTATTCACTTCATCAGACAATCGTTTAGCAGGCATCTTAAAAATCACTTCTTTAAAAATAAGATATTTCACTACCTTATTGTGACAAATAATCCCAACAATAAATCATATTAGGACAATATATCGCATTGCTTAAAAAATTCAAAATGCTTACTGTTTTGAAGATGTTTACAGTCCACACCACAATAATTACTGAATGAGTTTATGTTATTATTGTGAAATAAGCAAATACTAGCAAGCTGCACTCAAAAATAACGGTATTATATATAAAAAAAACGTACACACTACAAGTAGCATCGAACGATTTCTGATGAAAAATGTGTAGTTAAGTGTAGAAAACCTGTCCTTCTTGCATTAAACCACAGACGAAGCTTGCACTATTATTGGAACAATCTTAAAATGATGTTTTAAAGTTAAAGTTCTCCGATATAGCCTGCCAAATTTGTTGGGACATATAATCCCAGTAGGGTCGAAAGGGTTAAAAAAATATTTAAAATATATATACTCAACTAACGGTATTTTTGCAATAAGGTTTTCATCGTACTTTGATGAAGCTTTAAGACAAAAATTTAATAAAATGTATAAAAATGCAGCGGAGATATTTAAATCGAAAGTCACAAAATTAAATTTCTGATTGTGTTTTTTCACATTTTTTAGCAACGATGTTGCATTAAATGTATCGTTGCAGTAAAATTTTTCATAGTTTTCAAGATATGTTCATATTTTTGATTGCAAATTAACGGAAATTTTTTTAATTTTACTAAATTTAAGAAATATTTTATATTTTGTAAATATTTGCATATGTTACCTAAGAAGACCATTAAAAAAATGCGATTTTGTAAAAATTTGTGCTACAGCACCATCTGGTGTCCAAGGTGGATCAAATAAGATAGTGCTAAACGACTCATTGTACCTGAAAACTACTATATACCTAATTTCATTACAATCGCATGAGCGGATTGGGAGTTTTAGGTGGTTTTGCAAAAAATTTGTGCTACAGCGCCCTCTGGAGTTCAAGATATGTCAAAAAAGATAGCAGCAAAACACTCAACGTACATGAAAACCAGTGTATACCACTTTTCATTCTGATCACATAAGCGGTTTGTGAGTTTTAGGCAGTTTTGTAAAAAATGTGTACTACAGCGCCCTCTGGTGTTCAAGGTAGATCAAAATTAACAGCCCACAAACAAGCACCGTACCAAAAAACTTCTATACACAAATTTTCATGCTAATCGGATGAGTAGTTTAGGAGTCTATTGCATAGTTACAAACATAAGCTCCTTTTTTATCTTCTTATGAAGATTTTCTTTCTTCAAACATCAAATGTTGTCGTACACTTTTTCAATATTTATTTTAGAATAAGGAGAATGAAACGTATATCATTCGAAAGGTACTGCACCATAGATGTGCCGAATTATGTTAGATTTTAAATTGATGACCTTTGACCCGAAATATTAACGTTTAAAGTTTATATTAATTTTAGTTAGGGATCTCAGAACTGGGAAGAGGTAGAATGAAGAATGAGGTATCGGATGAAAGGTCTAGCTGCACAATATGATTAAATATTAGATTGGTGACCTTTGACCTCAAATATGAGCGGAAAAAGAGCATTTATTAAATAAAAGCTAAACTGTAAGAGATGGAAAAACATGGTATAAGAGAGAAATTTAGACATTCATAAGATGTGCAAAAAATTCTTTGATATTTTTCACCATCGTTTAAGGTTACCCTACAATAAGCACTTTTTCATGTAACAAGTGTCAATATATATTGTGATGGTAAAATTACTTACAAATAGTAAATTTTTAAAAATTTCCATTATTTTGACATCAAAATAATTATCATATCTCGAAAACTATAGATGTTCTCAGTACAACGTTTTTTGTATGAAAATTCGTTGGTTGAGAAAAATAACGGCATGCGAAAACTT
The DNA here is from genome assembly GCA_943735915.1 of Pherbina coryleti. Lineage (NCBI taxonomy): Eukaryota > Metazoa > Arthropoda > Insecta > Diptera > Sciomyzidae > Pherbina > Pherbina coryleti. Next base: position 74,013,599 of record OX030952.1, on the reverse strand, counting down.
TTTTGCTAATATTTTCCACGAATAGTATGTTATTAAATTTCCCGTTATTATGACACCAAAAGTATTTCAATATTTCGAAACCTGTAGATTTTTCCATGCAATGAATTTCTTAAAGCAATGTCATTGCCTCAGATTGAGAAAAAAACAATTGATATTTCAATTTTTGATTTTGCAAGCAAATATCTCAGCCATTTTTCAATCGATTTTCATTAAATTTTCTTTGTCTGAAAGTTTAATTAAATGACTTTGGAGAAATAAGAAAAGATTAACCGTTATCTTACCACTCTAAAACTCTAAAATATTCGATTTTTGCTCGAAAATTAGACCAGACATTCTTTTTTTGTAATTTTTTTTTTTTTCTATTTTCTTCTCACACACTTTTTCATATAACATATCATTTATTTGCAAAAATTGCTTCATTTTGATACATAATTTAATTAAGTGTTTCTATCATCGAAAATCATGAGCTACCCCCTATGATTTTTTTGATGAAAATTACATTTTTCAAAATGTTGTTTTTGTATTTTTTACAAAGTTCTACAGCTTAAAAAATTATATCTGTGAAAAAATTTTTCAAATATTTCAAACCACTCCAAAGTTATATACACAAATCTATGTTTTAAGCCATTTCCTTATTTACTTTATATATTATACATATTATTATTATACATATATCTATATGTAAATAGGTGTACGCAGAGCAGCTAAGAAAAATTTTCTCCCGTGTTTCTCAACCAATTTTGATAATTTTTTTTTAAATAAATAAGAGTAGGGAAAAGGAGTGCACCGAATATCAATGGTGGGCAATTCGACCTCAAATCAGACGTTCCATTCCACTGGTTAAATTTAATGGGCGTTGAAATAAAGGCACTTTTCATCAGCCCAAATTTTCGGTATAACTTTTGAACTATAAGTCACAAATCAATGAAACTTGGTAAGAACTTCCTTCCTTGACAAAGGGGCGTGGAAACACTGATACAACTCAAAGTTGTTATATCAAATAGCTTTGGAAGCATTTCTACTAGAAAGTAGAATAAGGGAAGTAGTGTACTGTGACGGGCATTGGACAAAGGGGTGTTGCTCCGCATATATAAGCCACATTTTTTATATCGAATAGCTTTGAAAAAAAAATTACAGAACATGGAAAATCAGAATTGAGTAACTGTTTTGTGATTTCCTGCTGGTCGTGCGTTTGGTGCGGTATGAGTTCGGTTACGTTTGCATATGAGTGAAGAAAGAAAAAAAATGTTTCCAATAAAAATACAAAAAAAAAAATCAATTTTTTTAAATGGTCGAATCTCGACCAAAGGTGATACTAGTATATATAGATAGATAAGCATTTGAAAAACAGCTTGATTTGTGTCTAAGAAAAAAAGAATAGGCTGTTGTCATTGTCATTTCACTGTTGACATTTTATATTATAGCAATTTCTATCCGGAAATTATTGTAGTATATTTGAACTTAAAAAAATATATTTTCGATAGCTTAGTCGGCTTAATCGTGAGTTTTGAAGCCATGAGGTCTTAGGATCGATTCCCGCAATGAGCGAACAATTTTTTTAAAATTTCTTTTGTTTTTATTTTAGGAAATATGCAAAAAAATCAACTTTACCAAAAAGTGCTGAAGATAAACTCTTCCGTTTGCAAAAAATACGGTTTTAAAAATTGAGAATTCAGAAGTTTTTATTCGTTTATAATTTTGCGAATTTTGACTAACTTTCCATCCATAAAAAGTGATGAAGAGAAATATCAGAATTTATTACGATTGCTCATATTAAAGGATCATGTTTTTTGTATTGATTAATAATAAAGAGATGCAGAGGGGCCGAGAAAATATATTTATTGCGATAACTTTTGATCGGAAAGAGATATTGGTATAATATTTCCACATAAATTATTCTTTGAGCTTAACTATTCTATAAAAAAATAAAAACAACTTTTGAAAAAAATTAATTTTTTTACAAAATCACTGGGGGTGGGTCCTGTTTTTTGATGAGAGAAACAGTTAATAAATTTTTTCGCAAAATTGGAAGCATTTTTGCTATTAAACGCTATGTCGTGTAGAAGGTAGTCGAAAATGCAGTTTTGAGTTTTTATTAGTTTAACAACAAAAACAACTTTTGTGTCATTTTTTGAGTAAAAAGTCAATATTTTGGACCTTTTTTGAAAGAAATATTAAAAATATATCCGCTAAGATAACGCTAGCCTTTAAATTGTTTTTATTAAGTGCTTGAATTGATTTTATCAACGAAAAAAAATTTGAATGAAATATATTAAAATACAACGGAGTTATTTGCATCACAAGTAAAATATACGAATTTCTGATGGTTTTTTTGTTATTCTAAGGAAACGATATTATTAAAAAAAGACTTTGTACCAGAAGTTTGTGCAATTTTAAAGATATGTAAATGTTTTTGGTGTCAAAATAACAGGATTTTCTTAAAATTAATAAGTCGAGCATTTTCGCTTAAGAAAAATACGCTAGTAGTTAGATTTTCGTTACATGTAAAGGGGCGTGGTCAAAACTTAGTATGCCATAACCTAAGTTAGGATTCAAGTAATATGTGAGCCGAATTTGAGTTAAATCCGTTGAGCCGTTAAGATTTGTATTGTAGTCAAACAAACAGAAAGTAATTTTTATTAATATAGATTTTTTTATTTTAGGGAAAATGCAACAAAACCAACTTTACCAAAAAGTAATGAAGATATTAAAATCTCTTTCAGTTACAAAAGTTACGGTTTTAAAATTAAAAATGAAGAAATTTTTATTCCAGAAAAAATAGTTAGTTTTTCAGTAAAGTATATTGAATTGAATTAAGCTTGTATGGGCGTAGCCACATGACCAATAAGTAACTCCATACTGAATTTCATTGTTATATGATATTTATTTCCAAAGCTATTCGATATAAAAAATTTGGCTTATATGGGCGGAGCCACACCCCCTTGTTCAATGACCGTCTCAGTTTTCTAGTAGAATTATATCACCCAATAGTAATTCAATACTGAATTTTGTTGTTATACGACATTTAGTTCCAAAGCTATCTGATATCAAAAATTTAAAGTGTATGAACGGAGCCACACCCCTTTTTCCAAAGCCCATCCAAGTTTACCAGTGGAAGGATATCACTAAGTGGCAACTCCGTACTGAATTTCATTATTATACTGCATTTCGTTCCAAAGCTATTCGATATCATAAATTTGAATTGTATGGGCGGTGCCACACCCCTTTGGCCTATACTTGGTTTTATTTTGCCAGTCCAAAGACACAACTAAATAGTAGTTTCTAACCGAATTTCATTAATGTGTGACTTATAGCTTGAAAGTTATACTGAAAATTTGGGCTGCTGAAAAAGCGCCACACCCAATACCCATAAAATTTTACCAGTAGAACGGCAAGTGAAAATTAAAGTCGAATACCGAATTCCGTAGCTATTCGATATAGAAGATTTGATTTGTTTGGGAGGTGCCACGCCCCCTGAGTTTTTCCGATATTTTAATAGTAATTCTGCTATTCGGGATGAACATCAATCCAACAAATAAAAGATCATTAAAATCGGTCCAGCCGTTCTTGAGTTATAAATGGTGTAACATACTCGACTTTGTTTTATGTATATAGATTAATTCAAAGTTTATAATTCAACAAAACATATATATAAGCTTTTTTAAAAATAATCGAGCTACCAGTGTTGGCCCAGTTGATTTGGATTGACTCTTGTTAATTAAAAATATAAATCAAAATTAGACGCAGACTCATGTGCCAAATGGCGAATTTACATTAATCTTAAAAAAATTGTCTGTTTTTTCAAAATGAAAAAATTTCTGTCTATCGATAACTTAATATAGAAAAGGCGTAACTAGTTTTTTTTTTCGAAAAAGCTTTTTTAATATATTCTGGTAGACCACTCTCAAATACACCTGCCTTTTAATAATCAATGCAATTTTTTTGTGGTTGTTGTTGCCCATTTTAAATAAAAACTGCATTAAAAAGGTTTTTATATCCCAAGTTTTCCAGATTTTATTCAATCCTTTTCTTCTGCTGTAAAGTAACAAAAAATCGAGTTACGCCTTTTTCATATTAAGCCATAGCTATATTCATTCTCGAAATATATGTATGTAGTAGCCCTGGTGGAAAATAATAAAGTATATTCTTGATCAGCAGCACCACTTGAGTCGATTTTTCGATGTCCGACTCTCTGTCTGCCTCTCTGTCTGGTTTGTATTTCGTCACTCTTATAGCTACAATGCAGAAGCTATCGTAGTGAAATTTGAATTTTTTTTAACTTCTTTCTAAAATATACAGACTATGACTGTATCCCTAAAATACCACTAAAATTACAGAATGACATTAAATTTTGCACGTAAGATTTGATATGAAATACATTTAGTTTAAAATTTGCACCAAAGTAACCACACCCACTTCCCATACAAAATGACGCTATCAAAATAGCAAAACCTCCTAAATACTGCAACAGTTCAGTACAATACAGAATACTAAATACAGAATATCAACTTGATATTCTTTACATGAACTGTGATATTTAAAACGTAAAATTAAGTTGAAATTTGGATTAATTGAATAAAAGCACACCTAGCCCCTGCACAATTTGATATCATCAAAGTAACTAAACTTCATAATTTTGGATATCATATCACACAAGAGTTTGCAGGTATTTTAACTTCAGCCAATCCGAAGATACCGCATTCCTTGTTAGTTTTTACTGGTCTTATTCTTAAATGTAATTATTTTCAAATCAAAGACTATATGATCGCACCTTGTATTGCAAATGGCTAATTAGTTGTTTTTTGTAATAGACCCAATAGCAAAAAAGAAAATTTCTTCTTTAAAACAGCACTTAACATAACTTATTAAACTGAGCCAGCTACACATTCAAATTCATTCATAATCTTGCCTTATTCACATCATATTTGTCATTGTTCAATTATTTGTTTGTGTTTTGTTGTTTTTTTTTTCCTCATTAATTGACAAGACAATAAAATGAAGTCACATCGTGGGAAATGCAATAAATTTGTCTGGTTAAACAGCATTTTGCACTTTGAATGAACAGAGTCTGTAAAAAACAAGAACACAGTAAACATTAAACCAAAAATGTAAGCCTTAGCCTAAATCCAAATCCAACGTCAAAGTTTTCGCTTCACAATTACTCATTCTTAATTTACTTCTACTGCCAGTGGGCGGCCATCTTTTATGTAGTTTCGCACAACGCATTCATGCAACAACACCATTCAATTTTGCATTCAATTTTAATGCTGAGAGTAGCCCACTTTGAGGCAAACAGAATAAATTCGCTTAAATTCGTTAGATTGTGTTAAAGCATCACGCACATTGGGGCAAATTACAGCTAATTGATGATTGGAATTGGGACGATTGCAGATTTTTACTATTTTCTATAGCGTCTAAAAAGACTATAGAATGGATAAATGTGTCCTACTGTGCAGTGACAATGGATTAGATGCATTCAATGTGCTTGCATTGTAGCACATTAATTATGTGGCAGTAGTATTAAAATTGTAGTAAAACATTTTATGGATTCTAACAAATGGCAGCCGCAGCAGCAGCAACAGTGTTGCCACATTGTGTGTTGTGTGCAATGCTTAAAAAGGACTGTAACTGTGCGCTCGGCGTGTGGGTTTAATTTATTATTTGCATAAAAAGATGTTTTATTAAAAAAAAATTTTTATTATAAGAAATATTCTTGTTGCTGCGGCGCTTCTCTTGTTTATTGGCTTTATTATATTTTAAAGTGTTTTTTTTTTATTTTGTTTCTTTGCATACAAAATATAAAAAATATGTTGCGCTGTTTGCTTAAAATTTCTGACAAATCGCCGAATTAATTGCAAAACACTTTTATTTTCATTTCGTTGGCGCGCCGAATGACTAATGCATGCGCGCTCATTTGTTGCCTCGTTTGACAGAAGGTCTCCAAAGAGTCGCGATGTCATGCTGTGCGGTCTGTGTGTGTGGGGATTTATGTGGCAGAGCAATGCTGGGTGGCAGCCGCTTGCTAGAAAATATTAAGCTAATTGTATGCTTTATATAATGCTTAAGATAATTTTTGGAAAAAAAAAACTATTCTTAAGCTTGATGATCATTTGGAGCAGTGTAACTAAGTAGTGAAAAATTAATGTAAGCTCGTTCTATATGTATCAAATTATATGGAAAAATGATCAGAACACAAATATTTTATTGTATTTTTCATGATTTTTTACATAACAATTGTAATTATTTAATTCTATTCAGCCCACTCAACCCACGACCAACCTCCGAACAAAGAGATCCTCTACATCCACCAGACATTCGTAGCGTCCGAACTGGATGTAACCGAAAACTCGTGTCACGCATTCAACTAATTAAAACAAATGGCAGCATGTGCCTCATATACAACATCAAGAACACAACAACACAAAAGCTTCAGCTGAACCAAAGACTGCAATAACAACAACAACATAAACAACAACAACATAAACAACAACAACACACTTAACATGGAAGCAAGAAAAATTAATTTTCCGCTGCACGTAACAAACATAATAAAAGAAAACAAACACTTCGGCCAATTCAGTGCTTAGCGAGTTCATTGCTTAAGTCTTTTGTTTTTTTCGCTTGTTTATTTTTGCATAACTATTAAACGAAATAAGTTCATTTTCGTTTCGCACTAATTTGTTACAATTTTATGTCTCAATTGCATTTGCGCACATGTTATGCAACATGTTGCAAGTTTTATTATTGTTGTTGTTGTTGTTGTTTTTGGTAAAAATTTATTGCTTGCTAATATATGCTGTTGAAGCTGTTGCTGTCGTTAGTATTGTAGTGATCGCGAAAGGAACCTTTTTGCATTCATTTATGTGTTGGCTGATTTTTTTTTGTTTTTTAGGTTTTTCTTTCTCAAATTTATTCAAAAAGAAAACAGCACCGAAACACGTGTATAGCGTGCCACACAATCGATGCCAATGGCTGACCATGAGTTGATCATTTTAAGTGCTCTTGTATGTTCGTTTGTATGTTTTTCGTGTCTGTATCATTTGATGGCCGAAAACACCGAAAACAACTTGATGTTGACAGAAATTTTTGTTGCAATCAAAAATATCTAATTTCCTTGCAATGACAAGGGTTTTGGGTGGGTGGACACAGGCAAACATATAAATGGTGGGAATGCATGTGTGTACTTTTAATTATTATCGCAAATTATTTAGCTCAAATTTTGTGTGGATGTAAGAGATAATTAAATGTTTTTTTGGTAGTTGTTGCAATTTGGAACAAAAAATATTTAAACTCTTCAAGCTGCACTTTGTAAGGAGCTGGTGGTACAAATAATATAAATATTAGAGGTTAGGTCAACTCAAATTGTTTTTAGTTGAAAAATTCAGTTGATTAATTTGAGAAGACGGGCCTAGAAGCAGAGCTCTCTCTCGACTAACAAAACTCATGCTTTATAAGTCACTAATCAACTCCAAAACTATGCTTAATCGAAAAACTATGCTTAATCGAAAAAAAATTCACCCGATGACAAAAGGCCCAGACTCACTACGTCAACGCAAACGAGGACACATACCAGGCGCGGATCCAGGGAGGGTGCGTTTGGGGGGTTCAAACCCCGCCGGAATTCTAAAAGAACCTGTATTTAAATGTGATGTACTGATGTTTATTATGTGGGCTAAGAGTACCAAAAAGAAAAACATTGGTTTTTTATAATTTACTTTAAATATTCACACCCCTATGCTGTAAACGTTTGTAGCTGTTTCTACACGTATTGCTAAAATACTGAATTTTGTTCCAGTTTCTGTTTGTTTTTGCGATATTGCGCCTGTAGCTGTAAACAGTCACACATACAATCTTAACCTGAAATCACAAAAACACCACATTTTTTGGATAAAATATATCCAAACACCGCACAGTTTTAATTTAAAAACCCACAGTTTCGATAGTATCGGAAGTGTAGACGTAGAATTCCTTTTTATACAGTAATGGAGAAAAATTCCTGTTTTTGTAGTTTTTATTTATTTTGATGTTGGTTTTATGTTGGCCTTTTAGATTTGTATTCGGGTCAAATAAATAGAGAAATAACTTTTATTATTATAATTATCTTCACCCAAGCGACAGCTTGTGGTATTTAGCACAAAAAACTAATCCTGAGCACCACACCATATCATATGGAGTGAATATAGAGTGAAATGTGGATGGCTATTTTTTTTGTAGCAAAGTTTTTTCCAATAAGAGGAATAATTTTTTCACATATTGCAGCAAAACACAAATTTTAACCTTCTTTTGAAAAATCAGAGGCTCGAAATAGATTTTAGACTAACGGTTTCTTGAGCAAAGTTGAATTTGCTCCGTAGAACATTATCCACGCTTACGATTTTTTGAAAAAAAAAATTAACCCGCTCTAATGTATATAAAGTGTAGTTAAATTTTAAGGGCCGATGTTGAATATAAACCACACCTAAATGTCAAGTTTTTTTCTGCATTTCATTTGACATTTCTCAATTTCAGACTAATTCAATTTGAACCGTTAAAGTTATTCAGGCTTATTATGAAAATGGGCTTTCAAATCAAAATGCATATCGAGCACTTCGTGATTTTTTCGGTCAATTTAATCGTCCAAATGTGCGTACAATCGGAAAAATCGTGCAAAAATTTGAACAAACCAGGTCTGTAGGAGATGTGAAAACACCAGTGCATGCTCGTACAGCTCGTACTTAGAAAATATTGCTGCTGTTTGCGATAGTTTGGCTGAAGAGCCGTCCACCTCAACTCGTCGTCGTGCCCAACAATTGCACCTCTCACGCTCGTCGTTGATGAACATTATGCATAAAGACTTGCATTTACACGATCAGAATGGTGGCAAGAAATGGCAACAGTGGATGATAAATTTTCGAAAAAAATCATCTTCAGTGATGAGGCTCATTTTCACTGCCGTCAGTGGATTCGTCAATAAGCAGAATTACTGCATTTGGGCGAATGATAATCCAAGAATGATTATCGAAAAACCAATGCACCCACAAAGAGTGACTGTTTGGTGCGGTTTATGGGCTGGCGGCATCATTGGGCCGTATTTTTTCCAAAATGAGGCCGGTCAGACAGTAACTGTGAATGGTGTTCGCTATCGTGAGATGATAACGAACTTTTTATGGCTCGAATTGGAAGATATGGATGTGGACGATATGTGGTTTCGACAGGATGGTGCCACTTGCCACACAGCTAACGAAACAATAGCTCTTTTGCGCGACAAATTCAATGGTCGTGTTATCTCACGAGGTGGCGATGTCAATTGGCCACCAATCATGAGATTTGACACCGTTTGACTTCTTTCTTTGGGGTTATTTGAAAGAAATGGTGTACGTCGATAAGCCAGCAACAGTTCAAGAGCTAGAGGATGAGATAATTCGGCACATTAACGGCATAGAACCTCACTTTTGCCTCGGCGTCATCGAAAATTTGGACCATCGGATGGAGGTGTGCCGCCGAGGTCGCGGCGGTCATTTAGCCAATATTTTGTTCCATGCATAATTGAACCATACCAATATTATCATAATAAAAAGAAATGACAATAATTTCCTTAATAATTTGTGTTTTATTCAAAATCAACATCGGCCTTAAAATTTAACTACCCTTTATATATATAACGTACATAAATATTTTTGATATTCTATTATATCGGTTTCATAATAAACATTGAATGAATCTGACATTTATCAGCTGATTGACTGGAATAAACAGTTTTTTGAAACGTCAATTCATTACAATATTAACAATGAATCGCTTCACACTGAAATCATCGTTATACCGCCCGAAATGTTCGAAAAAGTAATGAAAAACGGAACAAAAAGGGCACATTTTGCTTTGGCCAGTAGAGGCCAAAAACTAATTCGAATAAACTCTAAGTGACCAAGTACAACAAAAATAACTGATGTATGGAAATCGGTTTTTTCTTTTTTAAAGTTTTCAATATTCACATACCAACAGACAAAATGGCGCACCCTGTACTTTTATGGAATAAATTAGTAAAAAGTGCGTTATTATTTCATAAAAAAGATTAAAAATAATTACGTTCTTCTAGTTTTAATTTATATCTTATTATAAATTAAAACTATATATACTTTATTTTAAACCAATATTATAAACCAGATAGATATAAAGAGTGTTTTTTTTTTCATGCAACAAATAAAAAACTTTAAACGCGATTTCCTCGAAACTAGTTTCTTTAAAACGGTTCGATAGATAACTCGAAATCTATTGGTTCAATTTCAATGATTTTTTTTTTTTGCATTATGTTCGTTATTTTGTTCTTTTGGCATCCCTCTTAAATTCAAGTATCTATTTTTTTTTTTTTTTGTTCTTTTTATATAAACAAAAAACCGCGTGAAAATGTACCTATTTTTCGAACTTTTTACTTCAACTTCCGCCATTATTAAAAAAAAACCTCGAGGGTCTTGCGTAGGGGGGATGCTTAATATAAGGTCTATGCTTTAAAATGTCATTTGATTTTTTTGGTTCCGATACATGTGAAAGGCCATATCCATCGAACCGTTTTGGATGTCTTTTTCTCAATGCCATTTTCAGCGTCCTCTATATAAAAGCCAGAACTGTATTTAAAAATAAAAAATATTTTCATAAAGTATTTTTTATGTACAATAACCTGTATAAATTTAAAAAAAAATAATAACTTCTTATATGTATCTAAAAAAAAATTTTTGAAAACATCTCCCGTTTTTTGTTGCTACACGTATATTATACCTTAAGTTATCAATTACACAACCTCTTTTGACCTTTATTTTGTGTTTGTCAAAAGTAATCGACCGATATTATTAATTTATCTTCGTATGCTTATCATGATTTCCCAAGGCAAGTTATAAAACATAGAAATGAGTACTTTATTAGTTCATATTTAGCAACCATTTACTTGGATTTTCTTCTCGAACTGAAAATGTGAATGAACAATTTATTTTCTTATTAAAGCAACTTGATTTAAAATTTTTGTGGTATATTTTTCCCATTCTGAACGCACAATTTATTATAAAAATCTTAATATTGAGTTGTTCAAAAAGTACACTTCTTTATTTACATTTTAGGTTTTTTTTTTTTTTTTTTTAGCTTTGAACCAAGGATTTCAGGTGGAATACCTATTCAGTCAAGTCTGCCTTGGTTCGAAATGGGGTGAATGAAGTGAAACACGTGTAGGATGTTCTAAGCGCGGTGGAAAGCCAAAGAACATGTGAATTTGAATCAGAGGCAAGTGTTATGCCTTTACCTCAGTCAATTCAAGTTATAAGGCAATCTCATCCACAAACTTCTCTACCGTCAACTGCAATTTCAAGTCGTAAATATTGATGAATTTTCAATTTCAGTTGATTAGAAATGAGGATAGAATATTGCAAATACGAAAGGTTTAAAGCGAAGGACCATGGTCTGGCCGAGAATCGAACCCGAGACCTCTGAGTAAGCAGTCGAGCACGCTACCTACTCGACTATCGAGGCCGCCTGTGGTAGCTTCATTATTCCATGCATATAGAAGTCTCCTCTTTTCTCTGCAAAGAACCTCTTAAAATGCTGTTTAATAAGGCCCTCATTATCAAAGGTCTTACCATTCAGTGAATTTTGGAGGGAGCGATACATAATATGGCGCTACCCAATGGCGAAAGGTCTGGAAAAACTGAATTAATTTATTTGTTTTTAATGTAAATGCGGGGTTTGTATTTTAAGTATTCTGCCTAACAATGAAAAAACAGTTTTAAATCAGTGAAAATGCTTTTATAGTTTTTCAAAGTATTCCCCAAGATCATGTCAACTTTCGAAACAGTTTTGCATTTCTGAAGTTGGTACCTCAGAAGCCAGGTTTTTTAAGGCCTCAACGGCCTGTTCGGATGTAGAAAAATGCTCGCCACGCATTTTTTTTTTTTTTTTCTTAATGTGAGGGAACAGGAAGAAATTATTGGGTGCCAAGTTGGGACTGTAAGGCGGATGAACCGCCTTTGAGCTGATGTGTGGTAACTCGCATTGTCGTGACGGAGGAAGATCGTCCTTCGGTAGTTGATTTTCCACAATTCTCCGAAGACTTTCGGCAAACTGTTTCTCTTTCTCCTACTGTTGTCGATGCTCATCAGGTTGCACTTACTTCGGAGGCCTCTGTTCCAATCTCACCTAAACCATTGATTGCGGTTCCTCCAAATAAATCAATCTTTGTTTCACGCTTAGCTGCAGATACAACAGAAAATGATAAAGACTTTTTTATTAAAGCAAAGTTGAAGTGCTCTTTGTCTCTTTCGATCCAAAAATTCAAATATTTAAATCCGAGACTGACTGCTTCGTTTAGATTGACTGTTCCGGAAAATTTATTTAATACTCTTTTGGATGTAAACTTTTGGCCTCGTAATACAATTGTTCATGAATTTGAATTCAAAAACAAACCACGTATTGCAAATGTTGTACACTTGCCTCGTCCTTCTAATAATCCTCAGTACCATACAAAAAACGATTAAAAAATCACAAGTCTAAATTAGAGCTTGTCTATCAAAATGTTAGAGGTCTCAATTCTAAACTTTCCGATATTTTCATTAACAGTTTTGATTTTGAATATAACTTTATAATTTTTACTGAAACTTGGCTTCGCTCTAACGTATTAAATTCTGAAATAATGTGCAATAAGTACCAAATTTTTCGTAAAGATCGCTATGATAAGATCGGTGGTGGCGTTCTGATAGCTGTCCATAACTCCCTTGCTTCTGAGGAATTAACAATTCCTGGCACCAACGATCTGGAGTTTATTTGTGTTACAGTTAAATTTAATAATAATACTATTTTTCTTACTTGCTCTTACATTCCACCTAAAAGTGATTTAATAATTTACCTAAACCATATTAATGCCATCAAAATTGTCCATAATATGCTTAAAAATATGGATACTATCATTGTTTTAGGTGATTTCAACTTACCTTCCGTGTCCTGGAGTTTGTCCGATGAGTCCGAATTTCTTACTCCTATTTCTGCCTCTGATTGGATAAGTGATTTCTTAGATAAGTTGTCTGATCTGTGTCTTCAACAGGTTAATAATATTCTTAATAAAAATTGTAGATCTCTAGACCTTGTATTTGTAGACAGATGCACTTCTTTAAATCTCCGTCGTTCGAACCCAGTTTCTGTTCCGGAAGGTGATTATCATCCAAATCTTGAAATAACAATATTACTTGCCAACGAAAGTGAAAATAAATTAGCTCCAAATACGCGAAATAATAAAATTTTTAACTTTAAAAAAACAGATTATGTTAAACTTAATGCTCTTCTCGCGCGGATTGACTGGTCCCCAATTTTAAATAATAGGTCTTCGTACTCTTTTTATGATGTCGAATCTTCAGTGCAGTTTTTCAATGATACCTTGCAAAATTTTCTTTTCATTATCTGTGCCAAAACAAAATAGTAATTTCAAGCCTTTAAACCCTCCTCGGTTAACTAGTGAGCTTAAGTCTTTAAAAACTTCCACAAATCGCTTATTTAAGAAACATAAAAAGTCAGGCTCTAATTTAGATTTCGCTTGCTATTCCTCTTGTCGTTACAGATATCAACTATTAAATAAACAATGCTACTCAGCCTATATAGCCAAAATAAAAACTCAATTCAAAGATAATCCGAAACTTTTCTACACTTTTGTCAATTCAAAACGAAAAACTTCCAGCTTCTTACCTCTTATGAAATTCAATCATGAAGAAGCATCTTGCGACATCGAAGTTTCCAACATGTTTGCAAACTTCTTTAAATTCGTATAATACCTCTTCATAAATCCGGCTCAAAAATTGATGTTTCCAATTACCGAGGTATCGCAAAACTAAGCGCAATCCCTAAGTTATTTGAGAAAATTATAACTGATCAATAACCCACGTCGTATCTTCCTCCATTTCCACCTCTCAACATCGTTTTTTAAAGGGAAAATCTACGATAACTAACCTCTTGGAGTTTAATACGCGTGTCATTAAAGGTTTTACTTTAGGACGACAGACTGACGTTATTTATACAGACTTTAGCAAAGCTTTCGATAGTGTTAATCATTATCTTCTTCTGAAAAAGCTTCATCTAATTGGGTTTCCCGTCAAACTATTACACTGGATTAAATCGTACTTGTCGAATCGTTCGCAAAAAGTTTTATATAAGAATTCTATGTCAAAAAATATTTTGGTCACATCAGGTGTTCCTCAGGGAAGTCATCTTGGTTCGGTTTTATTTTTACTGTTTATAAATGACCTTCCTTCTGTAATAAAACACTGTAACGTCTTAATGTACGCCGATGACGTAAAACTTTTTCTAACTTGCAAATCGCCTGAAGAACAACAACTCTTACAATCCGATTTAAATAGTCTAGTGGAGTGGTGTAATTTAAACCTTTTAAAATTAAACTTAAAAAAATGTAAGCAAATGACAACGTCACGTCGAATTGCTAATAGTATAAATTACACTATAAATAATACTTACTTAGAAATTGTACACAGTTTTCTTGATTTAGGTGTAATTATGGATCCTAAACTTCGTTTCAATCTTCAAGTTAATTTGGTCGTAAATAAGGCTAGAGGTGTCCTTGGTTTCATTAAGAGATGGGCTAAAGAATTCAACGATCCTTTCACTACTAAGATACTTTATACCTCTCTTGTTAGACCAATTCTTGAATATGCATCCGTAATATGGAACCCTCAATACAATGTCCACATCGATGCATTAGAATCGGTCCAGAAACAATTCTTACTTTTTGCTTTACATTATCGTTGGAACCCCAACATTATCCTACCCTCTTATGAAACCCGCCTTAAAATTATTTCCCAGCCTTCCTTAAGAAGCAGAAGAATTATGCTCAATGTCTCCTTTTTATACAAACTACTCAGTGTCGATATAGACTCACAATACCATCTTTCTTTATTAAACTTCAACATCCCTAGGAGCGGAGCCAGACATTTCCAGCTTTTTAAGTTGAGTCAGTGCACTTCTAATTATGCCCTTCACGACCCTTTCCGATGTATGTGTAGTGATTTCAATGGTAACTTGAACTTGATAAATTTTTCTGACTCGGTGGATGTCTTAAAACGTAAAATGATATTACACTTGAATAGTTAACACATTCATTGTGATAACAAATACAACTCGCGATAATTGTGTAGATTTTACGATTTAACAAATAAGCATCATCGAATATGATAGATACTTTAAGTTTTCGTTTTATTCAGTTTCGTTGCTTTATTTTTTTCATGAAATTATTTTAGATCTTTAGTTCTATAGCTTCCCAAGTTTGAAATAAGACCATGAAAACCGTGTCTCTCGGCTTGGTGTGTCAGAGTTTATCTCTTTTCCATACAAGTTTTTACCTGCGTTGACCCAAATGCATATTCAAATAATAACTTTAGCTCGGTGTTCCCTTATTTTAGTGACCCGAATATATAAATATATTGTGCCTGCACAATATATACTTGTATATCTGTGCTATGTTTGGTATTGGTTTGGTGTTTGAGAGTTGCATCTCTTTTCCACGTAGGATCTTGGGTTGGACAGTAGCCCCAAGCCGAATGACAGCAGTTATGAACGCGGTTATGTATGGTCTGGTGAATTACTTTGGATGTTGTCTTGTATATCTTCGTATTATGAAGATTGTGCTTTTATTCGATGATGTTTATGATGTTTACATAAGCGCAAAAAATACTCAAATTTAAAATGTTTCTTTAATTAATTTTGATTTCCGCTGAAAGGCCAAGCAATTGTGCTTAGTGGAGGCTGATCCGGGAACTTCTTAGAATGTAAATACGTATACGTATCTATGAAGATTTCTTACCTCCGGGCGAATCCAAAAAAAAAAAAAAAAAAAACAAATGGTTGTGTAGCATTAACAGTTCTCCACTGTTCCTCAAGTGTTACAGTTGCGACGTGACCGATTTTTCTGAAAAAACTGTCAACTATTTGCTTGGATGTGCTTCGTCCGCTTTTTCGGGTTTTGCACATTTTGAAAGACCCGAACTGTAGATTGCTGCTTAGTTTCGGGCTCATACGCGTGGATCTATAATTTGTCACCTGTTTGTGAGATGCCGTGTTTGTGGCGTGTTGCGAGCATTTCCTTGCACCAATCGTCACAAGTCTTTTTTTGAACAATCGTCAAATGATGTGGTATCCAACGGGAACAAATCTTCTTGACGCCTAAATGCTCATGTAAAATCGTAATTGTTCTAGTCTCCTTAATGCCCAAAGATGACTCCATCTCAAGGTATGTCACATGCCGATTTGCTTCTAACAGTTCGCACACAGCATTGATTTTTTTCTGCCACAACAGCAGTTCTTGATGTAAAAGTCTGTATCTTTTAATAATAAAATACCTTATTTTGCTTTTGAATATTTATTAATTCACTCTGCTCCCCTTGGCTTGTGTGTCTATATCTTGTGCTTTTACCACACCATCTCAAAAATTACTAAAAATAAGGGATGCATAATTTTTGTAGTGATGATAATTTTATATTTTTCTTTTTAAGGTCAATTTACACTTATTACGCTTGGACGACCTTCACAAAATTCGTCTTGTAGAGAACGACAATCACGCTGGGAGTCATTGAACCACGTGTTACTGTCGCTGGGTGTGGGGTTTCATCACCAAAAGTTGAAGTAAAATGATCCACTTGATTTCACACTTCGTGAAGTGTCAATCCACATTTCTTATCAATCCATTTAAAAAAAAAAAAAAAAAAACATTGGCATTTAAAAAAAACCAAATAACGTCAAAAACCGCTTCAAAAAGTCTGAAAAAATTTATTGTATTCTATAAATGTTAATAAATATATGTGCAAAATTTGAAAACAATATCTTTTTTCCTTCTATGAAAGAAAATTCCCGAAAAAAATTTTTTTTTAAAAATTTGTAACCTGTATGCCCCCTTAAAACAATTCATATTTAAGGACGAAGAAAACTAAAGTTAAAATTCTCAACATCTAACATTTGTGAAAATACTTTTTGACGACAAATATTAAAGAAGGTATAATTTTTCAAAATTTAATTTTTTAATTTCTTTTTTATGCATAGCAAAATGTTTTCATCCATATACATATGTATATTGGAAGCAGCTTTACTTAAAAAAAAATGCTTCAAAAGTTGAATTTTATAAATATGAAGCATTTTATTTACTTTAAAAGAATTCTACATGCCATAAAATTGCTAAAAGAATAAAAGACTTCGCGTATTACAAATCATGTTTGAGATTCAGCATGACACACAATATGATACTCACACATACCATAACGTCACACAAAGCCCAGTAAACTTTCATTTTTTAACTAAAATGAAAACGAAAACGAATATGTTTCAATTTCGAGCCACAAACAAAGCCACACGAAATTAATTTATGATGTTTGCGGTCAACATTGGTGTCCACTCTCCGCCCCTTAGACTTCATTAAGATCAGACATAAATTGTAGGTGGCTGTCGAAATTGCCATGCAATCCAATAGCAACAAAATCCACTGGAACTAAAATATTGAAAAAAAAATAGGTAGAAAGAACAGCAAGCATTAAAAATCTTCACGGTCAATTCAAAACCCAAACGCAGATACATTTATTCAAATATCGGGTCAACGAAATCCTTTCAGGTGTAAATTTAATCTACACATTTATGAGCATCATTAACAAGCAGCGTAGCGACAGATAGCATAAAAAAAAGCAACAACAACTTTAATAAGCACTAAAGAATCCAGCCGATTCAAGCAGCGGGCTGCAGTGAGCAGCAGCATTCCAGCGAATTCCTTTGCCCTCGCGGCTGAAGGCATTTAAATTGCTATAAATTAATGCGCAGCTTTGAGTTGTGCGCAAAAGTTCATAAATTTCAAGATTTTGCCAAAAACATCCAAAACAACAAATTAAGCTTAGTTATCTGTCTGCTCAAGTACGAGTATATTAAGCAAAACACACACACACACACACACACGCGTGCGAAGCATGCCTCAATCTTTTGTTTATTAAATCAGACAGCAAATTTTTCATTAGATTTTTATATGCTACGACATTAAAATTAGTTGCGATTAAAACGCAAATGTTGTCCTTGCAACGAAATTCCGAAAAATATTCCGTTCAATCTTTGGTCTTATAATTTATTTGTTTGGCAATTAGTACAATGAAAAATTAAATTTTTTATTTTAAGCGGATTTTGTGTGGATTGCAATGGTCAGCAGCAAATTTGTCAAATGCAATTAGTGTGGCAGCAGTTCAGCAATTCGAGGAATTCGGGGTATTAATCTATTATAGTTCCTTTATTGATTTTGCAACAACACAGAAAGTTAGTTTAATAGACCGCAGAGGTGAAGTTAATTGCAGCTTATTAATAAATAATTAATTAATGGTGCTTTTATCGAAATAAATAGCAAGTTTCTGGCACTCCTTTTCAGTGGAATTTTATGTCTAATGAATATGTAAATTATTTAAATAGACATGTCCTTGCATTAAAGCAGCTCGTAATAAATTAATGTTTACCTTAGCAAGTTTGCGTCTTAAGTCTTCTGTTTTCCAGCGAAATTTCTAAACAATGAACATGTATGACTCGATACTTAACAAAATAGCTTAAGACGCATAATAATTAATTTTGAAACATTTGAGTGCTTACTTTTCTGCTAATTCAATGCATATTTAAAAAAAAAAAATATTAACTTAGTTTTATCATATCTGTTCGAAGCATAACATTATATGTTATTGACATATGTTATAGGCATATATGATACGTCGCTCCAGATATAGTACATTTTCACAAGAAAATACATATGGACATCTCCCAGTGACACGGACGCGACATTCGCAGGCTTTTAATTTCGTCAAAAACAAGAAAGAAGTATAAAGAGCCGATATGTATTTTTAGTGATCTAACGCGCTGAAAGAGTGCTACATTTTACAAATATATGGGCAAGATTTAGTACAAATAAGCACATAGTTATAAGCAATAATACAATGAAACGGACGCGACAAAATATATAAATTTCTTTGAAGCTCTTATAGAAATATACAAAATTTAGCTATTTTTGGCAACTTATCTTTTATCTTCTATATATAAAGGGTGTTTTTTTTAGAGGTATAGAAATTCGAATTGAAATAAAACACAAGAAAATCGTTTTAATGTCCATCAATTTGGCTTTATTGGAAGGATAATTTTATGCCATTAATGTTTAAATATGATTTCGGGCATGTGGCCGCCGCGGCTAGCTCGAATAAAGCCAATTCTACAGGTCCAATGTTCAACCACTTTTTCGAGCATATGGGGCCGTATGTCGGCAATAACGCCACGAATGTTGGCCTCCAAGTCCCCTAACGTTTCTGGTTTGTTGGCGTAGACGAGCGACTTCACATATCCCCAAAGAAAATAATCCAATGGTGTCAAATCACACGATCTTGGTGGCCAATTGACAGGTCCATTCCGCGAAATTATGCGCTCATCGAATGTTTCCTTCAATAAATCGATTGTGACGTGCGCTGTGTGGCATGTAGCGCCGTCTTGTGGAACCACAACTCATCCACATTCATGCCATCCAATTCGGGAACAAAATAATCGGTTATCATGCCACTATACCGGTCTCCATTAACGGTAACTGACTCTCCAGCATTATTACGGAAGAAGTATGGCCCAATGACTCCACCAGCCCATAGAGCACAACAAACAGTCAGTTTTTGTGGATGTAATGGCGTCTCAAGGATCTCATGTGGATTCTCTTCACTCCAAATGCGGCAATTTTGCTTGTTGACGTAGCCATTCAACCCAAAATGAGCCTCATCACTGAACAAAATTTTGCGATGAAAATCAGCATCGAGATCAATCTCATTTTCGGCCCATACACCAAAATCACGACGCATTGCATGGTCTCGCGGCTTTAATTCTTGCACAAGCTGGATCTTGTAAGGTCGCAAGCCAAGATCTTTGCGCAAAATCTTCCATAAAGTTGATGGACAAAGCTCCAATTGCTGTGCACGGTGGCGAATCGATTCATTCGGGTCCTCTTCAACATTTTGCTCTACAGCGGCAATTGTTTCTTCGGTGCGCACTGTTTGATGTCTCTGCGGATGCGTATTAACACAAAGAGTAAACGCAGTGCGAAAACGACCCATGGTTAACCGAATTAATTGCTCTGATGGACGATTATGTCGACCATAAAATGGACGGAGCTTGCGGTAAGCTTCGCGATCTGAACCATTATTTTCGAAATAAATTTGCACGATTTGCAAGCGTTGTTCTTTTGTCAACCTGTTCATGATGAAATGGCAAACCAAACTGAACATAAATGACATTAGAGTTGCCAGATTTGACCACAAAATGCCGGTTTTATCTCTATTCGAAAAACAAACCCCTAAAAAAACACCCTTTATAAAAATAAGTTGCATTGTGTATGAAATTGATGTTCTCTGTAATGCTTGAACCGATTTTGTTTCTGGAAAAAACCGAATTTCCGATGAAAGGTGACGTCAATACAAAGGTTTTTATGTATAAACGGTCTTTGTATGTGTATTGATATTGTATTTTAGTGAACTTATACAACAATACAGGTGTGAACAAATACAGGTGCGCACATATGGTGTATATGGGGAAATTGGAAATAAATGGAATATGGGAATAATTTGACAAGTCTCACTTTAGTTTGCATTTGAGCGAAAAATATAGGCATAGTAGAAATTTTTCATACCCCATTTTTTCCATATCCCCTTTTACCATCCACAAATCAATAAATAGGCTATATTTAAGACGGTTTTCGTCGTATTAGACTAAAATTTTGTAAATAAATTCGTATGACTACTGTTGGCAACTATACTAAAACTGGGCGTGGTCTAACTATATATACGCCTACTTTTTAGAAATCATTATTATTAAAAAATCATTACATTAAACAAGGGGGAATTTGGCCACACAGGCCAAATTTATGATATCGAATTCCTCGGAACTAAATGTCGTATAACAATGAAGGTCTTTCTACTGAAAAACTGGCACGGGCATTCGAAAACGGGGCGTGGCTACACCCATATAAGCAAAATTTACGATACAGAATAGCTATAGAAGTATAAGTCACAGAACATTGAAACTCAGAATGTAGATACCATTTGGTGATGTCCTTCTACTAGAAAAGGTGATATGCATTGGACAAGGGGGTTTGTCTCCACCCATACAAGCCAAATTTGTGACACAGAAAAGCTATGGAAGTAAAAGACAAAGAACATAGAAGTAAGAATGAAGTTACTACTTGGTAATATCCTGCTACTGGGAAATGAAAAATGCGAAAAATTTACAATAGAGAACGCTGCTATAGACTCCAAAACTACTGAGCCGATTGAGCTCAAATTTGCGCAGTAACTATGGGGTCATTCATAAATAACGTTACCAATTTAATAGAGAGAGAGATTTTAAAATGTACTACGGTAAGTAACGAGTGGGGGTAATGTGACCAAAAATAAAAAAAAACTCAAAAAAATTGAAATTAATACAACCCAACATTTTAAACCATTTTCATACTTATATCTCTACAACATTTTAAACCATTTCATGTTAGACCATCTAAATTGACTATTAACTATTGGCAAGTGTAGTAAAGGCATAATTTTTCTTTGCTTGCTTTTCGACAGTTATTTTTTCTATTTTCGAATATATTTTAATGAATTAATTTTTATATTTCATATACTACGTTATTTTATGAGGGTGGAGGGGAGTGTTTTTGAAATGCACTACGAAGAGCACCGGACGTGGGTTAAAAAAAAAATTGAAAATCGGTCACGTAATTTATGAACGACCCCTATGTTTCGAGTACGAAATGGTTTAGAAATAATAACGCTGAAGGCATTGCAACATTTTCCGGTACTTATAAGGTGCAGCAAAGCGCACCGAGAAAAAGCTAGTATATATATATGTAAATGAAGGTCAAAGTTTAACATTTTTTTTATCTTTTAATTATTTTACCTATTTTTAATTAGTAATTGCACGAATACGGACGCGACATCATGGACGCGACAAATTTTTCTTTACATTTATCAAATTTAGTTATTTTAGCTTTATTATTGGATAATAAAAAGTTTTTCTGACCAGTTTGAATTTTTCACTAGTAGTGGACCTTTTTTGGGAGATGCCCATATGGACTTCAGCTATCTATTCTATAATGGAAAAACAAAAATCGAGGCGACCATGGTCATCAAGAACGGACGAAAGTGTGGAGTGTATAAATCAATATATTCGTGACCACCCGAATTCAATTCCCGAAACGTTTAATGTGCAGAGATTATTAATACATCACATTTTGCACAAAAATCTAAAAAAAATTAAAGCACCAGGATGCCTATCAGAAGCGTAAACCACACAGTTGAGCAGTTTTGAAAATTGCCCAATATCTTAATTTCAAATGAAGGCCCTATGGACTTTTTCCTGAAGTGATATCTCAAATCTAAAGTTTACTTCAACAATATGTCTCTTCCCGTACCCGCAATATTTAGTCCATTTTGCAAGTTTTAGTCGAAAAAGCGTTCCTATTGTCGAATAAATGTAAATATGAGAGGTGCGTAAAAAATGTCCACTCCGTATCAGAAGTTACAATTTTTAGTCTGAGAAATTTTTATTCACAAAAATGTGAAAGTATCAAATAATTTAATAGTCAAATTTATTTTAAGTGTCAAATATAAAATGGTTAATATATGGAATATTTGTGGAATCCTTTTTAACAACTAAAATGACTACAAATAAATAAAGCGGAAGTTGAAACAAGAAGAATTTGTGCTCAATTTCTTATAACATTTTATACGAGGTACACTTAAAAAAAACATTACCTTAAAGTTGAACACAATATGTTCAAAAAATGTGTTCAGAGTTTGCCTTTATTTATATGTTTTTCAAAAGTTTTAAACACATATGTTCTTACTTTGACGCAATTTGTTACATGCTATTTTTTTAACACAAAATTCGTCAAATTAATAACAACTGTCGGCAATTTTAAAACATTTCTGTGAACAAACAAGGTAGGTTTTGACGTAACAGCGTTTCTTTATTCTCTTCCTTTCTCTTGCCCCGATATTTTTCTTTGTTCACAAACTTGGAATCATCCTTATCCATATTCTTAAGTTTATCCTTTTTATTACTCTACTTCTGGACCAAACTCTTGTTTTAATCCACGTTCAAGCTCCTGACCCCATCCTTGTCCTAATGCCTTTCTTAATCCTTGTCCAACTTATTTTTCCAGTTTTTGGCCTTAATATTGTACTTAGTGTTTCCAAATCCTTGTTTTGTTCCTTATTCCATTTATTGTCCTTTTTCCAGTCTTTTCATAAATATTGTGTTAGGTGTGTCTTATATTTGTCCTTATTCTTGTCCCCAACCTTGTAATAGTCCTTTTTCAAACCTTGTCGCAATTTGTGTCTTACTCCTTGGTCAATTTCATGCTCTAATGTTTGTTCGGATTTCTGTTCTGCTCCTTTTCTTAGTCCTGGCCCTAGTATCTGCCTAAACCCTATCCTTTTTTTAATCCTTTCTTATCCTTATCCTTTTTCTAATCCTTGTCTTAATCTTTATCCAAGTCCTTGTACAGAGTGTTTTTTTTAGCTGCATGAGAAGTTTGGATGGTTGTTGTCTATGATTTGACAGTTGAGAATGTCAACTGTGTTGACATTTCTGTTTAGTAAGGTTTGGCAATTCATTATGAATCGTTTAACGCCAGAACAATACTTCCAAATTGTGGAAATTTACTTTGAAAAAATAAATCTGTTCGCGAAGTTCATAGAGCACTTCGTCCATTTTGCGGTCAACATAATCGGCGTAGCGAGCAAGAAAATCGTGCAGTTAATGATCGTTTTCGCACTAATTTTACTCTTTTTAGATTCAAAACCATCAACAAGACAAAGAAATGTGCGTACCGAAGAGAATATTGCTGCTGTAGCGCCAAGTGTTGAAGAAGACGCCGAAATAACGATTCGCCGAAGTTCTCAACTCATTGGCCTTGGTCCTTCGACTACGTGGAAAATTTTACGTAACGTTCTTGGCTAACGTTCCTATAAAATAAAGCTCGTGCAAAAATTAAAGTCAAATGACCATCGTTTACGTCGCATTTTTGCAGATTGGGCTAATTTAAAACTGGCCGATTGGCCGATGAGCATTTTTACCGAAGAATTGTATTTAGTGATAGAGCTCATTTCTAGTTAAATGGCTTCATCAATAAGCAAAATTGTCATGTATGGAGCGAAGAAAATTCTCAAGCCATTTACTTGAACAAGGACTAGGAAAGTGAATAAGGCTAAAGAATTTATCTTTACTGTCGTTTCTTTACTTTTATCATAACACCTACACTAGGGTGGCCCTTAACTGTATGCGATATTTTTTTTTTATAAATTGAATATGTGCGGTGCCCTTGTTTGTTTCTTATCATGCCAAAATTATATTCTGAAAATTTCAGGAAAAAATATTAATATTTAGACGTGCCGCAAAGCGAAACTTCATTCGAAATACACATTCATATTGGAAAAAATTGTTTTTTTTCAACAATAATTAAAATCAAGACAATTTTGTGTGATTTTTTAATCAACGAAACAAAATATCGCATTAGGCATTTAATTTATTTTTCCAACGTGCTATCATTCGTCGAAAACGGTTGATTAATACGAAAATTACATTTTTATTGTTTTTAAAAAATATTTTTTTTCCGAAAACAAATGATATTAATGCAATTAATTTTTTCAATCTTTTATTGGCGCATGAGCAAAACATTTCTTTCCAAGGAGATATTATGTGTCGAAATCGGGTAAAAAATGCGAAACCTAAAATTTTTAGTGGAGCAAGAAACTATTTTTAAAAAATACTTTTTTCGAAAATACATAAGTAAAATCAATTATTTTGAAAAAAAAATATGTTTCTAATTATAAATTGTTAAAGTTTGTACGTTTCTAACACAACAATAACCACATAACATTAAATCTTAATCAATACATTTATTATTTAATTTTTTTTTTTTTTATTTAAACTTAACACCGTTTATTGTTCATAATTGTTTTTACTTTAGTTATTGCTCGTAGGGCCAAAATAAAATTTCACGACTGTATCCTGGATATTTCTTACGATAGTCCCGGATAATCATTAAATTCTCAATCAAATAATGAGAAATACATATAAACTCTTAGGAGATAATCCTGTTGGTTTGTGTTCCTAGTTAGGAGGCTATTAAAATCAGTTATTAATTTAACCGCATGTTAAGCTGTGTCGTTCCGTAATTTAAGAGAAGTAATGATTTTCAGAACATCAGTGTAGATTAGAACAAAGGAAATCTGTTCCAATTTTGAAACGTTGGGAAAATTTCATTGATGATGGTGATAAAAAGTCTCAAAAAGTCAAAAGAAGATGGTGTTTGTATATCTTCTTTATATAAAAATACTTTCTTTCTGCTATCACTTTCAAACTGGTCATCTTCCTGGATTTTTTTAGCCATGTCAACTGTAATTTCTGTTGGAATACTTTCATCGAACAACACAAAAGGAGGAGAAAAGGTACATTTGTCTATCTGGGTAGTACTAATTCTCATGGAAACTGTAATTAATATGATATTTTTCCTGTGCTCTTTCTACATTATAATACTCGTAAGATCTCAAATAATAAAGCTAAACCAATTTTTAATTATTTTACTAATCGTACTTTTCTCCCGCTTCTTCTCCTCGAGTTTGCGCTTCCTCTGTTTTTCTTTTTTTTTCCGAATAAGTTTGAGCTTCTGCCATGCTCTTAAGACGTCAATCATGCAACGTCAATCATGCAACCGGGTCTTCCATTTTCTCTCTGGAGTAGTAAAAACTGGCTGTCTTCCTCTATTCGGATTAGGTTCAGAACGTCCCTGTGTGAAATATCAAATAGATTGTAAAATTCATCGCAGAATAAAGTCTCCTTAATTTGTTGCTTTTCTGTTGTGCGTTACTGACTTCTTTGTAAATTTTTCGAACATTTGTGCAAATCTAACAACTTTTGAACACATCGATGGGGGAACTCTGGTAGGTATGCTTGCCTTTTTCCAAAAAGCTATGCAAGTTAAGATCACCCTTTATTCAATAAGCAAATTGTAAATGTAAAGAAAATTGTATCTTAAAGATTCAAGAATGGTTTTGTCTTAAGATTCTTTTTCTTAAGCTTAAATTTGTTATGTCAGCAAATATTCTGGCTGATGCAATATTTCATCTTGTGATGAAATACTTTTGTTTATAATAACGCGATCAAGCCATCCTCAGTTTTGTTTATATTAAAAGCCTTTAAATAAGAGAAGAACTGATTTCACAGTTAGGTTTTTAGTCCAGCTCAGCCAGTTGAGTTCCTAGATTGTTTAAGTGAAGTGAATAAAAAATAATAATCTTTTTTAAAAACACAAAAAGTACAAGTGTTTAATTAATTTGCATTCTTCTATAGTAAGACTTGCACTTGTATTCAAAGATAATTTCACTGTTTTTATCTTAAAAAATAATACTTGAAGGACATCTATGTTAGAAGGTAACCAGTGCTTTCACTTTTAGTAGATTCAATTAAATATATTTTTTGTTTTAAATGTAATAAGTTGATCGGTTAAACATAATTGTAGAGCGTTAGTAAAATAATTTTTGAAAAAAATTAAAATTTTTTTTTTCGCTCGACAAAATAGTTGTAATTTTCTCACTTTGTAGTCAATTTCAACGGATAGTAGCTCGTTTGAGAGATAATGTTATGTAAAATACGATATTATGTTGAGTAGATTAGAACAGAACATTAAATAGTCTTCATTTTAATTATTGTTGGAAAAAAAAACAATTTTTTCCAATATAAAGGCATATTTTGAATGAAGTTTCGCTTTGCGGCACGTCTAAATATTAATATTTTTTCTTGAAATTTTCACAATATACTTTTGATGTGATAAGAAATAAATGAGAGCACCGCATATGTTCAATTTCTAAAAAAAAAATTTAAGGGCCACTCTAACCTACACTCATTTAGTAACAATTCCATGCAACACCGATCCATTTTGAAATAAATGCTTTTTTAACGTTTTTGGAAACCTGCGTGGTAAAATGTTAAAAACTTGTCACTTCAAAAAAATATTTTTAATATGAATATTAAAAAAAATTAATTTTATCAGTCGGCTTTCAGGACATAATTTAATTTTTATCCCCCACGCTTACTGAGTAAGGTGTATATTAGGTCTTTTACGCCATTCCACATTGGGCCAGGAATTTCAATAAGTGGCCAAAAGTCAAATATTTGCTGTATACAAATGATTCTTTCGATTGATAACGAGACACATTAAGGTACCCTGAGACGAAATATTATTAATATAAAATGAAAAATTACAATTTGGGAGGCATTTTAAGTCAAAAATTACAATTTTTTTTTATTTACATCTAAAATTTGAAATCATCAACAGTATAACTATTTTTCAAACTTCTTTAAAATTTTGAGCACTTTTTTAAACAAATTGAATACAATATTGAAAAAAAATATATATATACATATATATATATATATATTTGCTTTTGTTTTTAATCCTTTTTTCCATATACTAAACATAAAAAAGGGGGCTTAAAAAAAAATGGGGCGCCTAAAGAAGATTCCCTGAGATTCCGCTCATAATTGAAATAATTTACATGCTATTACTTTCTTTAAGATATTTACTTGAAGAGGGATATGCACACTTTTGCACGTTTATATTTACTTTTGAGAAATTTATAAAAAACTAACGTCGCACAGTGTAACGAGTTCTATGGGATGGGGGACAAAAATAGAAGGAATCATCGTAGGTACATACATGAAATTAAGCATGTGTCATTACTTCATAAATATATATCGTCACACAAATTTTATCAATATCGGCCACGCCCTTCCCGATATTCCCACCTCCCATGCAAATCTAAGATTAAAAGAGCAATATCAGTTGTAGAAAGTGTAGAGAACAAAATTAACTTGAATTTCATTAAATAGAATAAACACTTTGGGAATCAGTTTATAAAGAGTTGTTTTAAAACATACTCAAAAATAAAGAAAACCAAAACTGCCTTTTTTTTACTTGCGTTTGAAACTTATGAAAAATTTGTTATATTCCCATATAAAATTGCTCATTTTCGCCAAAACATGCTATAAAGAAAGCGTCATAAAATCCGTAATTTTGATTTTACGTGATAGATCTTTCGGAAATGTGTTTAGAAAGAGTTGTTATAAAACATAATAAAAAAAAAACAAAAATAAGAAAATATTTTACTTGACCACTTGCAGAAATAATTTTGAATAAAATTAGTTGCAAAAAAATAAATAACCTGACTGAAAACATATTTCATAGTTATGGTCTACGTTTTTTTTTTGCGTGCAATGAAAAACACTAAGCGACACTACCCTTACGCTTGAAGTGCCAGAGCGAACTAGGGTGATTTTTTGTTTCATGGTAGACGGTATAACCGTCCCGCGAATTTAGAAGACATGTTTAACCGAGCGATGGATTCATCGGACCCGCTTGTGTCGTCTATGCCTATTCGTTGTAGAGTTCTGAAGCGTAAACGGTTGCTACTTTTAAAAGAAGTCTTTCACCTTCTCATTGCATCTGAATTTGAGAATGACTCAGTTCAAAATAATGAAACAATTTCAGATTCAGAAGACGATGAATTTTTCGAAAATGAAAATGATTATTTGAACAATTTGTTTCTTTCGGATGAAGAATAAAACTTGAAGGTAAAATAAAAAATAAAATGTTAAATGAACAAAAACATAAAACAAAATAGTAATATTAAAAGGAATAAAATAAAAAAAAATATATAAAAAACAAAAAATAAAAAAAATACAAAAAAAAAAGCAGAAATAAATAAAAAAACATGGGGTTCTCCCCGCAACCTCCACGTGGTGACCCTGGAAACTATATGCTATATGTCATTTATGTAAGCTAATTGCGGGTTTTTTTGTTTCTAGATTTCATAACACATTTATTGTTCTAAAAGTATTATTTTCTAAAACCTGGTATATTTATTTTTAGTACATGTCAGATTCGGTAAAAGCAACGCTATGATCTGTCTCGTATCCCGTCTTTATTTTAATACCACAGAATAAATAATAACCAAACTACAGTTTTTATTAAATAGTGCCACGCTCCATTGTTGGATCCCACTAACTTTTTCTAAAGGAAACGATTGTACCTGCCCCTACCCCTATACCTAATTTCAATGCCCTATTCCCAACACTAACTGAGATACGGCATGTTACTAATAGTGACACGCCCCTTTGTAAAATCCAGTCCAATTTTTCATCATGCTTGGAAAAGAGCCCACAAAGAACTGTACCGAATTTTAATAACCTAGTCCCACTATTAGACGAGATACGGTATTTTATTGATATTGCCACGCCCCATTCTTGAGTCCCGCCCACTTTTTCTAACATGCTCGGAAACGATCCTACCCACCCCTTTACCCAATTTCAATACCCTAGCCCCAACACTAACTGAGATACGGAATTTTACTAATAGTGACACGCTTCTTTGTTAAATCCAGTCCAATTTTTCATCATGCTTGGGAAAGATCCCACAAAACACTGTACCGAATTTCAATAACCAAGTCCCACTATTAGACGAGATACAGTATTTTATTGATATTGCCACGCCCCATTGTTGAGTCCCGCCCACTTATTTTCCCGTGCTTGAAAAAGGTCCTGTGCTAAGTATTCTGTACCAATTTTTATTTAATTCTGTCTATGCATCGCCAAGATATGAGTTTTGCCCACTTTTTCAAATTTCTGGCCCAATGTGCATTCGTATGCCCATAAAGAGGCGTGGTAGATATAGAAGAGCATAAATTATTGATCAGTACCACCTTCTGAATCGATTTAGTGATATCCGCCCAAAAATAATAAATACAAGATTATGCCATGCGCATGTCTGCCTACGTCATGACCGACATATTGTCAAAATCAGCTGTTTTCCTCTGAGCAAAACATAAACAAACAGAACTGTAGCTGAAAAATAAATCACGCAGAACTAATTCGCACTATATTTCGTCTCTTCTTGCACGAACAAAAAATCAGTGAGAAGAACAGAGAAAGTGTCTTTTTCCTATCTACGGCACAAAAGACCTAACGTCTTGCCCTGAACTTTTTCTGCCTCTGATGGCGTAATCTGATTTCTATTATTTTTGATATCCGCCTGTCTTACTGTTTCTCCGTCTTCACGATTACAGCCGTAATTTTTGCAGTTTTTCTGGTAAAATGGTAAAATATCTAAAAATTAAAAAAAAAAATCATCTATGTAATGAATTTTTTTTTTTAAACTTTGATTTCAATTATAATCAAAGTCAGTTCAACAAAAAAATTGTTTTTCTGCCATAAAATACCATAAATATTTTTTATTTTTCCTAAACTTCATAAAAAGGCTAAAAATCCTGCATAATTTAAATTTGAGAAAATTGCAGCGACCTTGGCGAGGATAAAGCTTCTTTTCAAAACCGAAAGAAAAAATTACGAAATTCTTAATAAAGTAGGCCAATTTTGGGTTAAGGACTAACTTTTTTAAAAATCTGATATTCGGGTTCAGCGAACGTTTTTACATTAGGATATGTTATTGTCAAAAGTTTTTGTAGGACTTAAATTTAAATAGGAAACTCGTTTTGAAACATCCATTTTTTACTTCTTTAAATTCACGTTTTTTAGAGGCGCCAATTCAGTTTGCGAATTTTCTGATTTTTTTTTTTACGTCACGTACTTATATTACATCCAGGATTCAGAATCTGGCCTTGCAGGGTGGTTCTGGAATACTTTTGGAAATAAACCCATTTTATGTACACGAATGTGGAGATATTTTAACTTCGGGCCAAACCAAACTTAATTATTTTTACAATATTTCGAGTTAAATAAAACCTATAAGATAGGTTAGTGGCACTCGTGTAGGCCTTGGCCGAGTGCGTTTAAAAGTGCATTCGAAAAGTGATCGGTCGTTACATCTCTTCAGACAATGGCAAACCTCGGAGAGTTAATAAGGCCATATATAGTAAATCTTCTTGGAAACATGTACTTTAGCCGATCGGAGTCGGCATAAGACTAGTAGGTTCAGTTCTCGGTCAATTGTGTACAAAACATTTAATAACACGCACATAAATGATCATAAATGATCCAAACGTGATCATAAGAAGCTCATTCAAAGTCCTCTCAAGGGCTGAATTTTCCAATCCGAATGGCAAGGAAATACCTTTACATATTATGAAGTTCTCAGACACCGACTGAGCTCACTTTTATAACTAAACCGGAAAACTTTTTATTCTATGCGATAAAATCAAGTTAAATCCTAAATGTTCATTTTCATTACTGCAATCACTGCTATGATATATGTATATGTTTCTCATGCATTTTCCCACAATCAGTCGCATTAAAATTTTTAATCTCACAACTAATGCCGCATTAAGAAGCCCACGAATAAACTCTGAACTCAAAACGTAACCCGCTATGAGCAGATAAAGAAACATTTTCCCAACTCATGCGTAGGAGCATACAAAGTAACTAAACAACTGACTAAAACTAGCATCGGAAGTACTTTACGATAATCTCCATGTTAGGAAAATGGCAATAAAACTAGCGACACCAACATAAAAAGAATAACAGCCGCCACTGTTATGCAGTAGCTCTGCAAACATGGCGAATAAAATATGTCTTGCAACCAACACCTCATCAATTTGCGTGGCACTTAAGAGCAACATAACAACAACAACAACAACGACGACGACGACTACAACAACAACTCAAATATGATGATAAACATCAATTGCTGACTTAAATCGAAAATACAAACCAACAACAGCAACAAAAGTATTTTTTTTTCTTATTTGCAATTTGATTACTTCTTAAAGCGCAAAATTTTCTCAATACATATGGCAACACTGGCGAGGGTGTGCGTTGCAATGCGTTGCCATTTTCATATTTTCTATTTCAGAATTAAAAATATATTCAACAGAAATCAACAAATCTTTGTTACTGTCTGCTGTCGATTATGACGAGCTTGCGGATGACGACGATCAAAACGACGTCGATGTTGAAGTTAATGTTGTTGTTTGTTGCCAGTTGGTTTATGTTGCAGATGGTGCTGAAGATATGCACCACAATTGCAGCGATAGCCAAACATGGCTAATAAACCATTTAAGCAACAGCAAATAAATGATTGTGTGGGTTGCCGCCAACTGCATTGGCAGCAGATGAGTTGCATCAAGCGAGCAGTTAAAAGCAAAAGTAATCAATTTTACTGATGCGAATATGTATGTATGTTTGTATGTAGCTGTGTACATCTGATGGTTGCACTCTTTATATTTATTTGAATAGGCATGAGAAATCAATTACAATTCTTCCGAACCGTTAACACCTTTAAATTCGAGAAGATTACGTGTACATAATTGACGCTGTAGTTGTTGTTAGTGTTGTCAATACGCTTTAATCAATTTTTGTATGAATTGACTGAGTTATGTAAGTTGATATACATATATTTTAAAAAGTATGCTTTACTTTAGGCAAATTTCAGCTTTCCGAGAAGCCTACGAACTACTTTAAATTATTTTCGCGAAAGAAAAGTCCTATTTAGTGAATTTAAAGAAGAGCAGTTATAATATACGTAAAAGTTATGTAAAAACTCTAACGAACCAAGATAAAATAGGATACAATAAGAATAACTACAAGCCGAAAGTTTTTTTTTTTTTAGAGTCATTTTGATGACTAAAAAAGGAGCATTTCATAATAATAAGACACCAGCCTTTTTGACGTGACAACGTTACAATTTACCGCGCGTGTTTCAAAAAAAGTTGAAAAAAGCATTTTTCCAAAATTCATCGGCGTTGCATGGAATTTTTACTAAGTGAGTACAAGTGTTATGATAAAAGTAATGACACGACCAGAGGCGCAACCAGGAATTTGTTTTGGGGGGGCTTTTATAACTATATGTGTATAAAAGAAAATGTACGTAACTATAGCGGCTATGGTGTAATGAGTCCAAATATTGCACTCAAAACGTTAATTCTTCCACAATGGCAGCAAACCTAAGGGGGCATATAGGTTACAAATTTTAAAAAAACCGACCGATTTTGTAACCTCGAAAATCAATTTTTTTTCAAATAAAAGCCATTTTGCCTACTTCAGGCGATAGCCACTTAAACAAGGATTAATTTGATTTTTTTTTAATTTTTCCTCAGATCTGGAACCAGTCTGGAATGGTTATATCCTGCACACTGTTATATTTTTGGCATTTTTTAAAATAAAAATCACGTAACGTCAAAACCCGCTTCAAAAATTCTGAAAAAAATTTTTTTGTATTCTTTAAATGTTAATAAATATGTGTGCAAAATTTGAGAACGATATCTTTTTTCCTTCTATGAAAAAAAAATTCCCGAAAAAAAAAATTTTTTTAAAGTTTGTAACCTACATGCCCCCATAATAATAAAATTTTTATAAATAAATATTTTTTTAGAATAGAAAAAATTTTATTTATTATTTTTACATTAAAAAGATTTTAGTTACAGGATTAAGGCGATTAAGAATAATAAAAGAAACTAACTTATATTTTTAAATCCAGTATACGCTTACTTTCAGCGAGTTTATCTAAAATAATATACGCTGATGGTGTAATTTTTCTGTACAGATAAAGCAATGTGAGGCCGTTAAGTCTATCTTGCAACATCGGTGCTTTTAGGTTTTGAGTCGGCGAAGTACTGAAAATGTTCATTAATTTTCACATGAAGTTACTATAAGAGTTGCAAGGATAGTAAGTAATTTATTGTATATATCGCTCATTTCAGATTGAGGTGACCTATCAGTCGCACTGACCATCTCCGATTTGGCTCAAATTTTGTTCCTAGATTGGTTTATTACTTAGAAAATCAAATCCGAAGTTATAAATTTTTAGAACCATTTTCCAAGGCCAAAATAGGGTGTATTTTGCAACGACGTAGCTCAGAGTATTTTCAATACAAGTATTAGTGGCGTCCGTGGCGTAGTTGGTTAAGTGCGTGGCCGCTATGTCAACGAGCCTAGAGACCCCAGCAGCGACAGAAAATTATTTGAATTAAAATAATTTTTCTGTACGGCCGTCACCTCTCTGCAGACAATGGCAAACCTCAGAGAGTAATCAAAATGCCATGTAAAGCTTCTTGAGAATAAGAAAATTTCGTTCATCCCCGTTCGGAGTCGGCGTTAAGCCTGTAGGTCCATTTCTCGGTCAATTTTTTCTCTCAATCCATCAGTAGGTCAAATTTTCTTCAGTTTTTGATGACTACAAACATTTAACTCTTCGAGGCACTGTTTCAAAACCATGTGCAAAAATTGAAAGGTCTAGTATTTCTTCATTGAAATTCATCATCGTAATACAAATCGGTAAATCAGTGCAATAGATATAGCAAAATTATCAGAAAAATAACTCATTTTCATGTTTTTGCCTATAGCTCAAAAACTCGAGCGGATGGAGAAAAACGGAGTCTATATCTGAAATCAGGAAACGCAATTCGTCTGTTATCAGCTGAAAACCCTCCGGCACCAAAATGTCTGTGGCGAAGTGTTATGCTTCAACAGCAATCGATTTGAATTTAAATTTGGGTTTTTTGCGCTTTTGATAAAAACATGTTATTACTTATCATGTTTTTCTTTTTGTGACAATAATTTGGGGGGGTTTAAACCCCAAAACCTCCCTTTGGTTGTGCTTCTGGACGCGACAGTAAAGATTTATACTCTGACTTAATTATTTCTATGACTAACAAAAATTAAAGACGTCGCACAATGCATCGAATGGATACGAATATAAAAAAAAAATTATTGCTGTTTTTTTTTTTTTTAAAATATGCAATAAAAAACCATATTATTCAGTTATATGAAATTTAAAAAAAAAATTTTATTGGGTTTTTGCTAGAAATTCTATACTCTGTATGGAAAAATATTAAAAATCAAGCAAAGTTCGAAAAAAAAACTTACAGATATAAAAAAAAATGGTTCTTAGATTTAGATAATTTTTTTTTCTTTTTGAAGTGAAACTTCTTTTGCTGCGATGAGGAGAAAACCCGATGAATCAATTCGCCAATGAAACACTTCATCCTGAAACGCTTCGGCGTGTTTTTAACATAATGTTACGCAAAATTAAATAATTATAATATAGTATGGACACAGTAGCTTTTCAACTGCATGGTTCAAACATTGAGTAATTAAAATATTGCCAAAAAATTAACTGCATATGAAGCATGTCTTTGATATTCATATTGAAAGCATCACCTTTAAACAAAAAGGCAAACACTCACTGCTGCTAAGTAACAGAGTTGTAATGTACAACATTTTTAAGTATATTTCAAACTTTTGAGAGTAACAAAAGAGTACACAGAGTATATTTCTGTATTGCATTTATTTTCCTTGTATCTTTATGTTTTTGATACAAAATTCTACATATCACATAGTTTTATGACACATATTAACCCTCTCCAGCCCTCTCTTAAAGCCACCCTGTTCAGGTGTAAGGAATAAATACACAAAAATCATAAAATTTTTATGAGAGCCCCCGTAAGTAGTGGTCCTACTTACGAAATACAAAATTAATACTTCACCAAGCTAAAGTATTCATTTTGTATTTCGTTTTTGTATATTTAAGAGTAAAATAGCAAAGTTAACGCCTGCTGAAAGAGCACGAAGATTTCGGAAAAAAATAAAGCTAGACAAGGAACGACTAGATAAGGAACAACTTTGGCCTGATTTTTGCTTTTTGTTTTTACTAACTGATATCGCTCATTTCACATTGAAGTGCTCAGTTGCGCTGATCATCTCCGATTTGGCTCAAATATTTTTCTTGTATTGGTTTATTGATATGAAAACCCAATACGAAGTTATAAATTTTTAGAATATTTATTCGCGGCCAAAATAAGGTCTTTTTTGAGACAACGTAGCTCAATCAACTTAGGACCGATTACCGGTAATATAGTATCATTGGAAAAGTTATTTAATCTATTTTGAGGAAAAGTACAAAATTTTTGAAAATATTGCAATAAGTTGACTCATTCTTAATTTATTTAAGCTTAATACCATGCCAGCAACACGTACTATAATTTTTTTTCTTTTTTATAATTTTCATTTTTTACGTTTTTACGTTAGGTCATACCTTTCCAATGATATAAAATGACGATGTGGTTTTAAAGGGTTCAGAAGCTATATTGTAAAACGTGAAGTCTTAATAAATTTTCAATACAAATTTAACTAGCTATTGACTTTTTTAATTTTTTGTATAAAAATAAAGAAAAAAAATTGGATGGAAATTTTATGTATAGCTGAATTATATACTTTATATTTACTTTTTGTTTTTTTTTTTTTTTGTAAAGTAATAAACCTGTTTTTTGTTAAATTCCCAATTTGATTTACATTATTTGGTTAAGCGCAATAAAATGTATTGAACGTCACCCTGTTGTTTTTTCTGAAATTGCTTATTATTTAACAGTTTTTTATTATTTATTGCTGTAAGTCTACTACTAAGAAAATAACCTCTATGTTGATGTCTTTTTTGAAAAAAAATTTAATTTTTCCTATTAAAATTGTAAAGTATGCACGTATTTTTGGTAAAATATTATTATTTCTGTAACTGAAATGGCAGAAAGCTTTAATTTATAACATTTTTCAAATTTTTAGTGATTTTTCTCGTATATCTGCTGTGTGACGTTCAATAAAAAAATCGTATAAGAACCATAGAAAAAATTATTTTTTGCAGGGCCTAAAAACGACTTCGAATTCTCCATTAATTTTCACTCAATTTGACTATTCTAACGCGAAAATTTAAGAAACTTTAAAAACAAAACATGAAAACCTCTTTGTGTACGTTTTTTTTTTTGCAATTGACCCGTATAGTGAGCCTTTGAAAGCTATTGTAAGTACAATTCTTCTTACATTAAAATACCTACTAAACGTTATTAACATGATTGTTATCGTGAGCTGATTGTGATGAGATAACCCACTTATTACCATACTGCACGAAAATGACTTTAACAGTAACAGGACTTCAATAAATACATTTGAAAGGATACAGATATCTATGGTTACATGCGAGAAGAATTAAAGAAAAAAAAAGGTTATATTGTATTGTTCAAACAAAAAAATTACAAGGAAATAATGACGTAAGAGAAGAAAAAACAAACAGGCAGGACCAACAATAATAATCTCGGTAGTATAAATATACTATATATGATACTATATATGATTGCCTGCCATCCTAAAATTGAGTCCCAGCGAGTCTATAGTGCTGATCTTTTTCGATTATTTCCTTATTTCTTATAAACTAACTTGAAAATTCAATCCATAAATCAATCAATTAAAAAAAAAATTAATCCTTATATCCAAATTTATATGTATTCATTGAAATCTTTCTAAATGTTTTTATTCTAAAAACTTTCCCAAATGAGCGAGTTCGTGCCTGAAGTCTTTTGTTTTCATACGAAATACTGCCTAGAAAGAGCAGTTTTCTACAAGAAACCGATTTTAATTTTTAAATATTATTATGGCACATATTTTAACGCCTTTCTTTCATAAAAACTGCACTTATATCGCATTCACACACACAAAAAACAAACATGCAGCAACATCTCGAATATGTCTACAAATTGTTAACAAATTACCGATTCCTGACTGTTTGCAACCTGTCATTAGTGGATATGCAGTGCAGCGTATATGTGGAGAGGAAACAATGAGAAAAACACAACAACAACAAAAACAAAAACAACAAACTGAAAAGAGATAACAATAACAGCAAATTGTCGTCAGTTTGTCTGAATTTTGTTTTAGCCCAGGCTCACTTTAATGCAAACTCCTCTGCAAACAATAGCCCAAACTTGCACATTGTCAGGGCAATCAGAGTTATAGCCAGAGAGACAACGATAAAATGCTCGTACAACAACAACTAAACGTGTTTATATTTAAGCATAGCCTTAGGCGCAGGAAGTCATGTTAGGGTTAAGTGAAGCAAAGGGCTCCGATGCAGATTTGACTGAATTGTGGCGGATACATGACGTAAATAGATGCTTACGCTTGCCGCGTGCATAGCTATCATTTATGGCGTAGAATAATCGCAAGGATGTTTCAGCGCAATATGTGTGTGTGTGTGTGTGTGTGTGTGTTTGTTTATTTGTTTGTGGGTACCACCAATTGTGATTTGATAAAATAAAATAAAATGCATAAATGTTGCAAATAATCGCCAACTGTTGATCTCATGTTGATGTGGCCACTGATGTTGTTGTTGTTGTTGTTGTAGTTATGATATTGGCATAGCGATGATGTGCTGTGCATGCGCCTTAATGAATTTAAGTCGGCTTAGTATGAAAGCAAGACGAAGGACCACCATGCGCAGATTTTCGGGCTAAAGATGCAAAGTTCTTTGCCATGATTGTGTCGAGTGGGTGTAGAAAGGAACAGCGAAGTCGAACAATGTTGAATGCTTCAATGAAGCAACCAGAAAATTCGTTTGCTCCACAGTGCATTTAACTTTTATACAATTAAAGATTTCAATTCACTGATAAGAAAAAATGTTAATCTTGAGCTAAGAATTCATTCATTTCATGCGCTCGAAATTAAGAGAAATATTAATTCACACAAACACACACACACACACCGACCGACCGACAGACAAACATACAGCTAACCAAAGCTACAATCATGCAGTCAGAGGACACAGAAAATTGAAGGCGTTGATAAACTGAAAGATACATAATTTCAATGTGCAGATACAATAACTTGCAGATACAATATCTTAGTTGCAGCTCACAGAGATGGCAGAATTGGTGTCCATTGTCTTGTGTGTCTTCAATGCTGGCATAAATTGAGTAGATAAGAAAAAACTAAAATAAACAAACAGCTAAGGAAGCTTAACCCTCTAACCGCTGAAATTGAAATAGCGCACCAAATCAGTCTGGAATTTTTTTTTAGTTGAATTAAGGCATAATAAACTCAATGGAGTTGTCCTATTGTTATTTTGGTGTTTCGTTTAGCCTATAGATGAAGAAGAAATAAGAGTGCCTCAGGGCACTTATATCTGTTTGTTCGAAAAAAAGGTAACTCGTATGTATATTACTTATATATTGTTTTTATTGAAAATAATGAAAAAATTGATACGATAATGAATATGATTGATTATTTTTTGGTGTGGTATTCTGAAAAACAGTTTTTAGCAGCTGAGCAACATAAATGCAAATTGCATACTTCACAAATGCATTGAGTTTGTGAGGTTTTACAGTGCTTACACCATTTTTTGCCACCTTTTTTTTCTAACCACTTCGGAAAGTGGTTGAAAACACCAAAGCGGATGTCATCGACTGGATGGATTGCTTTTCTGCCAGTATGGGAAGTACTAGACTGTGGAGTAGATGATAGACTTACAGGCGGTGAATATTGTGGTGTTGTTGGCGTACTTTTTGGACGACCCACCGAACGTTTTTCACAAAATTGAATAAGGCCGGCAGCAATCTGCTCCCGAAATTGTGGTAGTTGCCATAATTTTTCATCTTTGGCAGAGTTATCACTTGCATGTTCAAGCTTTTCTGTATTAATTCTTCGGTAAAGAATATAGGCATTTGTTGCAGCCATATCAATGAAGTGGTAGAATATGCGAGTCATTGCATCACGGGTTTTCGCTCTAACATGATAACGTCCCATCAGACCATCCATGAGATCAACTCCGCCCATATGATTATTATATTCTCGAATTATCTGTGGGCAATCAACTTCAACGTGCTTTTTGCTTTTCCTATCAAATCGTCTAGCCTTGGCTCCTTGCTGATTCGGATTTTCTCTAGCAAATGGCTCGATGCCTACGTAAGTTGATGCAAGTCTGACAGCCTTGTTATCTTTCCACAGAACAGTACATATATCGATGCCGTAAGTTGAACCAACGTACTCCGTTGAAAAACCACGCTCCGTATTTTTAATTGCGCTGTCTAACGGGAGCTTACAATTTGGAATACGATTGACTCGAACTGTGCCGAGGCCAAAAATTCCACGAGCTCGCAAGTATACCAATAATGGAAGCGACGTATAAAAATTGTCGAAATATATTATGTGGTTTACCATGTTCTTTACAGTTTGGGACAAACGCACAACAACATTCGCTGAGCTACCAAGATCTGGGCATTCAGGCAAGACCGTATTGTCCCCAGCACCATTATAAATTTCAAACCTATAGGCATATCCGAACGAATCGCACAACACGAACAGTTTAATGCCCCACTTGTGGGGTTTATTGGGCATATACTGCCGCAAATGATGCTTCATTTTGGTGCTACACATTTGCTCGTCGACACTATAAAGAAAATCGAAGATAAAAAACAATTGCCTTTCAGAAGGTCAATAATGTACAAATAAATGACAATGACGAATCACAAGACTACACATTCGCGGGAGTCAAAACCATCGGCTCGCAGTGAACAAAAAGACAAAACAGGACAAATTCAACAAGACCAATAATTGGTGTTAGATTTCTTACCAGAGTCGGGCTTGTTTCGGAATAGAGTCAAACCTTTCGTTCAATATATTTGCGAAATTTCGAATGCGGAACAATGGGTCGTAGCCCGGTTTGCCTTTTTGCACTCTCTCATTTTCATCTCGAAATGAAAGGTACCTTTTAATCGCTTGAAATCGTTTAAATGTCATTGCATTGCGAATGGGTTCGAATGCGTTCTTGCCCCAATAACTCTCAAGGTTTGGGAAGCGATAAATTGACATGTATAAATGAATACCAATGTATTTGTATACATCATCAATACTAACAGTGAACTTCGAGTTGATATCCTCAATTAGAGCACGCCTGTTGGTTTCTTGAACTACAACATGCATTATGTCTTTTGAAAAAAAATGACAAAATATTTGCATTGGTGTTGAAAGATCTTTTATATGGTCAGGTAGTGATGTTGTGCCACGAAAAGCTACCTCATTAACGTGCAATTTCATAGCCTTCTTGTGCCACACTATTTTACTAAATTCAGGGCTATCTTTGGCAATTGATGCAATACCTGTTAGAATAAAAAATATATTGAATTAAGTTTTTTTTTGCTAATGGGTTAAAATTTTTCTAGTTCTTACTTTTGCCGATAAAGCCACCAGAACTAGGAAAAAATGTTGGGCCAGTGGACTCTATCGCTGGCAACGGCGAACGGGCTCGTTTGAAAGGCAAAGTTATGATAGACGTCGATGTTGTAGTAGAATTCGATGGTGCGGTGGATGTAGATGCCACTGGCTTTCG
This sequence comes from Pherbina coryleti, assembly GCA_943735915.1. Taxonomy (NCBI): domain Eukaryota; kingdom Metazoa; phylum Arthropoda; class Insecta; order Diptera; family Sciomyzidae; genus Pherbina; species Pherbina coryleti. The sequence continues at coordinate 73,972,399 of OX030952.1, read as the reverse complement.
GGTTTCAAAATTTTCTTCAGAGCCTGAAAGTACATCAAACGCGGACATATTGACCGCTTCAGCAACAAACACATCACTCGTTTCAAGATCCCGTAAGCATCGAGAGATGGCGTGCTCATCTTCTGGACTGATTTCTTCAGGCTCATATGTGCGGTCATGCAGATCATCGTCGCTACTAAAATCCTTATCTTCGCCACTAAAACCACTACCTTCTTCATCAGAATGTACTGAATTCATAAATTCTCGGATCTCCTCATCCGTCATTTTGGAAAGGTTTACGCACTTTGATTTTTGAGACATTTTTTTATCGTCTATTGTTGAAAATAAAGCATGGAATTGTGATAAATCAAATAAAAATTTAAAATAAACAAATTCAACATAAACACATGTGAGAATATAACGGAGCGCAAAAAGATGGCAAAACCGGATAAGAGTGCCCTGAGGCACACTTAAATTTTCGCCTTCTAAACACATAATTTAATTTCTTTTTAAAACATATTTGTATAAATAAATAGAAACATTACGTACCTTTTCGAAATAAAAATTCTGATGCTGAAAATTTAGCTCCAAATAAGAAAAATTCGGTGTTGAAAAATCACAATTTCAAAAACAAATTTTTTATAATTTTGCACTAACTGTTCGGTTAAAAATCAAAATAGAAGCTGAATTAAGCGTCTGATTGCAATAGACTATGAGAACGAAATGTAAACAATTGCATGCCAGTTATAACTGAATTCATATGCAGTTTGATATATGACGTTCTCATATGTAAAATTGTTTGTTTATGATAAGTGCCCTGAGGCACTCTAAACGGTTAGAGGGTTAACCCATCTGCGCACTATGCAGAATGAAATCATCCAAACCAATTTGTTTCTTAAGTACTACTCTGTGTCATATGTGTCAATAACATCCTAACAATATAATAAATTAAAACAAGTAAGGTCTCATAATTTAAATGGTTAAAAATTGAAAAAATGCTTTTTTATGCAATATTTGAGCATAACTTTTATTCATGTATTATGTGCGACCTAAGGTTTATGGGCGTTTTTAAAGTCCTTAATCCAAAATTGGATTTATCATGAACACAACCATTGATTTTGAAGTGAAATCGTTACTATACTTTTCTTTATTCTTATCCCTATCCTTTACCTATTCTTTATCCCTATCTTGTTCCCAAACTTAATGTCATACTTACCCTTATCCTTATTTTTATATTTGCTTTAATACTTGTCCTACTCTTTGTCCAAATTCTTGTTTGAATCCATGTCAAAATTCCTGAACTTAGCCTTGTTCGAATCCAAATCCTTGTCCAAATTCTTGTTTAAATCTATGTCAAGTTTCTGAACTTACACTTGTTCGAATCTCTTTTTGAATCCTTGTCCCTTTACTTGTCGCAGTCTTTGTCCCAATCTTTGTCCTAAATCTTGTCATAAGTGAGTCTTAATCCTTATTTTATGTCTGCTGCCAATCCTTGTCCTGACCCTTGTCCCAATCTTGTCCGAAATGTGGCCCTTAGTATGTATATTTCTTTTTGCTAATCCTTTTCTAATCCTTTTCCTTTTCCTTGCGCTTGTCTGACGCCCTTAACTTAATCCTTTTCCTAATCTTTGTCCAAATCCATTATCTAATCTTTCTCCAAATCTGTGTCCTACTACTTCTCCTATTCCTGGGACTTATCTTAGTTCAAATCCCATTCCTCATTCTTTTTATTATCCTTGTCCTAATGTTATTTATATTTTTAATCAATTAAAAATTAAGTCTCCTTTCTTATTTTTTATCAATTTTTATTAGTCCAAGTTAAAATCCTTCATTTAAGGGAAGTAAACATTCACCGCATAAGCTCTCTCATTAAGCTCTTGGGCTGGCTCTCTCATTACATAATTTTTGTTTTATTTTTGTCACACGGTCAAAGAATTAACCTTTACTGTTGCACTATAACATCTCTTAGCACCTTTTTTACTCATCTAGTGATGAGTAAAAATTTCATGCAACGCCAATGCTATTTGGAAAAATGCCTATTTTAAATTTTTTTTTAAACCCGCGAAGTAAAGCGTAACGTTGTCACGTCAAAATAAACGTACCACATGCGTCCACTCAAAATATGAGGTCTGTAGCTATTTGTTACGGATTAACATAAAAAATTTTATTACTTTGATGACCGAGCTCGTCGGTATCGGTATTGCTATAGGCATTGGTATCGATATCGGTATCAGTATCGGTATCGATATCGGCATCAGTATCGGTATCAGTATCGGCATCGGTATCAGTATTGTTATCGGTATCTTCATCGATATCGTTATAGTTATTGTTATCGTTATCGTTATCGTTATCGTTTTCGCTATCGTTATCGTTATCGTTATCGTTGTCGTTGTCGTTATCGTTATCGTTATATATATTTCTATTTCCATCGTTATCGCTATCGTTATCGTTATCGTTATCGTTATATCTATTTCTTACTCTATCGTTATCGTTGTCGTACTCGTTATCGTTATCGTTTCGTTATCTTTATCGTTATCGTTATCGTTATCGTTATCGTTATCGTTATCGTTATCGCTATCGTTATCGTTATCGTTATCATTATCGTTATTGTTGTTGGTATTATTATCGTTATCTCTATCGTTATCGTTATCTTTATCATTATCGGCATCGATATCAGTATCGGAATCGTTATCGATATAGTTGTCGTTATCGTTATAGTTTTTATCGTTATCGATAAAAATAATCGTTATCGTTATCGTTATCGTAATCGTTAACGTTATCGCTGTCGTTATCGTTATTAGTATCGGCATCGATATCAGTTTCGGCAACTTTATCGTTATCATTATCGTAATTCTTATCGTTATCGTTATCGTTATCGTTATTGTTATCGTTATCCTTTCCGGTATCAGTATCATTATTGGCATCCGTATCGTTATCGTTCTCGTTATCGTTATCGTTGTCGTTATCCTTATCGGTATCAATATTGGTATCGGTATCGATATTGGGATCGGCTTCGATATGACCATCGACTATGGTATCGATATTGATTTTGGCATCAGCTTTAACATAAATATCGGTCTTAGAATTAGTTGAAATATTGGCAGCAGCATTACAATAAATATCGCTTTAATATCGGTATCGGTATCGGTGTTAAAACATCAGCGGTTTTATAGAAAACATCGGCATTACCATCGGAACAAAAATCGGGAATTGGTCGACCACTGCCAACCGTTCGAAAGTTTTATTTATCGCCTTGATTATATCCCAAATTTTCTTCTTTAAGGGGACATATAGGTTACAAATTAAAAAAAAAAAATTTTTTCGGGAATTGTTTTTTTCATAGAAGGAAAAAATATATCGTTTTTAAATTTTGCACATATATTTATCAACGTTTAAAAAATACAAGAATATTTTTTCAGAATTTTTGAAGCGGTTTTTGACGTTATTTGATTGATTTTAAAAAAATGTCAAAAATTGACGGTGTGCAGGATATCACCAGTCTGGAACATATGAGGAAAAAATAAAAAAGACAAATTAATCCTTGTTTAAGTGGCCAATGCCTGAAGTAGGATAATTTTTATCCGCCGAAGAAAAACAAAATGGCGACTGATTTTGTAACCTCGAAAATCGATTTTTTTTCAAATGGCCACCATTTTGTGTTTTTCGGCGGATAAAAATTATTATAGTTCAGGCGGTGGCCACTTCAACAAGGATAAATTTGTTTTTTTTAATTTTTCCTCAGATGTTCCAGACCGGTGATATCCTGCACACCGTCAATTGTTTGGCATTAAAAAAAAAAAATCAAATAACATCAAAAACCGCTCCAAAAATTCTGAAAAAAATGTTTTGCATTCTTTAAATGTTAATAAATATATGCGCAAAATTTGAAAACGATATCTTTTTCCTTCTAATAAAAAAAAATTCCCGAAAAAAAATTTTTTTTTTTATTTTTTTATGTCCCCTTAATTAATGCCAGGAGTGGAACTCTCAACAATGCAAAAATCTTGAAACTTATTTTTCTTTGAAATCGTTTTGTAATTTATCGATTGTCCCTTATCTGCGTTGTCTCGCTATATTTCTTAAAAATCGACTTCTCCAAAAAAATTTGTAAAAATTATTTTAATCAGGATGGACAAATGAAAGCAAAAATTGCGTATAACCAGTTACTTTTCTGGCATATTAGATCCGCCATTTTTAATGTTTAAATTATAACTTTAAATCATTTTATATTATTAATCCAAACTTCTAAGACCACTTCTTAACTTCTTTTACATACTTCTTGAAAATTTGTGCACCACATGTAAAAAGGTTTTCTCAGCAATATTTGGTGCGCAATGGGGTTAATGAATACGAACCAAAGCGTCACAAGCTATGGTTCCGCATTCAACGAAGATGGCGCTTAAAATATATGGCAGAAATAAAAAAAAACAAAAAACACATAAATCTAAACGACCGTAGTCAGTGTCGACGGAGTGTTATCAACATATGAGGCACAGCTAGATAAATAAAAAATTAAAAGGACCAAATCGATAGCATATGGCAAAGTGGGCGGCAAACACACGCTTATATATGTATTGGTGCTTAGAAATATTTTTGGCTAACCCATATAAACAGTTATTTTTGCATATCATGCCGTGTCGATGTAATGTTATCTTGTGAATGCTGGGCCCACGGGAGCAGCCTGCTGGGCAGGTGCAAAAGACGCCATGGTGACCAGTCGCTATTGTGTAACAACAGCTGTTTTCGAATTTTATATTTTTACTATCTACCGATTAGGGAACAATAACGTTCTTTATTTTTATTTTTGGCTTTTTTTTTTGTTTTTTTTTTTTTTTTTATTAGTTTCTTTCCTGAACTTTGGCAAATTGCTGTGCAAACTGTTTTATAGACTTTAAAGTTAGCAACGTCCTAGCTACGTAACTGCCTCAAATGCTCAATGCACCCATGATGCTGGATGCTGCTCAACTCAATGGCTGCAGGAATTATTGCAAATAATAGAGATTTTCCATAATGATTTGGTCAATTCAATCGATTTACCTCAGTTGTCCGGGATTCTGTTGATCCGCAAAGCTGAGCGAAGCTGATGGTGGTGGTTGGTGGGTGGCTGGCTGGTTGGATGGCTGCATCTATTCATTCCACTCAAGCAGACTTTTATCGTTAGTCATCTTGTGTGGTTTTTTTCTATTTTGTTTTTGTTTTTGATGTCTGTTCAGTTTAATAGTTTTTATTTTGTTAATTTTTGCAATGTTTGTTATTAGTTTAATGGCTGCAAAACTTACTATAAATATCTTCCTAACTCGTTTTTAATGCAAATAATTATATGGAAATTTACCATGTTATTCCCTGGACCTTGTATTGCTGTTAGTAGCCAATAAATAATATGGCTGTGAAATTTTTACAAAGACAATATAAAGCAATTTTAGCCAAACTGTTATTTATCTCTAGAGAATTTCCTATTCTACACTAAAAGAAGGATTTATTGGATATTGAATTACAATTAAAACGAGTTTAAATCGAAATTTATAAACACTAGATCGATTTTTAATTAAAATAAAGTTATTTAAAAATAAAAAATTTTTGAAAAAATTTTTATAATATCAGATGGAAATATAAAGAATTTCAACATGAAATTGTATAACAGCAAACTGCAAATAAAATTAATGAAGTGTCAAAGCCTTTAAAAAGTCACACAATTCACAAAACTCATAACCAACAAAAAAAAAACTTAACACAAAGACTAGACAACGTCCTCGTGTTGCATCACAAAAACATTGAAACTGAATAAGAAAGACACATTTCCGCTGGAGCATTAACAATAATAAAAACCAAACAAAAAAAAAACCAACTGACAACTGAATTGTTGTTCTACTAGAAAACAGTAGAACAACTTACAAGCACTGCAAAGTTTACATTTTTGAGCTTCAAGGAGTTTACATGGAACATTTGAAAATGTCAAACTAGAAGATCATTAATAAAAGGAATGGTAAAGATACACTGAGGCACATTCGTTTAGACGCAATATATGTTTTTTTAAAACTTATCATAAAATATTTTAAATAATAAAAATTTAGCTATGAGTACAGTCTGTTAAGTAAGAGCGTGTACGGCATTATTCGCAGTCGGTTAATAGTGCAATCCTGAAATTGTGTCAACAAGTAGTAGACATAATCTCTGCCCTTGACGCACTAGTAAAAAAGTTAAACTGGTGGTGGAAACTTTGTCAGAAAAGTGTGTTATACTATGTTCAGACTGGGAGCTAAATGCGCATTTAGAGCTTAATTCGCATTTATTTCCTTAATGCTTCTCTAAATGCGAATTTACCCATATAAAATTCTGTCAAGTAAATTCACATAAATTCTACTTCAAATGAGCATTTAGCAGTTTGCGACCCTGTTTCGAAGTTCGAATAAATTTTACTCGTTTGTTTTGACAGTACTCGTTATTAAATTCAATCAGCTGTTCGCCATTCGATTGATAAACTTGAACAGTTTTTGTTTTTCTTTTCTTAATTTTATTAATTAAATACACAAAAAAGTCGTGTTCAAAAATAAATAAGAAGATTCCGTTGGTGAAAACCGACTGCAAAGGACTGGCCTGAAAACAACAAATTATAGAAGACGTGCGCCGCTGCGTGGGAAAACATCCTCTCATCCTTGTCTTTAAGGTGCAAAATATGCACAATAATCTGCTGAATGATCTACGACAAGAATGGAAAGCAAACTCAAGATTTCTCTTTGGTAAAAATCATACCATGCAAATAGTTTTGGGACGTAACAAAGCTGAAGAAGTTGAAACACGTTTCCACAGGCTTTCCAACAGACTTCGCGACAGGATGGACTGCCACTGAAACGCCAAAGCAAGAGGTGACTGGACAAAATATTACTGAGCGGTAGAATATGCTCGCAGTGCTTTTGTAGCCACAGAAACAGTGGTATTAAAAGGAGGTCCAACCGAAGATTTTGCACACTCACTGGAACCACATTTGCTTTCACTGTGTATGCCTACCAAATTGCAAAGAGAATTCTAGCGTTCTATAGTGACTACACCGTGTGCGAAGAAGGAAAAGTATTGACACCTGCGCAGGCTCGCATACTCAAGCTAATTGCAAATCATATAAAAAAATCGTTTGGGTTAATTGTGAGTTTTATTTAATTTGTCAATGATACATTTGTTTAATTATAAATAAAGTTGTTTATAAATATATTCAAATAAAAATAATAAATGTTTACAATTTTCCGAAAACTTTCTGGTTCGTTCCTGCAATCATATTTTTGTTAAAATGTCAGCATTTTCACAACAGAAATAATATTAAGAAATCTGTCAATTTTAATGCGAATTACGGGCTTCTTCATAGTTTAAACACTTGACATTTGTAAGAATTTTCGAACTTCTAAATGTGCATTTAAAACTCAGTCTGAACATAGTATTAGGCATAATAAGTGCTGCATACGCAGAACGCAACCATGCAAAAATGTCCTATGCAGCGGCGGCAAAGTATTTGAAAAAGTCAAAGGCTTTTGTCCAGAAGTGGGTGCAACGCTTTAAGGAATCTAAGAACGTTGATGACCTTCCCGATCGTGGCTCAACAGGGAACGTGACCAAGAAGGATGAAAAAATTATAGTGAGTTTGTTTTCGCGGAATCCTGGCTTAAGCTTGCGTCAAGGGCAAGCGAAATTGAGGCCAAAAGGTCTAAATATATCGCACGTAACTATTCGTAACCATTTGCGTGCAAATAATTTTAAATCAGCTGGACAATGACCCCAAACACCGCAGCCGTCTCTGCACCGATTGGAAACGCGAAAAAGGCATCGTCACATGAGATTTGCCCGCACAATCGCCTGATGCTAATCCCATCGAAAACGTCTGGAACTACATCAAGCAAAAGCTTCGAGGGCGACCCACTTAAACTTTTAAACAGCTTTCCCGAGAAATTCGACGCATTTGGAGAGCTCTTCCTGTCGAATATGCCGAAAATTTAGTGGAAAGTATGCCGCGAAGATGTCAAGCGATTATTAACACTGATGGTGATTGGACATCTTATTTATATGATTGCGTCGTGCTTCGGAACATGTATAACGATTGTATGCCATAAACATGGAGGTGCCCATCTAAAAAAGTGGGCGGTATTCAAATAATATGCGTGTATTATGCGATACTAATATTTTGTACGCTGGTAGGTAAGTAGATAGAATCTTTACAAAAAATGGGCAGGATTATACACAGGGTATGTCACTTAAGGATATTGCTGTATATCCGTTGATATTAATATTTGGGAACTGAAATTTGGTACAGGGCTAGGTATAATCATTATAAAGTACGATCAATAAAGTAAACGGGATTCGAAAAAGGGCATGACACTTTAATAAAAATTGTTAAGAGATAGAAATTGAAAATAACCAACAAACTTTCAGAAGTTAATAAAACAAATTTTTTAAGAACAAAGTTTCATATTTGAAATTTTCCTTAAGAATAATTTACATTAAATTTTTCATATTCTCAAAAAGGGAAGAAATTAACACTTTTCAACAAAAAAAAAAACCGACTTCAAAATCACTACAAAGTAAAAAAAAATTTAACCCTCCCATGAACGGTGACTTATGAGGCGGTAAATGGAGCGTTAGGGGTCTGGCCGGACCCAGGCTTATTTAATACGTATATATCAAGACAGGTTTAGGCGTGTTACAAGATTTTTTTTTTTTTTTTTTTTTTAGCTTTGAACCAAGGATTTCAGGTGGAATACCTATTCAGTCAAGTCTGCCTTGGTTCGAAAATGGGGTGATAGATTAGTGGGAAGGAAAGGGCAATCAAGTGAAACACGTGTAGGATGTTCTAAGCGTGGTGGAAAGCCAAAGAAACATGCGAATTTGAATCAGAAGCAAGTGTTATGCCTTTACCTCAGTCAATTCAAGTTATAAGGCAATCTCATCCACAAACTTCTCTACCATCAACTACAACTTCAAGTTGTAAATATTGATGAATTTTTAATTTCAGTTGATTAGAAATGACGATAGAAAATTTAGAAAGGTTTTTAAAGTGAAGGACCATGGCCTGGCCGGGAATCGAACCCATGACCTCTGGGGTGGCAGTCGAGCACGCTACCAACACGCAGGGGTCGCGCATTGACATATTTCTTCATATCTCTAGTGTTTACAGTCGGATTTTAAAGTTTGGTATATCAATGTTTTTGTCTCAAGGATACCAGTACGACCTCTATAGACGGATGTCTATAAATTTAACTGTTTTTTCACGGGTAAAACGAATTGCAAGAGCCAGTGTTTGAAATAGTTTCACTATTTTCAATGTGGCTGTGGAAAGCAAATCAGCGAAAGTGAAAAGCAAAAGTGAAAAAATAATTTAATAATACATTGTATATTTAATAAATCACAACAAAAATAGTGTTGATACCTCTTTTAGCATTGGCCTTACAGATTTTTTTATTCTTTTTTGAGCTTTTAAATTTCTCAAAATCAAGTTAAAGCATTCCAAAGACTTGTAGGAATACTTTTTTTTTTATTTTGGAGAAAAAATAATTGGTCTCTTTCAGACAAAAACATCGATATGTCATTCAATATGATGAGACTTTTAATACCGAAGATATGATGAAAATGAAAAAAGGGAACCCTAAGTTCGGCAAAAAAATTTCAAACATTTTTAAATAAATAGTTCTGCTGCAAATATCGATATACTTCCTAAGCAACAGATTAATGATATTTTAATAGCTTTATTTTTTGATATTAGGGTGGTACATTAAGATGGTAGGAACTGAGATTTTTGAGGTATTGGGTGTTTTTTTTAGGGGTTTGTTTTTCGAATAGAGATAAAACTGGCATTTTGTGGTCAAATCTGGCAACTCTAATGTCATTTATGTTCAGTTTGGTTTGCCATTTCATCATGAACAGGTTGACAAAAGAACAACGCTTGCAAATCGTGCAAATTTATTTCGAAAATAATGGTTCAGTTCGCGAAGTTTACCGCAAGCTCCGTCCATTTTATGGTCGACATAATCGTCCATCAGAGCAATTAATTCGGTTAACCATGGGTCGTTTTCGCACTACGTTTACTCTATGTGATAATACGCATCCGCAGAGACGTCGAACAGTGCGCACCGAAGAAACAATTGCCGCTGTAGAGCAAAATGTTGAAGAGGACCCGAATGAATCGAATCGCCAACGTGCACAGCAATTGGAGCTTTGTCCATCAACTTTATGGAAGATTTTGCGCAAAAATCTTGGCTTGCGACCTTACAAGATCCAGCTTGTGCAAGAATTAAAGTCGCGAGACCATGCAATGCGTCGTGATTTTGGTGTATGGGCCGAAAATGAGATTGATCTCGATGCTGATTTTCATCGCAAAATTTTGTGCAGTGATGAGGCTCATTTTTGGTTGAATGGCTACGTCAACAAGCAAAATTGCCGCATTTGGAGTGAAGAGAATCCACATGAGATCCTTGAGACGCCATTACATCCACAAAAACTGACTGTTTGGTGTGCTCTATGGGCTGGTGGAGTCATTGGGCCATACTTCTTCCGAAATAATGCTGGAGAGTCAGTTACCGTTAATGGAGACCGGTATAGAGCCCTGTACATTATACTAAATATATGTATATGGGTGCGATAAAATAAAATAATTTTGGTCCGTTTGAAAAGGCACGGATACCTTTATTTATTACCCGGTAAAAAATTAGTAAGAACATTCTAGTTTACATTTATGCAATTGCATGGATTGTTCATTGAAGCATATAGGAAGATTGCGTAGCTGCAATGATATCTAGTTTTACGTAACGTTTTTTGAAGAAGAAGAAAAATAGTGGTAGCATGATGAAAGTGTGGAGGCTACTTAATAGACTAAGAGCCAGCGCCTGCCATACCTACGTTAAAGTATAAAACAGTGTCGGCCGACGCCTATGCACGCGTGCTTCGTGAAACTTCGTATATTTACACCGACATAAAACTGGCTGTCGTGCTTTTACACCGACACTGTCGATTATTCGTAGCAAGAGCGCTCAGTCGATGCAGAGATAAAGAGATTGGAAACTTCGGCAAAAAGGAGATAGCCATATGCTAAAATGCAGTCAATACTAATGCAAATGTTATAAATGTGATAGTAAAATTTCATGATAAACTCACCCCTCTCGATGGATTTTCGATGAATTCACCCCTCTGGATGGACATGAGCGCTGGTGAATATCTCACTTTCGACAGCTAAGCCACCACTGTACACATAGGGAAAAGCTAGCCTACAATGTTTGTTCAAACAAATTCATGCATTTAAAAATTAGAATAGAGTTTTTAAAACAAAGATATAGCTGTTCTTGAAAGAAATTGAATTATGTTTTTCTGTTAACAACACCACTTGTAAATAGAACAATTTTTTTCATTTTAAATTCAATTTTTTTCTATCAAAAATATTTTTGTCTGTTATCAAAGTAACTCCACAAATTAGATTGACAAAACTAACATTTCTATGTTAACAAAAGTACTTTATCGACTATTATTAACAATATTCTTGCTCAGCTAAAAACAATTTCCTTTTAAATATGGAAAACTTTTTTGGGTGTAATACCTATTTTTGACAAATATGAGGTGAACTCACATACACAAGACGTGATTGCATAAAAAATTGGAGAAGAAGCATTTTTAGCTGTCAAAATCAACAGAATTCACAATAGAAAAGAAGTTTTCCATCTCATTATCTCTGAGTCGATGTTTCGCTTTTGGCTAGTTAACACCACGCTTCTATGCACCGCAAGCACGTAATTTATTACGTAATTTTAAATGCTTACACGTAAAAAAAATGTTCAACCAAATGTGGGAATTAGAATATTTTTTCTTTAAAAATTGTTTTGGGGAAACGAAAACTTAATTTGTCAGAAGAAAGTAGGGAAAGTTACCAGTGTTTTTTTTTTATTTTGAAGTAATATGCAATATAAATAATATTAGTACTATTAGGAGTCGTTAAAATGTTATTAGTAAAAGATTACTTTCCAAATAAATATGTAATATTGATATTATTAATAAATATATGTATGCATATTGATATTATTAATAAAGTATGAATATTAATGCTATTATTAATTATTATTAATAACGCGGCTCCTAGACAATAAATAATAATGCACATTATTTACCTAGTAAGAAATTTCATTAATTTGAATTCACTTTCATATATTTGCATTCATTTAGAATGCCGCTTAATATTAATAATAAACTAGTAAGGAATGATCTTCGACTGGGCCGAAGTTTAAATACCCCCACGGCCGAACCAAAGTATATTCCAAGTCTTAAGCAATCAATAAAATGTTTAACTGTAAAAACGTTTTCGTTATATTTTTAACAGAAAATATTCGCTTTTGTTTTTTGATAAAGTCGCTTTGTATGGGAGGTGGGCGTGGTTTTCACTCAATTTGGCTGAATTCCATACACATAGTACACGTTATATATCAAAGTTCATGTGCAAAATTTCAAGTCCATACATTAATTTTTGTGGATTTTAGAGAAAATGTACCTTTTTGATAAAGTCACTTTGTATGGGAGGTAGGCGTGGTTTTCATCCGATTTGGTTGAATTTCATACTTGGAGTGTATTTTTAACATCAAAACTCATATGCAAAATTGCAAGTCCATATATTCATTTTTGTTGAATTCTAAGAGATTTTACCGTTTTGATAAAGTCACTTTGTATGGGAGGTAGGCGTGGTTTTCATCCGATTTGGCTCATTTACGAACTTGACCTTCATTTTTTAGATAAAAGCTTAAATATTGAATTTCGTGATGATAGCTTTAAAATTACGGCTGTAATCGTGATCACAGACAGACGGACAGACGGACAGACAGACGGACATGGCTAAATCAACTCGGATGGTGATGCTGATCAAGAATATATATTCTTTTCTATACCTACCACGCCTCCTTATGGGCGTTACAAACGGAGTGACAAAATTAATATACCCCCATTTACGTTTTTTAAACGTGGGGGTATAAAAATTTCTTTAAGCCTCCTGCATAGTAATATTTTTACAGTGTAAGCCAAAGAGAGATTCTTTGCTCTCACTTGGGCGCACACTACTACAAAACTGAAAGAACTGTGTACGTATTTTTTTGGCCGACACTGGTATAAAAGCTAAAATTTTTTTTGTGTGTTCTCACTAGCATAGAGTACAATGTTTGGGGGTTACTGGGGGTTGTTAATTTTGACTAGTGGTGCCTTCGCCCGGAATCTGGTAATATGGTGCACAAAAAAAAAACCCTCGCACGTTAAAGTATAAAAGCTGATATTTGGATATTATCTTCAAATGACTATTTGAAGTCAGTATTTAAGAAGCCAGACCTTTCCGAAGGGTCTAACACTCGCAGAACACACAAAAAAAATTTCAGCTTTTATACTCTAACTTAGGTCTGGCAGGCGCTGGCTCTCACTCAATAACAGTGGTGATCAACGCAGGGTTCAAATAACAACAAAGAGAGCTTTCCGAGTGCACAGCTTTACACTGAAACAAGAAGATGTAAAAACCTCTCACAAAATTTGGTGCAAGGCAGGGGCGAACCCAGAAAAAAATTTTGGGGGGGTTTTATATTTTTATTTATAGACTTATTCAAGTTTCATATATAATATTTAGAGTACAAAGTCAATTATTCTTTTATTTTGAGCCATTGAATTTAATATGTCCTCAATAACAAAATTGAAATTAATTAAGGCATTGAATTTTTATGAAATTTTAAGAGATTCTACCAATTTCATATTACTTTCTATGTGGGGTTAGCGTAATTTTCATACGAGATCGCTAATTTGCATTAGGATCTTTATATTTTAAATACAAGCTTATAATATATCGAAATTCATAACGATGGCTCCAAAATCTCTGCTGTGATCGTCATTACATGCAAACATATAGACGGAAATAAACCGATATGATTGCAGAGCCAAAAACCACCACATAAAATCAATAAGACCACCAAATTGAGATATTTTATTAGGTTTTCTTATTAATACTACCAAATAATAAGAATTTTCCAAAAAGAAATCTTTTCAATTCCATAGAGAAAATCTTATTAAAAATTAACAACTACTATCAAACATTTTTTAATAAGATTTTTTATTGAATGACTGAAATAATGTGGAAATCTTATTAACACTTAACTTTAATAAGAAAATCCTTTTTTTTCACTCTCCAAAGTTTAAGTAGAGACCAGTTAAAATTAATAAGAAAATCTTATTGATCTGGTTTTATAAAATTTTCTAATTAGACACCCTTTTAAGAAGATAATAATGGTGAAAATGCTACTTATTTTTGCTTTCTTTGCTTTAGCTTTCAGTCATAGTTGTGAAGTGAATTCGAAAAGTTATCCGACGATTTAAATAAAGTAAAATAAGAAAAATGTTATAATGGAGAATGATATTTGTGTTCCAGAACTTGTTTTCGACGAGGTTTCGAGGTTGAGTTTCGAAAATTCTCGAAACTCAAGCCATATTTCAGTCGTGGGGCTTGAGTGACTCAATTTCGACTTTATTAAAAATGTACGGTTTTGACTCGAAAGAGGTTCTTGACAAAAGTTGGATATTGAGGATTCCGCCAATTTCAATATCTGAATTAATATTTGAAGGCTTCGACAGCGCCGGGTATTTTGGTTACAAAGTCAAAGTCAATTTAATTTTAACATCTGTATTTAATATTCATAAATAACAAATTTATTTAATAATGCATGAATTTTAATAAAATCTTAACAATGTGTAGATTTATATTTAATATTATAGGCAGTTAAAAGTATATTTCTAGGTTAAAGATTAGCAAGATTTCGTATTGATTAAAAAGATTTCTTTAATAAAATTTTAAAAGAAATCTTATTAAATCAATAGAATTTCCTTCTTAAATTTAAAAAATAAATCTTATTAAATCTATAAGATTTCTTCCTAAAAATCAAAAAGGTAACTTTTAAAATCAATATGTAAATCACATATTTTTAATAAGATTTCCTTATTGTTTTTAAATGATTTCTCATAAAAAATAATAGGATTCTTGTAAAAATTATGTGGATTACCCAATAAAAAATTCTCAAAGTTTTAATAAGATTTTCTCAATGGTTTTAATAAGACAATCTTCTTGAATGAAAACGAAAGAGAAATTTTATTGAAGTTTTTCTATTTTATTAGGTTGTTTTGGCTCTGTGTGGCTACATTTAAATAAAAAAGAACACTGCTTTGGAAGTTCGTGGATATGTTTGATGTAGACTGATTAAGAGAAGTTTTTTTGTTTTTTTTTTTTACTAAATAACGATTACTAATTAAACTGCATCTTAATTTTTCGTTGAGACTCTTAAGTTTTGTAGAAAACAAAAATTCAAACTTCGGGTAGCTCGAAATACTCGAAAATACTCGGGTAGCCCGTGTGCTCGAAAAGCTTGAAAATCGAGAGTTCTAGTTTTAACTTCATATCACATTGATAGCGGAACTCGACTTTACAGAGAACAACAGCGTGGAAGAACATGTCTGCTCATTAGAGCCCTGCATGAATATATTCGTTAAACGAACTTAACTGTTGTACACTGAAAAAAATGTTTTAAAATTGACGACAACTGTTATTAATTTGACGAATTTTATGTTAAAAAAATAGCTTGCAAATTTTGTCAAAGTAAGAGCAAATGTGTTTTAAACTTTTAAAAAACATGAGAAAAGGCAAATTATGAACACATTGTGTTTCATTTTAAGTTAATGTTTTTTTTTTAGTGTAGGAGTACACTGCTAGCGAATAAATGTAAACAACAGATCGTGTAGTAAAGATAAAATCAGCACAAGAGAACTAATTCTCTAAAACTAGTTCTCTGTTCTCTCACAAAACACTTCTTACGCTGATTTGAATTTGTGAGTTGTGTTGTTTTTGTTTCTTAATCGAATACTTGATAAAGTTTGATTCTAAATTTACGTTTAATGATCATTTAAACTTCCTTATTCCTAAGGCATATTCTATGCTCGCTTTCATTCGCAGAAACAGCTTAGAGTTTTCTGATCCCCACACTTTAAAAATGCTATACAATTCGTTTGTTAGGTCAAAGTTAGAATATTCTTCCTTAATCTGGAGCCCGTATTTTATTAATGCTACTAATAGACTGGAAAGAATTCAAAAAACTTTTTCAAAGTTCGCTTTGCGTTCTTTAAATTTTAATGAACAGCTTCCGCCATATAATTCACGGTTATTGCTTTTAGGGCTTAAATCGCTTGAGTCTAGGCGTAACATTGCCTCTCTTATATTTGTGTATGATTTGGTTTCTGGAAATATTGACTGTCAATCGCTCTTAGAATGCATTCTGTTTAATATTCCATCCAGACAACTCAGATATTATAAATTATTTTTTATAAAACAATGCAAAGTAAGCTATGCTCCATTTGAGCCTTTGACTAGGGCATTGTCCCTTTTTAATGAGTTATCGTCTAATAATGATTTAGATCTCTCTGTACCAAAAATTACTTTTAAAAATTCAATCAACAATTTATTCGTAGTTTAACTGTAGTTAGTTAATGTATGCTTGCACTAAATAATTTAAGTATTTATTATTGTGTGTTATATTATAGTCTGTAAGGATATTATATTCCATTAGACTCAATAAATGAAATGAAAAATTAAATGAAAGTATGCTAATATTCAACAATGTACTATGGTGCACTGATTAACTGTTAGCGAAATGTGTTTTATTTGAGTTGGTGATTGATGAGTTGATTGAAAAGCAAAATTATTGCGATTTTAAATTAAATTTAAATAAAAAAAAATATTTTTAAATCAAATTGGATATTGATGAAATAAGTAACATAAAAAATAGCACAATCATTTTTTATTTTACCTTTTAATGAAATATAAATTTAATTTTATTTTTAATAAATAGTTATTAAATTTTAATTTGAAGTTTTTCGATCTTAGGTAATTGTCTACATTATTTAAAAAATTGCCAAAACATACATGTATATGATGATATTTCAGGCGAAAAAGCATACTCTGGCAGGGCACTTTTGCGTACACAGAGCATAATTTCATAAAAACAATAAATAACACACTGAAATAGCTTTAAACATTTCAACTTTAATAAATAATGCTTTATAATTTATAATTGTTTTACTTTATACATTTAATTTTATTTTTATTCGTTCAATTGGGGGGGTTTTAACCCCCAAAACCCCTACCTGTGTTCGCCCCTGGAGCAAGGAAATCTTGTGGAGTGTTGGATTTTCAATATAATTGCTTCTTATTTATTTTTGTGTTTGTTTTTCGCTATTTTAACATAGAAAACATCAATAAAAGGTAAAAGTGAAGAATAGAATTTATTAATGTTTTTCATGAAACATTGCAAAATATTTACGTTCATTCATAAATAAGGCATCAAGCGACTCACATACTACACGAACACTCAAAGCAAACTGACTTGAAATTTAAAGCACAGCAGAAAAAACAAACTTTTACGCAGTGTACAAACACAGCGAGCCGATTGCTACTTCGTGTGCAAAAGCTCAACAGCACACGATGCCCGCGGCCTATGGGAAACCATGTAGTGACCACCACTGCTCTATAAGCATATAGTTGTGGTTGAGCTGTGGCTGATATCGATGGACTGGTGTTCGGTACCTGAAAATAACAAAATATTTATCAGAATATGGTTTTTATGTTTCACATATATAAGTTTACTTACAACTACACAGAAAAGCTTCATGGCTTGCTTGATGTTAACAAACAAATAATTAAGATATACTTGAAAATTATTATTAAATAATTATTTAAATTATATAATTAAGATATGTAACAAATAATTATTGTTACAAACAAAAAAAAATTAACATATTGTACAACAAAAAATATCTATTTTTGAATTGATATATAAAAATTTAAATGTAAAAATCAATATTATTTATAAAAATTAAATTAAATTCTCTATACATTTTATTTTACTCTTTAAATGTAAGAATAAAATAAAAAAGTATAGTTTTAGCAGCATATAAACGCATCAATAAAAAATAAGTAATCAATAAATCAAATCAAATAAAATTAAATAAATCCATTTCTTAATTTTCAGTTTTATATTTTATTTTTACTTATATTTATTGATATTTATTTTTCTTATGTGTAGTTAATATTTTTTATTTTGACTTTTGACACTTTTTAATTTTTATATTTTATTTTAATTGGTTCATTTAAGCACTTTCATTTTTATATAATTTTTTAGTTTTCTTATTCCACTCAGATGGTAAATTTTCTGAAAAAACAGTCGGCAGATCAGCATTAAATAATGGTACAGGTGCCGGAGCAGTAACCGAAGACAAAGCGCCAGCATCAGAGATATGATTGATATGATATATATCAGAGATAGAATTTTCTCATGATTTTTATAAAATGGCATTTTTTAAATTATTATTTATGTTTTATTTAAACTGTTATATTTTTAACAAGTTTTTAGTTTTTGCGTTTTCTTTAAAATTTATTTTCAATGTTGTTTGTTTTATAAATTTGTTTTTAGTTTTTTAATTTCACTTTTATTTTTAATTCTATTTATTTTTTTTAATTTTATTTTATTTTGTTAAATTTTTCGAACTTTTACTTTAATACTATTGCAAGTAATTTTTTATTTGAAATACTTAAAATAAGTGTTTTATTTAATTACAAAATATTTTTAACAAAATTAACTCCGAAAATTTATATAAAACTTATTGATCCAATAAGATCTTTAAGGTCATAATTTTAAAATATTTTTTTCTTGTTCGTTATATAGTGTAATTGATTTATAGTTTATTAACAATAACAAACAAGGTATATTTAATTTATTTAAATATTTTTATTGCATATTTTAGTGGCAACAAGGCAAATACAGCAGCAACAAGACAACCTAGTTGTTCTAGCTGGCGATTGTCCTGCGTGGCAACTAGACCAATTTATTTATTATGAAATAAATTATATTTATTAGATAGGTTCAGAAGGGATGGATTAATAAGATAGATAGATATAACATTAATGGCTTCATTTTGTATTTCTATCCGATCAATCGTTTCGTTCACAACAGTGTTCGTTCATGTTTTGGAATTTGTAAATCGAACATAAGCAAACAACGAAAACAGCTGATCAGCTAGCGAACGATGCCGTAGTACAGTTACATATTTGCAATATGTATTTCTAACGATCACTGAAACACCGAATTCAAACGTCAAAATCAAACGAATGCTTTCATGTTATCGTTGTGATGTATTCGTTGAGAAAATTTTATTTTAAAATCGATATTTTAACAAAAAAATACGTATATATAATAAAACTTATTTATGTATTAACATATAAGTGCAATTTAAGTACTAAACATTAATTAATTCAAAATTGAATACAATAGTTATTACTTAAATTGCAATATTAAAAAACAAGCAATATTTTTCAGCGCTTGTGAGGCAGCTAGAGGCCAATTCAAACTTTTTTTATTTTTCTTCCAATTAAATTTTGGGCAGATCTAAACAGAAAAAAAAATTTCAGAAAAGAATAGCAACATCCAAGCAAAAGGCGGTGATTTTTTTCGGTTAACTATAGGGTGTTTTTTTTTAGGGGTTTGTTTTTCGAATAGAGATAAAACACAAGAAAATCGTTTTAATGTCCATCAATTTGGCTTTATTGGAAGGATAATTTTATGCCATTAATGTTTAAATATGATTTCGGGCATGTGGCCGCCGCGGCTGGCTCGAATAAAGCCAATTCTACAGGTCCAATTTTCAACCACTTTTTCGAGCATATGGGGCCGTATGTCGGTAATAACGCCACGAATGATGGCCTCCAAGTCCCCTAACATTTCTGGTTTGTTGGCGTAGACGAGCGACTTCACATATCCCCAAAGAAAATAATCCAATGGTGTCAAATCACACGATCTTGGTGGCCAATTGACAGGTCCATTCCGCGAAATTATGCGCTCATCGAATGTTTCCTTCAATAAATCGATTGTGACGTGCGCTGTGTGGCATGTAGCGCCGTCTTGTTGGAACCACAACTCATCCACATTCATGGCATCCAATTCGGGAACAAAATAGTCGGTTATCATGGCTCTATACCGGTCTCCATTAACGGTAACTGACTCTCCAGCATTATTTCGGAAGAAGTATGGCCCAATGACTCCACCAGCCCATAGAGCACACCAAACAGTCAGTTTTTGTGGATGTAATGGCGTCTCAAGGATCTCATGTGGATTCTCTTCACTCCAAATGCGGCAATTTTGCTTGTTGACGTAGCCATTCAACCAAAAATGAGCCTCATCACTGCACAAAATTTTGCGATGAAAATCAGCATCGAGATCAATCTCATTTTCGGCCCATACACCAAAATCACGACGCATTGCATGGTCTCGCGACTTTAATTCTTGCACAAGCTGGATCTTGTAAGGTCGCAAGCCAAGATTTTTGCGCAAAATCTTCCATAAAGTTGATGGACAAAGCTCCAATTGCTGTGCTCGTTGGCGATTCGATTCATTCGGGTCCTCTTCAACATTTTGCTCTACAGCGGCAATTGTTTCTTCGGTGCGCACTGTTCGACGTCTCTGCGGATGCGTATTATCACATAGAGTAAACGTAGTGCGAAAACGACCCATGGTTAACCGAATTAATTGCTCTGATGGACGATTATGTCGACCATAAAATGGACGGAGCTTGCGGTAAACTTCGCGAACTGAACCATTATTTTCGAAATAAATTTGCACGATTTGCAAGCGTTGTTCTTTTGTCAACCTGTTCATGATGAAATGGCAAACCAAACTGAACATAAATGACATTAGAGTTGCCAGATTTGACCACAAAATGCCAGTTTTATCTCTATTCGAAAAACAAACCCCTAAAAAAAACACCCTTTACAAGTAATAAATAGAAGCAGGCCATGATTCATTCTGCTTATGTCGAAGGCAGCACAATTGTAGTCAATAGAACAATCCAGCTAGACAGCTCTAACGTAGTTACAAACACAATGAAACAAAATTTGGTGTTCACTAACACACTCTTACATTTTGTTGTCATGTTAAACAAGGAAAGTTGTATGTGTTTAAATAGCTTGCTCTTTTACACAGCAAACAAGCTGGGGGTGTGAAAAAAAATTTTAAGCGGTGCAAGTGTAAGTCACGCAATAAATAATATCCTAAAATAATCACCCTACATGATGATGGCCGTGGAGCAGTGGGTAGTATATGGAACTTATATGACAGAGGACCGTGGTTCAAATATCGTATGAGATATAAAGATTTTCAATGTGTTGTTTAAATTATCAAAATAAAGTTCAAAAGTGATTAAAATTAGACAAATTAACAAATACCTTCTTTCTAAAGAAAAAAAAATACCTTCTTTCAAAAGAAAAGAAAATTTTCCTTGCTAGAGTGAAAAACAACAGCATTATTTCAGAGCTTTGTTTTTTATTTTCTTTAAATGTTTTACTTAAATTTATATTTTGTAAATCTATCCATTAATAAAAATAAAAAAAAAAACATTTCTTAACAAAATAACAAGAAAAAAAGTTGGCTTAATTTGGTGAAGGGTTTGAACCCACGCATGTTTGCGTTAGAGGTCAGCGCGCTAGCCGCTACACTATGGTGGGAAGATTTTGCGAGACGCTAACTGCGTACTTGTGTTAACAGCTGAGCTTGTTATTAAATTCTTTATGGAATTTGTAATTGGTCTGAACAGAGCAGCTAATGCTTTTTTTAATGAAAAATCATATGAGGCAGACAGAGATGCCACATCACACGGATAGGCAAAAGGCGTTAGATTTTTCAAAACGCTAGAACAAACCTAACGTGCTTTGTATGAAGAATTTTATATGAACCTAATGTACAAGGCGTTAGGTATATGCCATATATATGGCATATCTAACAGTTAGGTGTCTAGCTGGGAAGTTTACACCACAACCTACAATTTACCTACAACACAGACAAGAACCAAAGCATTGCCAACAACACGAAAAGTACAAAAAATGCATGAAATCTTAAAAGAAAATACAGAAAACTTCCCTAATGTTTGATATGGCAGTGCCACGTTTTATACTGCTTGTGTATAACAGTTTGAATGTAAGTAGCAAACATAACTTGTCAAATGAGCTGTGTTCGAAATACATATCTCAACTTCAATCCAACTTCGTTCGCATAGTCATCGTTCGTTGAAGTCTTCGTTAGAAATACATAATGAAGCAATTAGAGTCTATCAACAAATGCTATCAACACAAATTTGCCGTCAGCGCTGCTTTTTCGCTGCCCGTACCAATGTTTTTCGCCGTGCCGATAATTACATCCTACGATTTGTTCAATGTTGAAAGTGGCTTTCAGATGCAAAGTCTATACAATCTATAGTCTCTGAAACAGTGCCAATGGCCACCGATTCGTCGAACGTGTACAAGAATACCCCGTCAACATCTGATCCATTGTGTCGACGCCCGCTCAGATTATACTCCAATATTTGATTCGGTTTTGATGCTTTTGAAGGATCGATGTGTCACGATGGTAGTGAACGGTGGAAATAAGCACTACTGGCTTCTTTGGCTTTGCCATATATTTATTTTTTTTTTTTGTTTTTTTGTTTTTTTACGACAATTTCTAAATTGTACGACAAAAAGAAGTTGTCAACGTAAAGTGTTTTGCCACTGTACATATATTTTTCCATCAATTTCATTATGACCCGTTGGCCTTGGTTCGTCTCACTTTGGCCACCTGGATGTTTTCCTGTATAAATTATTTCCTTCAAAGGATAATTTGTAAAGGAATCACAAATCCACCAAACTTTAATTCCGTATTTTGTGAGCTTACTCGGAATATTTTGAATAAACCGGTTTCGCTCGCGATACGAAAATAACTGCACATCGACGGTCAGTTGGCAGCTCGGAGTGTATGCCTTCTCTAATGGTCTGATTATGCAAACTTGACGTAACATAGGTTAACATGACGCAACATAATATGGCTTTTTGTTGATTATGCAAACATAGCAACCACAGCAAGTGTCAAACAGCAAATTTACAGCTCTGATTTTTATTGCTAAAATTGTTTGCGCTAAAAATATCAAAACGACATGGAGGAAGATTTGTATTTAAATTTAAGTTTCTTAAACATCATGCGACTATATCTAAAGATGAGAACACTAAAAAATTCAAGACGCTGGTCTGTTCGACCAATAAATAGAGACCGGATACCAAGTGGCTACTTCAAAAAAGTATTTTTAAAGATGAAGGCTCAAGATGAAGAACAATTTTTCATACATACGAGAATGACCCGAAGTGTGTATAATTTACTTTTAAATTTAGTTGGAACATACTTGGAAAATCCTTACCAAAAAATTTTTTCTGAAGAGCGAATTTCCATAACACTCTTGTAAGTTATATTTAATATAAGTTTTCAATATAATAAACTATTGATATCCATTTTAAGGTATTTAGCTCATGGTGCGTCGTTCCAGAGTATCGCCTGGAGTTATAAACTGGGTAAAACAACAGTTAGAAATATTGTTTTGGAGACGTGCGAAGTATTGTGGCGCGTTCTCTCGCCAATATATGTTAGCGAGCCAACAACTTCGCAATATAAGGATATTGCAAACGATTTCAACAACATGTGGAATATGCCAAATTGCGTTGGAGCTATTGATGGAAAGCATATTGCCATCACTTGTCCAAAGAACTCGGGCTCCATGTTTTTCAACTATAAAAAATTTTATAGTATTGTACTTTTGGCAGCATGTGATGCCAAATACACTATGGCGTATTTACTATGCCAAATATACTATGGCGTCTATTGGAAGTTATGGCAGTCAAAGCGATGGAGGTAATTTATACATAAATATATACATATATTTTGTTATAAATATAAAGGTTAAAGTGAAAACTTAAATTTTACTTTGTTTGCAGGAGTTTTCCAACACTCTACTTTCGGGAGAGCACTCTTAGCGAATGAACTACCTTTTCCTTCAAGTGCTCCACTTGGAAATAGCTCAACGGAACCATTTCCCCATCAACAGCTGCATACCAACTTAGAGATAAGTTAGCAGAGTTCTTCATGAACGAGGGAGCTGTTCCTTTTCAATATACAAATATATGACTGTGATGTTTACATTTTTTCCTTAAACCACATTAAAATCATTTGAATAATAAAAACAAATTTTTTTAAAAACAATGTTTTATTTTAAAAAACGATATTAATATTATTCAATTCTTATTTTTATCTTTTTATTTTTGGCATAAAAAAGGAACTTCATTTATCTTAAGCTACTTATTCTTAAATCTATAAAAAAATGCATGTCACTTTTAAAAGAGCAAAAAATCCAGTCTTTAAAAATGGAATTAATATAAAAAAAATGTAACGCAAATCATATAAAATTGAAATATTAAATTCAGTCTTTAAAAATGAAATTAAAATAAAAAATATAATGCAAATCATGTAAAATTAAAATAAAACAAAAATCAAATAAAATGAAAATAATATAAAATGAAAATAAAATGAGAATAAAAAAAATATGAAAACAAAATAAAAATTAAATGAAATGAAAATAAACTTAAATTAAATTTTTAATCTTCCAGCTGCAAATTCATCACAAAATCTGTTATCCCCTTTATTGCAATCGCTTGCTTCCGCGCATTCATCGCGCTTATTGAGGCAATGATCATTTGTCCGAATCCGTGAACAACCTCGTTCCTCGGCGCAGACCTTTGCATGCACGTTTCTTTGTGGGCATTGCATGCTTCGCGAAATTCTTCTTCAATCGCTTCGTGATTGACTCTGCGTCGCTTAGCCCTTGAAGATGCCGGTGTTGACGCTGTTCTGCCTGGTTCAGAAGATGGTATAAGTTGAGGAGGTGACGTGGGTTCCAGTATCGGTGGGCTTGAGGAAGCGTGGGAATCTTCGAACAAATTGGATGTACAACGTGTTCTAAAATTGCTTTCTATGTTATTTATTGCATTGTGAACTCAAAGTCGTACTCACGGTCTTGGCTTGATGTGCTCCCTTAAAAAACTTAATGCGTCAAATAACGGCCAACTTTCGTTAAAAGACGCTCCACTGCCTGATGGTGCATCCATACGCTTGCACTCCCTGGAGAACCGCTCTCTTAAGTTCGTCCATCTCCTGTAGCATTGCTCCTCTGTTTTAACATAATATCAATGGACACATTTAATTTAAAGTATAGTTTTTATTCGAACCTGTCGCTCCAAGTTCCTGTGCAATTTTTCTCCACACTGATTTTTTTTTGTCCGGCAACCTGTAACCTAAACAAAACTTATTATATAGCACTTCGTTGCTTCTGACCATATCAATAAGTTTTTCGTCGTCTACCATTCTGAAACATATATCAATTATTTTAATTATTAAAAAAAATCATTTTAAAGTAAATACTTACATTTCGCTTCAATAATAAAAAACAAATTAACGCAAAAAGAAAACAAAATCAGAAATCAACAATCAAAGTATGACGCTAGCAACCTTAAAAAAAGTAACAGGTATGCTGAAATGTCAGTCGACGTAACACAGAAATCCAAATTCAAAAGACTTCTACGTCGCGTCAAGTCTATGTCATGTTTCAGCTAATTAGATACACACAAAACGCGTTCGGTAGATTTGTATGTGACAAAAGAAACGGCTGTGTTACGTTGAACTATGTTTGGCTAATTAGGCCATAAGTGTGCCATCAGCATGATATCGAATACGGCCGCAGATTTGCTTTGTTGAAGTCTCTCTGCACGAGTGCTTCCGTTATCGAAGCGGATGTAGGTGGTGAAGTGCTTGAGCCAGTTAAAAAACATGACATATGTAGTGGCATTGTAGATGGGCATATTGTAGCTCGCCCATAATTCTTTTGCTGGCTGGGAATTGGCCCGAAACACACCAGCAAACAACAAAATTCCAAAGAAGGCATGCATCTCGTTCTCGGAGGTCATCATCCAAATTCGCTGCTTTTCATTGGAATGCGCTTGATTCCAAAGACGAAATGATTCGAGGGCTTTTCGGTTAGTTTCCCGCACAATAATATTTACGATTTCGGGGGATAATAATGATTTGCAAATGGCTTGGTGATGCGACAATGTTACACGTAATGGCCCTTTACGTAAAATCATTGGCACATTATGTGATCGGGACCTTCCAGATTGTGGTGGATTTGTATTCCAAACCTTGTCGTATTTTGAACAATAAACCTGTTCCTGAAAAGGAACAGCCACGGCGGTTACAGCTTCTCTATATAATTACTCAACGTCATCACTATCACCGTCATTATGCATAACGACCTCTTTTTCTATATCTTCTTCCATATCGGAGCCTCATCCACATTTTTATCTTCTTCTTCAAGTCGTCAAATGGGTCTAATTGCTGTCCCATAACTTTTCCGATGTTTTCTTGAAAACAACGCTTTCTTACATATACGTAAATTAAAAATAATACTAATATCTCACGGTTTTCATAGTTGGAGAAGGTCCCCATAGACAGCATCAAACTTCTTTTATATTTCTTCGCATGTTTTTCTATCCAAAAATTCAAAACGTTCCTATGAATCAGTCTGAAATTAAAAAATAGTCTTATTTGACAAAGCCACCTGCCTTCAAACACTAGTACTTATTGATCAACTTTATAATTACTAGGTCGTAGCAGTCGCTTAGCAAACACTTACGCGTTTGCTAGCTAGCCACATAAATTGGTACGTTGTGGAGGCAATTGAGTTGACTTGCTAGCTTCAATAGATTTTTCTAAAAACTATAAAAGCAAAGATATTATTTCTAAAAACTATAAAAGCAAAGATATTAAATGGGTTTTGCTATTTCAATTAAATGGGGATTCTACATTTTGTCAATAAACTTACCAGATCTCAAACATTCAATTACAAAAAAAAATGTTAATACATTTTAGTTGAAATTCAATATTTATACCCCCACGTTTAAAAAACGTAAATGGGGGTATATTAATTTTGTCACTCCGTTTGTAACGCCCATAAGGAGGCGTGGTAGGCATAGAAAAGTATATATATTCTTGATCAGCATCACCACCCGAGTTGATTTAGCCATTTCCGTCTGTCTGTCCGTCTGTCCGTCTGTCTGTGATCACGATTACAGCCATAATTTTAAAGCTATCATCACGAAATTCAATATTTAAGCTTTTATCTAAAAAATGAAGGTCAAGTTCGTAAATGAGCCAAATCGGATGAAAACCACGCCTACCTCCCATACAAAGTGACTTTATCAAAACGGTAAAATCTCTTAGAATTCAACAAAAATGAATATATGGACTTGCAATTTTGCATATGAGTTTTGATGTTAAAAATACACTCCAAGTATGAAATTCAACCAAATCGGATGAAAACCACGCCTACCTCCCATACAAAGTGACTTTATCAAAAAGGTACATTTTCTCTAAAATCCACAAAAATTAATGTATGGACTTGAAATTTTGCACATGAACTTTGATATATAACGTGTACTATGTGTATGGAATTCAACCAACTTGAGTGAAAACCACGCCCACCTCCCATACAAAGCGACTTTATCAAAAAACAAAAGCGAATATTTTCTGTTAAAAATATAACGAAAACGTTTTTACAGTTAAAAATTTTATTGATTGCTTTAGACTTGGAATATACTTTGGTTCGGCCGTGGGGGTATTTTAACTTCGGCCCAGTCGAAGATCATTCCTTACTAGTTTATTTTATTCTTGGCGTTTTTGAACCAATCCTTTCTTTTTATTTATTTTCTCATCATAAGGAATAGCCTATCATAAGGAATAGAACATAAACTCCCTTTCTCTAATATCGAAAACTGTTTGATTGAGAGTTAATCCTTGCGATTTTTATTATTAATGGCATAAGCAAGTTATAGTGAAAATTTCTTGCGAGTAAAATTATTTGATCCTTTTTTGAATGATACTACTACACTGAGAAAATTTAACGCCTTAAAATCAAAGAAAAAAAGTTGTTAAAAGACTGTAACCAAAATATCTTTGCTACATAGAAAAGATCGTTGCACTAATGATTTATTCTTTAACTAAGCAACTGCTGCATCTTTGAAACAAAAGACTGAAGTCCTTTGAAGCTAAATCAATCAAAAAATATTTGCCGTAAAGATAAATTATTTACTGTAACGATTTTATTCTTTGTTAACAAGAATTTGTTAACAAAGAAAAAAGTACGCAAAATCAACAAATTTTCTTTGTTTTCTTGAAGCTAAGCATCGTTGTTTCAAAGACAAAGTCTATAACTTCAAAGAATTTTTTCTACAAAATCATATTTTTCTTAAAAATACACACGCTTATAGTTCGCAGTTACTTTGTGGGCAATATGTACTATATAAGGCAATTGATGTATTAATATGTATAAGTTGTAATTAGCACTAGATTTAATCGTATAGGTTAAGGGTCAAGGGGAAGGGGGAGGGGATGGGAAGGAGAGTGGAGAAAGGGTGGGTAATAGAAAAAAAAGGCGGACATACAAAGATAGTAATAAAGAAATCGACTTTTTTAAAGACGGTACATCTTTGTCACAAGAATTTAAGTCTTTGATATAAAGTATATTTTTCATGGGAATTTAACAATCTTTGTGCCTTTGCCGTAAGGATGTTTTATCTTTGGGCACAATCTAACCAATAAAAGTCTTTGTGGCAAAGTGTATTTGCTTTGGTTTTACGATTTTTTTCCCTGAGTGTACGGAAGAAATAACTAGAACATTTAAATTGTTGTATTTTGGTCCAGAATAATTGGAAAACTTGATCATAATGCACAAAGGAAAGTCCTCTATAAATCGGGCACTTTCGCAATTGTTATAGACAATTTCAACAACCTCACTTACGGCCCATTGCATAGTCCTACTAATAAAAAAAGTTGGACTCATTAATTTAAGTCTCAATTTTTGGCTTAAACCTCTTTCATCGTCGGAGGAGTCTGACAACGCTCGTGGGTATGTAAAGCATTGATGATTGTTACAACATTGCCAACATTTTTCAGTTTATTAATGTTGTATTCTTCAATTCAGCGTTTTTGTGATTATTCCCGTTTAAAATTTTCAAAAAATGTGTCCAAAAATTTACCGGAAGTTAACCGTTTACAAACAATTTGGTCACAAAGAAACAAATGGTAACAATAATGTCACAAATGCGGTAAATGTGTGTCAAACGTGATCAACTGCCACCCCAGAGGTCCCGGGTTCGAATCCCAGCTAGGCCATGGTCCTATGCTTTTACCTTTCGCATTTGCAATTTTCTTTCCTCATTTTCTATTCATCTGAAATTGAAAACTCATCAATATTTACGACTTGAAGTCGTAGTTGGTGGTAGAGAAGTTTGTGGATGAGATAGCCTTATAACTTGAATTAAATTGAATTGAATTGAATTGAATTGATTGCCCCTTCCCTCACACTAATCTACCACTCCATGCCGAATTAGTCAGGGGCCGCATTACCGGGGGTCCAGTTTTAAAAAAATATGATCGCTGATTGTTGATAAAAAATTTGATTTGTAGACAGTTCTTCTAATGATACTCTTATGGCTTCATTTTGTATTTCTATCCGATCAATCGTTTCGTTCACAACAGTGTTCGTTCATGTTTTGGAATTTGTAAATCGAACATAAGCAAACAACGAAAACAGCTGATCAGCTAGCGAATGATGCCGTAGTACAGTTACATATTTGCAATATGTATTTCTAACGATCACTGAAACACCGAATTCAAACGTCAAAATCAAACGAATGTTTTCATGTTATCGTTGTGATGTATTCGTTGAGAAAATTTTATTTTAAAATCGATATTTTAACAAAAAAATACGTATATATGATAAAACTTATTTATATATTAACATATAAGTGCAATTTAAGTACTAAAAATTAATTAATTCAAAATTGAATACAATAGTTATTACTTAAATTGCAATATTAAAAAACAAGCAATATTTTTCAGCGCTTGTGAGGCAGCTAGAGGCCAATTCAAACTTTTTTTTTATTTTTCTTCCAATTCAAATTCGGGCAGATCTAAACAGAAAAAAAAAATTGCAGAAATGAAGAGCATCATCCAAGCAAAAGGCGATGATTTTTTTTCGGTTAACTACAAGTAATATATAGAGAAGCAGGCCATGAAATTCTGCTTCCATCATTCTGCTTATGTCGAAGGCAGCACAATTGTAGCCAATAGAACAACCTGCAAACACAGTTTACACCACAACCTACAATTTACCTACAACACAGACAAGAACCAAAGCATTGCCAACAACACGAAAAGTACAAAAAATGCATGAAATCTTAAAAGAAAATACAGAAAACTTCCCTAATGTTTGATATGGCAGTGTCACGTTTGATACTGCTTGTGTATAACAGTTTGAGTGTAAGTAGCAAACATAACTTGTCAAATGAGCTAACGATAAGCTGTGTTCGAAATACATATCTCAACTTCAATCCATCATCGTTCGCATAGTCATCGTTCGTTGAAGTATTCGTTAGAAATACATAATGAAGCAATTAATAAACATTCCCTGAAAGTTTGTTGTTCTGTCCAATTTGCCTCATTATCTGGTTCATTACGAACGCTTTCCTTATTTGATTTAATATTGCTAATTGTTGTGTTCATTTGTTGTTAAAAGCTGTGTGAACAAAAACCCAGACTCGACTTTCATCTCTATTCATCTAGCTCAGTACTCCTTCTTGATGCTTCTGAGTGTACGAAATCTTCTAGTGCAGTTTGAATGAACTGAATGTTGACAATATTTAGAAACATTTCTAAGTCTATATTTCAATCCATGTCGCGATCAATATCACAATATCCTAGCTCCTAGGACCTACAAATTAGAATATCGTGATATTGATCGCAACATGGATAGGAATGGAGGCTTAGAATTATTTCCAAATATTGTCGATAAAATTCATTTTATTAAAACTGCTAAAGGCGATTTTATAACATTTATTGTTTTTTTTTTTTAATTATTTGAATTTAAATGTATGTTATAGTCATAAATTGATAGAATCTGATAATGGTTTGATACGTTGGTGTTAAAATCAGCACATTCTTAGTGGAAGCCACTGTTGCCAGATTGGGCGATTTATCGCCAATTGGTCGCTTTTTTTCTTGTTTTTGCGCTTAAATTTTTAGGAAAACGCCTGGCGATTTTTTTGGGCGATTTTTGTGAAAACCACGCTTTTTCATAAACTCATCTAATGTGTGTGGGAAAAATGTTTGGCAATATTTGTAATTTGGCATTCATCTTTCTTTCCTTGCCACATTCTAATGCATTTGTGGAACGTATTTTCTCCGTCAGCAGAATGAAATCAGATTTGCTAACTTCAATCATTCGAGTAAAATGCTTCATGAAAACTAAAAACTGTTGTTGCAAGTCGCTGCCAAAATCCGATGATATGATTTCAAAAATGAATAAATCAATGTATGAACTAAACAATAATTCGAGACTTGACAAAACGGGGGAAGAGTCTAATATGGCTGAAGTATTTAATAGAATGGAACTACGGTTTTTGTAAAGTTTTTATTTTTAAAGTTGCATATTGAAAAATTCTAAATAGTTATAGTCTTTAAACAAATGTTCTTTAACAATCAAAATTCTCGTATAAAATTAAGTATCTTTTTCATAATTTTTACGGATCTCAATACTATTTCAATAAATATGAAAATAAGAACTTTTATATATATAATACTATTAACAGCTCTCAATATTATTTGAAAAAATTTATATAATTGTTTTGTTTTTTCTAATATAATAAATTTCTTAGAAAAAAATGCGATTTTGGCGATTTATTTTTTTTTTTTTTTCATTGGGCGATTTAGGGCGATATTTTTTTTAAATCTCGCGCTTTTGTCAAAAAAGTTCTGGCAACACTGGTGGAAGCAATGAAAGCGAAGAAGCTTACCAGTCACCAAATAATGAAAAATTATAAAAATTGCAAATTTCTTTTATTTTACAGGGTTCACCAACACATGCAAATAAAAACATCAAACATTTTAATCTTTATGTATTTGCATCTATTTACAAACTTCATCATAGCAGTTATTTATTTTAGTTAGTAATAAACAGCTGTTGCAGCGAATAACATTCGCCTTAATGTTTTTGTTGTTGTTCCATGCTGTTCGGTTATTTATAGCGAGCGAGTGAAGCGAACGACGGATACATACAGAAGCAGGCAAGCAACAAACTGAATTAAACGAATATGTATCAAGCAAGAAAGATATGGATATATTATTTTCAATAAATTTCTAAACTTAACAGAATTTCCAAATTTGGGCTTCGTCCGCAGCTAATTTAAGATCAGTAGAACAGCTTAGAAAAAGAAATATTAAAATCGGTCAACCCATTTCAGAGTTCTGCTCCTTTAAACATTCTTCATGCAAGTTGTTCCATGGGAGCTTCGCTCAGAAATTACTGAATTGATTTTAAAGACTAAGGGCCGTTTTCTCATCTTACCTTTAAAGTTCACTTTAGTTGCCGACCAAATAAATTTATCCTCTCGGTAAAGCAAATTTGGTTTTCTCATGTTACGTCTAAATTATTATTTTATAATTATGAAAATACGGCAAGGCCGTACAAAAAATGGCAGTAGTCCTTACGCTTCTGAAATATTCTTGGCCTAGTATTCTGCACTTTTGTATCTTCGAACATGGCTTCTGGTGCATTGATTTGAAACACACGCCTTTAATTCATTACGAATATTTATTTTGTTTATTTATAAGAATATTATTGAATTTATTTTGAAGTTGGCAAACGGCTGCTTTGTGTTTACAAAATGGGTAGCACTTAAAATTTTATCTGTGTTACAAAATTTACAACCAGCTTGAACCTCCCGTTAAATTTATCATATCGGTAACACTAAAGACAACATGAGAAAACGAGAAACAGCTAAAGGTAACTTTAAAGTGAACTTTATAGGTAAGATGAGAAAACGGCCTTAGGGTACTTAGGTATTATATGGTTATTTCTTGAAATAAGATGAATAAAGGCTATAAGCAATGTATTTATAACGCCCACCTGACATGCCCAACAAATTTTGGTGAAATAGGTACCAAAGGAATGCGATGGTTGGAAAACTGGCTATACCATAATTTAAAGATCATCAGGAAGAGAAAAACTTAACCTGCAGAATTAATTTCAATTCAATGTCTTTTTCATGTGATCAATTAAGGAGTGGTATACAATGTGGTACATTTTTAAATCTTAACTCACCAATCTTCGCAAACAGCTGTTGTAAAGAATCGAATATTTAAGACAAACGAACGAATCATACCACGAATAAATTTTATCAATATTTATTAGAATAGAGTATGGATAAAAGCGACTTTATCTCTTTAATTCTTTTTTTTTAAGCCTTGAAGGAAAAAATCTAAACAAACTTCACTATAAAAATTAGTGCCAAATCCACAAATAGACCAACAAGATAACAAATGATACTAAGTATAAATAAAGTCCCAGCACCTATGCTTAAATGATGATAAATATCTCTTTCTTCCTCATAGGTCTCCAGCGTAGTGTTGCCAAAGTAACAGGCAATAATGCAAATAGTAATGGAAACTTTGATGATCCAAATCATGGTCCGTTCACTGCGATTTAATGGTTCGTTACCATACTTCCAGGGACCCCAGAGCGCTTGAAAGCCGAACCAGTTTATATAGAGCGTCATAAGTTTCTCCTTGAATTGAGAAAAACGAGTAGCTGTTTGGTCTTTTGGAACTTCTATGTGCAGAGGTGACGTTGAGATCCATTGCGCTACTGGACATACAGTAGTTTCCTTAGTTTGCAAGTCTTTCACTTCTATGGAGTGACAGTACCAACTCGAATAACGTCCGGAACCATCATGCTCGATTATAACTTGTATAGGATTGGTTTTAAGATCGCCGGAAGCTATTGGTAGTTTAAGGACGCAAGTGGAGTTTTGCTTTAACTTCGGCTTAGCGGGATTTTGATAGATGGTGTATTTTTGGAAGACATTCCAACGCATAGCTAAGCTTATATGCACATTGGCTGTGGTGCCAGCATTCCAATGACTGCCTGTGTGTATAAGCAAGACAGTGTCGAAATCCTTTTTATCATCCTGATCAGTGCGCTCGATCATCAGGTACTCGCTTTGCGAACTTTTCCACTTTCTACGCGCATACCACAAAAGAAAACCAAAGAGCAAGACTAAGCTTGTGTAGAATAAAACCATGTGCCAATTAATGGAAACATATTCCAAAAGCTGTCGATCACCGGGCACAGACTTGGCTGAGGTGGGAAATACCTTGCCCGAAAAACTAGATAAATGATGGCAGCGACAGTATAGCTCCGTGGTTGTATTGCCATGCTCCGAAGGTATGCAACCAGATGTAGTCCATTGCGGATCCGCCTGCGTAAAGTCCCAAGAAAGACACTCATGTAAAAAAAACTCGAAAGTGAATTCAGCACGACTCTTAACACCGTTGGCGGCCATCACAGCTATATAACCAATCCTTTCGTGTTCATTATCGTTGATAAGTACAAAGCTTTGGTCTAAAGCTTTTCCAGCCTGCACTATTTGCTTGGATTTGCGCACCATAAAGCCACGTGGCTTTGCACCTAATCTCAGCATGACGCGCAAACTAACGGCCGATTCCCTGAACTTTACTATCAAAATGGCTTTGGCCGGTATCTTGACATCAAATATGGGCATGTCGAGCGGAGTTTCTACATAGCTGGTAGCTACTTTCTGTGCCTGACTAGGACGTAACTTGATTGTGAATTCGAAGGCGTTCTGCAGCCTTATTGTGCTGTCCAAATTTTTTTGTTTGCTGAAAGCGCTGAAGTATAAGACGCTTGTGCTCAAAGGTTGCTCATCGGGATACCACCAGAAGGAGTTTTTTTGCAAGGACACTATCTGCAACAGCAATTCTTTACTGCCCAGTTTCTTCTCTAGCTCAGCTACAACAGCTTTATTCATAATTAAGCTGACAGTTCCATCCTTAGATTTAACTTGTTGGTTCTTTGCACCCTCAAAGGCAAACACTTCCATAGTTAAGTCAGCACGTTCCACTTCGAAGGGCTTTTCCGTTGGCCTATGCATGTTGACTGCCAAAAAACCCAGTCGGTGAATACACTTGTTTAGCTGCACTGCTGCCTTTAACCAATTCTCAATACGTGGCAACACCGTTATATCAAATTCGGGCAAATCGGGATAATGTTCCGCCAGTGGATTACTTAGATCTTGTTCTTCTGGCAATATCTGAACTTCTTGTATGTCTTCAAGTGGCACCGAGAACTCCTTTAACATGTCCGCCAAAGAGTTTGTCAGCTGTTCATAGGGATCCTTGAGCAAATCTTGCATTTCGCCATCTAAAATAACTTTTTCATAGCCCTGTGAAAGTTTGGCGAAGAATTTGGCGAATAGAGCCGCCTTCTCGTTGTCCAACGGCTGCAGGGGCTTTAGTAAATGCTTTGTAATAGCTGTGAACTGCTCCGCTGCAAGTAAAGTTTCCACCTCATAGTTGTCCATTTGACTCATCAATAGGGTGGCAAACTCTAATGAAGGCGCCTGCTTTAACACTATGTCGGCTAGCAGCAAACTTTGCCGCGTTTCGCCATCCTTTAGTAATGTGCGTAGATTAAAGTTGTCCTTGTAGAGAAATCTTTTTAACGCTTCAACATTTTGTGGCACTTCCAGTGGTGTTAAGGAGACGGTTATTTGCTTTTCCGTGCAGGCTCTCAGAGCATCGCAGATCTGAACCTTCAGTTTGTTGAGTTTGGGGAGCCGTACTTTTAACACTGGATTTCCAGTGCGCTCTAGCGTCATTTCATCAGCCAGATACTCATATGTGAGTGGTATATCTTCATCCTTGTAGTTCTGGCACTCTATTTCGAACTCGGTAGTAAACTCACTGCCGGCAGTTGGGGTTATAGCACAATCGCCACCTTCGGGTGCGGTATTTTTAATTAGTTTGAGTTGAACCTTTCCACTACGGGATTTCTGTTTTATAACCAACTCAATTTTGCATTCATCCACATTGCCCGGGGTAAAAACCACACGTTCCTGATCGCCAACTGCGTTGCCATTTAAAGTCCAGGCATAGGTAGTTGTCTCCAAGCTAGAACAACCTATGCACATTGCCTTCAAGTGCACTATTTGTGATGGTGTAAATTTATCGTTTTCACAATTGCGCACACACTTGAAGTCCACTAAAAGCACAAATTCATCCACCACCTTGATAAGCTGTTGATATTTAGCAACACTATAGAGGTTCTCCGTGGATTTTGTGAATAGAGTAAAAGTATAGGATTTGCCAAGAGCAAGTTTGCCTGCGGGAACAACGAGCCTTCTATCTAAAAATAAGATTTTGTTTTGATTTTTTTATTTGGAGAACCCACTGTCAACGCTTACCACTTCCCATTTTCTCCTTACAAGTCGCACTCTCTCCATCAGTTGACGCACAGTTCCAGCGATAACGCAAGTATTGATTCTCATTAGGAGCAAATGCAAAATTACGGCACTTTGAACCGTCCAGAATCAGCGGTTGTGAATAGCTAACTGAACGTTCCGGACCACCAGCTATATAGGCTTCCACGGGCTTGGGATCTATGTAAGCATAGCACTATTTAGATGTAAGGAGAACAGTAATAATCAGAACATTGCAAAGTTGAAATTAGTACAAACCCGCACATAGGTTATACTGCGATATGTACCATATACCTCCTCAGCTTTTCCATAAATCAGAAAGGATGAAATGTAATCGTCGCGAAAGCCAAACCACATGCGGTAGGGTGGTATTTTAAGAATGGCATTCTTGACAGGCTTGAAATCGTGCAGATGAACTGAAAGTTGAAGAACCTATTACATTTGAATCAAACATAACACTTCCCATAGAAATACCTGTTCCCACAAAGTTTTTAACGGACCATTTGTATGTGATAACCGAAGAACGAGCACAACGTTTCTTAACAGTTGGTTCCACAGCATGGTACTGTGCCACATCCATGTGCAGTATTGGCTTAGGACGGCTACAAAGCGGTACTGTAATCTCGGGCACACAACCCAAGGATTCCGGGACGTAGATATGCATGCCGAAATTCTGCATATATAATACCCTTTTATCCCCCATGATCGTGAAGGTGAGTGTTAAGTCCTTACTACCAGCCAAATAAAACCTCGTTCTGCTTACCCGATAATATCCACTTTTG
The DNA here is from genome assembly GCA_943735915.1 of Pherbina coryleti. NCBI lineage: Eukaryota > Metazoa > Arthropoda > Insecta > Diptera > Sciomyzidae > Pherbina > Pherbina coryleti. The sequence goes on along the minus strand of OX030952.1, from coordinate 73,935,328 downwards.
AAGGGTATTTTTTCGGCGTGGTGTAGACCCAAGCTTTTTGCCAACGTCACCAAGTTGTTCGATTTCTTCAATCGTCCCTTATGTTTCTCATCGTAACGTCCATGGGTGAATCCATCGATAAACGTATCATCTGTAAACAGCTCTGCTGTAAAAGGTAGACCACCATCACTCTCCAGCATAAGTAAAAATGTATGCTCTTTCTGGAGAGCAACAAGGCGATTGTAATGCAGGTGAACACGCCTGAAAACATCTTTTTTTGGAATATCACAGTTTTGTCCACCCAAATCATCACTAGGACATTCACAAAAATATTGCCCGAGTTGATTGTGGCATTTGGCACCACCTTTACATGGATTAGGCGTACAATTATCGACTTGTTCTTGACATCTTACACCTCTGAAGAATGTTGTTCCAATGCATTTGCAACTAGGTTTTTTGTCTTCTAGTAAGCACTCAGCTTCGTTGTTGCAAAAGCTATTGTCGCACCTGTTGAGAGCATTTGCAATCGATAAAATCACTGAATAAATTAATAGTTTTCGAAACATTTCAAGCACTTTTACTTAAAAGCAAAAAATACTCTTTACATTGCTGACAGGAAACTAAATGAAGTTTTTTTTGTATAATTTCTGTGAAATATTCAAAAATTGTGTTTTTCCTCCCTTTACAGGGTGTTCCTTACACAAATATCTTTTTAAATATTAATTAAAATTAATTGAAGAACAAACATTTTAATTAATTGTGAGACATTATTTTATTTCTTTGCTGGCTACGCAGCATTGCATCCTGTCAACCCAATTTCCCAAGACTCGGTATATATTTTCTGGCCCTTTATTACCAGTTTCTCAGACAGTTTTCAACTTAAAGGTCAGGATCGTTTCTGGATTTCCTGCATTGGTCTTTAACAGCACCACACATGAAAAGTCAAACCTCAGTATATGTGAAGTTGTAAATCCAACCAATTGACTTATTAAAATCCTTTTCAGGCTTCTATACTCTAAAACAGTGTCGGCCAAAAAAATACATACACAGTTCTTTCAGTTTTGTAGTAGTGTGCGCCCAAGTGAGAGCAAAGAATCTCTCTTTGGCTTACACTGTGAAAAATTTACTTCGCAGGAGGCTTAAATAAATTTTTGCAGAATTGAAATGAATGCAGATATATGAAAGTGAATTGAAATTAATGAAATTTCTAACTAGGTAAATAATGTGCAATATTATATATTGTCTACGGGCCGCGTTATTAATAATAATTAATAATAACATTAATATTAATATTTTATTAATAATATCAATATTACATATTTATTTGGAAAGTAATCTTTTACTAATATTGTATATATTGCATATTACTTCAAAATAAAAAAAAAAACAACACTGGTAGCGCACCCTACTTTCTTCTGACAAATTAAGTTTTCGCTTCCCCAAAATAATTTTTAGAGAAAAAATATTCTAATTCCCACATTTGGTTGAACATTTTTTTTACGTGTAAGCATTTTAAATTACGTAATAAATTGCGCACATGCGTTATATAGAAGCGTGATGTTAACTAGCCAAAAGCGAAACATCGACTGAGCGCTCTTGCTACGAATAATCGGCAGCGTCGGTGTAAAAGCACGACAGCCAGTTTTATGTTGGTGTAAATATACGAAGTTTCACGAAGCACGCGTGCATAGGCGTCGGCCGACACTGCTCTAAAAACTCATTTTTATTCTTGAACAAGAAAACAATTTAGTCTTTTGCTATAATAGAAATGCTTTATTGAGAAAATTAAAAAAATAAGATAAGTAATGTTGAGATTAAGCGACATAAATTTGAGAAAAAAGAAAAAGTTAAGAGAGTATTTTAATAAGATAAGAGTAGTCTAAATAAAGACGTCGAGTTTCGTTTTCAATTGGTTATCATAGATTTTGATAAAATTATATCAATGGCAGTCATTTACAATTCGTTATCAGTTCGTTTATAGCCACTTTCATTTTAAGCCGAAGTCGTCATCAATTCTTTCCATTGTTCTACCCGCTCTACTTAAGAGGACACACGCCTTGCCAGATTTCACCAAATATAAGATCAGGTGTAATGCGCACCGACTTCTTGTTGACCTGTACATTGCGCATGCAGCCCTTAAATGTTTTCTTTGTCTTCAAGCCAGGTGCCTTATTGAATGCCTGATGCCCACCCAAGAATAGCGGACGATTCGTCTTGGTCAGCGTTGAACCCTCCTGACCAACACCAGGATTGGTGCTTATATAATCAACGGAGATCGTTATAACGAATTTAGATTTGACAGCCTGTACATTGCGCCATTTGCCATCACAATAGCTTCCGTTATCGGGCAGTGTGTAATTGGTGAACACAATATTCTTTGAATCGGATTTAACGGTAAACCACAAGCTATTATCCACCAACTCCAGAATCATGTAGGCATTCTTGCCATGCACAGAGAACAGTAGCCCATTAGGATCACGCGGTCTAAAGTCAAAGTTGATGCTGAAGTCGGTGCCGACAGTGAAACGCTCGAACAATTTCACATAACCCACTGGCTGACTAAAGAACAGACCATTCTCAATTTCATCTGAACAAGGAACAACTCCGTGCAAGTTTGGCTCTTTCTCCAACGGGACGCCATTGACCTTAATCTCACGCACGCAACCACTATAGTAGGAAAGATTGCCGCCCTGCTCAATATTGCTCTTGACATCTTCCTCGATATACTTAGGAATGCCACCAACATAAACGGGAAACTCAACAGCCATTGGACGTGTCGTGCGCTCATCTACATCAACGGAGGAGTCCTGTTCGACACCATCAATCATGAGACTTATTTTACGGCTAGTGCGCACAAACTCCACGGTATGCCATTCATCATCAGTTAAATCCAAGCTTGAAGAACTGGATATATTGGCGACTATGGGGCCAACACGCATTTGATGGTACACCCTGCCATCGCTCAAATACACCGCGATAAAGTCCGTATGCCGCTTATCGGCTGCATAGAATAGCAAACCATGTGGATAACTGGAGCGGAATTGTAGACTGACGTCGTAATGTTTGCGCAACTTAACGGGCAGCCAAGGAATTTCCAAACGTTGCTCGCGCATCGAGAAGAAGCGATAACCAGCCTCGGAGTAATCAACATCGAAGTTAGGTTGCACAGGCAATTTGCAGCGTGGGTCTTCTGGCTTTTTGGGTACAGGCGGAATTTTCGGTTTGCGTGTGACTGCGTTCAATTCAGGCGATGCTGGCTCGGGCGCTGGTTCGGGCAGCAGATCAGGCAACAGCTCTGGTTTTGAAGTTGTAGTAGTGGTCGTTGTGGTAGTTGTTGTAGTTGTAGTAGACGTTGAGCTTGTGCTGGTGCTTGTACTCGTGCTGCTGGTGGAGGTCTGGGCAGGCTTGTTCCAAAGTCCTTCCGGTGCAGCTGTATGATGCTTATTTGTATTTTCGGCAAATGGATGTGGAATCAACTCGTTCTCACCTCCTGGGAAGAAAATGGGAACTGCACCAATATCGTAGGCTAAAAAGGAGTTATTATTAGAGAAATAATTATATACATTAAACTTATTACAGCCTACCCAAGATATCTGTAGGACAATTGTTAATGTTGCCGTTCTTCTTTTCAGTACTGTCGGCAAAGTTAATTATCTCGCTATTGATCGTAACGTCACTGATGCAACCAACAAAATATGCCAGCGTTGAAAGTGCACCACGAGGCGGAATAAAGTTGTCAGGCAAACCACCAAAGAAAACATCTCCAGCATTGATGTACAAGGGCTCCGGTGGGAAGGATAGTCTATGAAAAAAATACAATTACATCTGAAAACAGAAAGAACCTCTTCACAACTAACCTTTTATCTTCTACATCATCTATAGATAGGCGCAGCTGGTTGCCGTCGTGATGAACCGTTGCAACATGTTCCTCCCCGTCGTTAAGTTTACGCATGTCGGAAACCAATTCGCTGCCCATACTGCGTAACGTTAGGTAACCGTTATCAATAGTCAATCCAACAGTTGAACTTTGATCGTGGTTTACTGCATAGAAGAGCACCCCGTCACGTTGCCTTGTCTTGAATTTTAGATTGATGTGAATGTTGTTGTCAGAGCTGACATTTGTCTTGCGTAAGAAACCATATTCGTTTGGTGGATAGGCCAGCACCGTAGAAAACTTAGCTGGACATCCCGGCTTCACACCGACAGCATTGATATGTTGCCCTAAGTCTACCTTGTTGCCAGCTATGGTGACATCATCAATGCAACCATCGAAGTTGTGATCAACAATAGCTGAATGATTGCGCTTGCCAGGGTAACCTCCGAAGAACATTCGCTTAAAGACTGGCATGTTCTCATCTGCTTGCGGTGGTGCCTCTTCCTGGAAGATTAAGACATCGTCAACCTTTAGCAATCCACGACGTCCATCACGTTCAGCCACTACACGATGCCACTCATTGTCATTATAACGATCCTCGCTGCCCGTCGAAACCATGTGTTCGCCCAGTTTGTAGCGGAAATAAACGCCACCATTCTGCAACTCCACTGACATGAAGTGAGTATGACGTCCATAGTAGAACAACAGGCCATCTTTGGCATCTTTGGCGGCCTTAAAGCTGAACTGTATGCTTGAGCGTGTCTTGAAGTTGTAGGGTGTGGCTTTGAGCACAACGTAGCCGTTGCCATTGAAGCGATAGCCAGTAGGTAAAACATCCTCGCTTACCAGCTTATTCCGTGCCTGAGCACCTTGATTATTATCTTCACCATAAACAAAGTTCCACAATCCGACATGATCCTCGCCAATGCGTAAGTCTTCGATTTCCCCCACGAACGAGCTGGAATGTATATCCTCAGGGGGTGTAAAATCAGCCGGTGGTGGATAGCCACCTACGAACAAGCGGCTATTACGATCAACATTAAACACATTGTTAGCACCTTCCAGTGGGGCCTCTTTCATATGCTCTACTACGGTGCCGTTATCAAGTTCCTCGCGGATAATTAGCTTGGCGTTGGAACCAGTGCGATCAACTATGGCCTGATACCAATTGCCGTCGGCCACAAACTTTTCGTTAGTCACGCGTTCGGGTCCATTGCCCAAGTCTATGGTCAGTATTGGATAGCCGTTCAGTATTTCGATGGCCATGAAGTCATTGTTCTTATTAGCGGCACCAGTGGCAGCAGCAGTTTTGTTGTCATTGCCCAAGAACATAAGGAAACCGTTAGGCTTCTCCGTCTTAAAATAGGCAGATACTTTTGACTTTGTAGCCAAAAGTGGTAAGGTCTCTGGTGGCTTCAGCTCTAACACAGTGCTGGGTGTGAACTTGACGCCTACTTTAATTTCGTTGGCAATCTGGCGTGCAGTCTCAATTTGACGCTTCAGGTTTTCTATATCTTCGCCCAATGCCTGTCCAATTTCTTCCACTTTAGCTTGTTGCGCGGCGATATCGTCTGCTAGTTCGTTAAGAGTGGGGATTGCGGCATCTACGCTATCCAACTGACTCTTGGCCTGTGAGATATCCTTTGTTGTGGTATCTATGTCTTTGGATATGTTGCGTGCTTTCTCTAACTCTTTAGGTGTTTCTTTCGTCACCGGTTTGAGTATCTCCAAAACATCCTTCATGATTTCCAGAGCATCTGAGGCGTTTTTATTGGAATTCTTCCACATGTCACGCTGTGAATCGGCAGGAAGCTGCTCAATTGCAATGTTGAGATCTCTTAAGCGTTTCTCCGTGTTGTCGTTAAGGTTTGAAATGGCTTCCACTTTCGTTGCAGAAGCATTAAGGCGTGGTTCAAGCTCACTTTGAACCTTCAGTAGAGAAGCACGAGCTTTTTGCAAAAGCTCCGCGGATTCTTTGTCGGCGCTTCCAGCACGATCGCCTATACCATCGCTAAGCTCTGTCGCGTTACCAGCCGCAAATTTGGCTTCCTTGGCGAACTTTTGTGCTGAGGCAACGGCATCAGAGATATCGATGTAGGCATTTGCCGCTTTAATAGCTGGTTCCGAACTTGCTGTCATATCGGCATATTGATTGGTGAGATCTTGTGCACGTACGCTTAGCTCAGCGGCTTGTAGTTCTGCTTCAAGAGTGAGATTTGCAGCCTCTAAGTGCTCGTTTTCCATTTCAGGTAGTTCATCGTCGATGTTCTTATTAAGGTCCTTTAAGTTATTCAACACTTCATTTAAGTCACCCAACTTATCATTTATGGTGGATAGAGTTAGGTCGCCATTGATTAAAAAGTTACCAGCATCCTCTATATTTTTGTCTGCTTCCTTTTGTTGGTCCGAAACAGTGTCGAATTTAGAGTTCTCGAAAACCTGTTTGTTCAGGTTATTCAAACGCTCAACCTCTGCGGACTTATTAGCTGCAGCTACACTCCACACATACAGATCCTCCAACTTATCACTGAACTCACCGATGTCATTTTGTAAAGCGTGCAGCGATTTGTTTTGATATTTGATGGGCTCCACTAGAGCATCAATTTCCGCTAAAAGTTCCTCAGCCTTACCCAAGATCTTGGTATTTGGCTCCAAATCGAGTTTAGTCATGTTGATTTGATCTAGTATATATTGAGCCTCATCCAAAGCTGCATCCATTTTCGTGCTAGCTGCGGCTTCTAAGTTACGTGACAATGCTTCCACTGAAGCAATTGCGTCTCTAGCCTCCGCTGCACTTTGTTTTGACTTCTCCTTCAGAGCTGTAATGTTGGCCAAGAGCACACTCGCATCGGTGCGACTATCAAGAGCATTATCTGAGCTGAGATTAACTTGTTTTCCATACATTTTTGTCTCCGATTCTATTTCCGCGATCACTCTTCTCGCTGGCTCTAAGTTTACACTCTTCGGATCCAAATTTTGAACCTCTGGCGCAATTTTCTCGGCTAGTTCATCATAATAGTTCAACTTTTGACTTGTGAAAAAGGCTAAAGCAACCGATTGGAACTCTTCGACAACTGGATCAATTTGATAGCGAAGGCGACTGGTAACATCCAAGAGCGCATGATGACACGAATCGCACTCATGACAACCTTCATCTTTAATGAGCACCCAACGATCGGGACAAGCATCACAACGATCTCCAATAACACCGGGCAGACATTCACACTGCCCAGTAAATGGATTGCATCCAAATCCACGCGAATAGCCTTGATTACAGAGACAAGGAGTGCAGCCGTCCTTCGTGTAATGCCAATGATCAACAGCGCAGCGATCACACTGACGACCAGTAACTCCTGGCTTGCAGGCACAATTGCCGGTATGGTCATCACATTGGGTGGAGTTGGAAGCAATGCCACAATCACAGGAACGGCAGCCCAGGCCCGAATCAAAGCCATAATGATCAGGTGCACAACGATCACAGCGACTGCCAATAACATTCTGATGACACTTGCAGTCGCCCACAGAAGGATCACACTCCAAGGTACCAAGATCATCGCAATCGCAACTTTGACAATTTTTCAATTTTACCGCATCACCATAGTAGCCTGGAGCGCAGAGATTGCAAGCAGCTCCAGAAGTGTTATTTAAACAAAGTAAGCACTCGCCAGTGATGGTATCACAAGATCCTTGCTCCTCTGGATTAATGTTGCCGGAACATTCACATGATTTGCAATAGTCACCGACTTTCTCTGGTAGACCATAAAAACCATTGGCACACGACTCACAGCGTGGTCCAGTATAGCCCGGCTTGCACTCGCAGTGAATCTCGTTGCCAGACTCGGAAATTTCACAGCTGGTGGCAAAGTTATTCGAGTCATAAGGTAGAGGACAGGCGCAGATCATACAATCGTGTGGCGTGCCATAGGTTGCGTTACCGTAATACCCCTCAATGCAAAGCTCACAATGTTCTCCGTATGTTGAGTGCTGGCAGTCCTTGCAAATTCCCGTAGCACAGTCGCAAGTTTCAGCGTGACCGTTGCACTCACATGGAATACAGTAGCCACCATATGGACCATTTGGATCACGATAGTAACCTGGAGCACAATCTTCGCAAGATAGACCTGAGTAACCTGGTGGACAATGACAACGCTCAACGGGAAGGAATTGATAATCATCATAGCTATCTTCATTTTCATCAGCCAGTGTAAGGTACACATCCGACAATTGACTAATCAATGTCTGCTCCCAGTAGTTGGCGCGTATATAAATCATCTTCAGATCACGCAGAGCCATCATGAAATCAGCGCGACTAACAGGTTTGCCATCCTGTGTCTGGAAGTTCGACTCGATCATTTGCACACGATTGGTAAATGCCAAATTGCTGGATGGTTGTTCATAGCTCTGATGTAGCAACATGTGATCCTTGCTGAAGATTATCACGTCAGCAGCCAGCAGAGGCTTACCCGAGAATCCTGTCGTATAGAAGAGGGTATAGGCCAAGTCTCCGCCATATGCCGAAATGTGACTGTTTTGATTGAGCAGATAGTCCAAGACACCAAAATACACCAAGCTATCATCTGTTAGATCACGGTAGGAAAAGTCGGCTTGCAATGTGGTCTCATTTACCATAAGTTCCTCATTGGGAATTTCCCAAATTTCAAATTCCACAGACTTGGGATTGAAGTGGACATTATTAAGTGATATATTTTTAAGCAGACTGACGTTGTAGACATGCAGATAGGCGCTATCACAACGCGATGTTTTGCCGAAGCAGAAGCAAGTAGTGCAGCCTTCCGGATTATTGGTCTGCAAATTGTAGGTGCCCTCTTTGCATTGTTCACAATCACGTCCAACTACATTGCTCTTGCAGAAGCAACTACCGTCGACCTTGTCACAAACCTCTAACTCTGTGCCAGCCACGTGGCAAGAACACTGCTCGCAACGTGGAAACTCATAGAAGCCATTAGAACATTGATCACAAGCGCGCCCCTCAATGTGTGGACGACATTCGCAGGAACCGTTGAACATGTCGCATTGGCTGTTGCCATTAACAATACCTAGATAGTTACAGTTACACTCCTCGCAGCCAATGATCTGATGGAAACCATAGGTATTGGGCATGCATTTCTCACACTTATCGCCCATGACATTTGGTGGACAAACGCATTCGCCGGTGTGCGGTTCACACATGGCAGTGCTAGGACAATCACAAGGTTTGCATTCTGGGAAGCCATAGTAGCCGGTGCGACAAGCACCACACTGACGTTCGATAACATTGGGTTTGCACTGGCATTGACCACCAAATGGATGGCACTCAAAACTCGTTGAGCCAGCATAGTCGCAGTTGCAGGATAGAGCACCGCCATTATAATCGGCAGTTAACGAGAAGACGGCTTTCTTGCAAAAATCACTGGCATTGTGTGTGATATGGAAGTGATCCTGACCGCAGTTTTTAATAAACTCTTTTGTTTGATCAAAAGTTTCCTCGATGAGCAAATCCTCATTGTACTGATCAACAGGGACCACAACCAGATAGTCCAACCAGACTCCTTGGGGACGCATGTTCTACAAAAGAATGTTGACTTTTAAAAACATTAAATTTTTTTTAGCTTTATTTATTTAAATACCGTGATGGTGAATTTGAAATCGTCCTCAATATCGAACCACCAATCGTCGCCATTGGGATGTATAACACCCCGACAACCGGAACTAGATGGACAATGATTAATGGCAAATTTTCCATCATATTGATTTTTGCCAGCAGTGAGCGTATATAGAACATTGTATTTTGGATGATGTGGCTGATAGTACTTTACTAGTATCACATAGCGTCCAGGCTCGGAAACCCTTGATCTGATCATATAATAAATTTTGTTTATTTTCTAGTAACAACATATATGAAGATAAATACTAACTCAATTACAATTGTCGAATCTTCTTTATTATCCAGATGTACCAACTTTACGCGTTCATCGAGCACCGCATATGGTGGTTTATTCAATGCAATACGATCCTCATGATCTGTCTCAAATTCGATTTTTTTCGAATCTGGTACTGAGCGGAATTTTGGAGTAGCACATTTTTGATCGTGTATAACGCAAACAGGACTTGGCATAATATAATCAATGGACCAATCTTCAGCTGGAATTGCGGTTACGGAGATGATGGCAACGCTGGCATAGTTGTCGAAGTCAGCCTGTGGGCAGAAAGAAAACAAAATGTTCGTTATTTAAGGTATGACCCAAAATTTTCTTGTATTTATTTTTATGGGCCTATTTTTATATTTGTTTTCATCCATAAATAATGAGACTTTTATTGATTTTCGTTATTTACAATTTACGGCTATCAGCTATCAGGCACTCTTAATCATACAACTGATTTCAATTATGCTGAAATACAGATGCATCATACTCAAGATAAATAGTAATGCATAGTGCTTAAACTATAATAACCACAAGACGAAAAAATACGTTCACCTTTTACCAGGGATAATGTGGATCATTTGGTTATCCTTATTCTGACCCGGTATGAAACGACTATATTCGATATAATGCTAATCGCCCTAATGAGATGGTTTCAGGGAACTGACAATGAATAATCCGGACAATGACTAAAAAAAAACTTGTTTGGTACCATTTTCTGAGAATTTAAAAACTGAGAAGAGTTATTCTTTTACCTCCAATTCAAGATCCCTCTACACTATAGTGAGACAATAGCGTAGAACTATGACCGGACTTATGGACAAAATTCCAAAATGTAAATAAATAAAGAGATATATGGTCCATAACGTATGACTCCATCTGTGAATAACTTTTTATTGTAGGTGGTAAACCTATTCAGACAATTCTGCTTTGCTAACAAGTTACTAAACCATCCTTTCCACAAACTTTCTCTAAAACCATCTACAACATTGAGTCGCTTTGATGAATTTTTAATTTAATTTGATTATAAATGAGAAAAGAAAATGAGAAAGATCGAAGCGTACGACCATGGCATGGACGGAACTATCGATGCCGCCAATTTATGAACAGATGAATTGCTAAAAATACAGGCACCTCGATCACATGCACTCCTTATTAGACAACATATGTTTTTCATACAGAGTGGTTGAATGTATATACCTCTAACCCTCAAAAACAGTGAGCGACAAAATCGCGACAAACCAAAATTCACGGAGAAGGACTTGTGGTATATGTCCAATGTCGCCTCACCAGACCAAAATCTGCCAGTCCTTCTCCCGAACTATACCTAGAATTACCCCCAGCCTGTCCAAAGCCCGGAAAAAATTAGGATTATTGCATGTGTAGAGGGAGTCCCAACTCCAAAAAACTGTGTAAAAGTAAAAAGAACCTTCTGTGTCCAGCTACATCTTGGAGTAAGTGGGAACTATTGTGTATAACAAAAGTAGCTTTATACCTACGAATCTAGTAGCAAAAGCAACAACACAATTTGCTAGCGAGGGAATAGTCATCCACATAAGTAAACCGCTATATGTCATTGACATCAGCCTTGATGCAAAAGAAGACAAAAACCGTGTTAATATCTCCGGATATTGGAGGAAAAAGGAAAGAAAGCAATATTCGTCGAATTTTAATTTCTTTTGGAAACTGTAGGACCCCAGAAGGATACTCATGGATGCGCATGCTAGTTTTCACACGAAGCTGTGCTAACGAAGATACATTATGGAGGAGGAGTAGGATGATTATGCCTTAACGTAAATTCTTATTTCGCCTAGTCCAACACAATTTAGTGACTAAAAATCATAGTCAAAAACAAATATTCGTCCACTGGTATTGATGCGGTTTATCTTTGGGCTGTCCCTCGGGGAGTATCGTACTGACTGTGGAGGCTTACTATCACGAGCATGACATATGGTGGTCGGCGTGGAGTTGCGCTTGTCTACAACCGGATGGTAATGGCTATAAGTTGTCAGAGGTCTTAGATCGATCTCGATTTCTACCAATAAATGTGGATGGTGATAACACTAGCTGTCCACAAATCTCAGCCGTACTGAGTTACAAAATTTATTAAATAAAAGAGATGGACTCAGTATCGTAATTCATAAAATAAAGTGGCTGTCACAATTAGAATCAGGGAAGTGACACCCAGGAAGTTGTTTGAAGGAAGTTTGAATTAAATAAACAAACACCCTGATAACAATTTGAAGGGAGTTATATGTGTCGATAACAACCTGAAAACTTATTTTCTGGGTGGAAATGACTTGAACATTTAACTCCTGGCAAAGGGAAGAATATTACCTGAAGTATTAAGTGCACCCCAACCCTGAGTTAAATCATTTTCCATATGGAACCTTAAACCGGGTAAAATAAGCGAAGTAGATGGAACTATTAACAAGTTTTATGCTTCGGAACTAGTAGCAATTGCTAAAAAATTCCTTTTCACAAAAATTAACAACTAGCGCATCAGCGCATGCGATCCTTGCAAAATGAAATAATGGCTGTTTAAACAAAAAAAAAACAAAAATACATCACTTAGTAAGTAATAATTGCTAAAGCTCCGCTCGTTGTAATGCTTTCATTACCAAGTCCCCTTTTACTTACAAAAACAACAACTGGTTTCAAATCATCCTTGGACATGTAGAAAGGTTTTTCGCGACTGTTTTCATCGATGATTGGTGTACGACAGGCCATTGAATACAAGCAAGGATATAAAGTTGTTGAGCCATAGTCCTCTTCATCGCCCAAACGCAATTTCACAAAATAGGGTTCAGCATTGTTGCGCTCGCTCACATAATCAATGACAAAGATATAACGACCACTTCGAGGTATATCAACAATATAATTGAGATCGTGTTGAGTTTCGCTAAGTACTGGTATGTCGCCAACATGATTGATGATCGACAAATGTTCAGGATCGTTGTAGGTTTCGGTGGGATTTGTAGGCTTGTCATTAGGACCAATTATAAAAGGCGTGCCAGCTGGTTTGAAGCTACGGAAAAGAGGAAACTTTGAACAACATGAAGCATAAATTATCATCTCGGTTCAATTTACTCTTCAATTGATGCATATTTGTAGTGGCGACACAGCTCCATGTAACCTAATTCGCAGGGATTGGAAATCTTACGTGTAAGTATGGAAGCTTCATAGTAAGCAGCCGGCAGCAATACAAAGTAATCCTATTAAAAAAAAAAAAAGGAGAATGATATAAAATTTTAACTCTTATGGATGAAGTGATGAAACTCACCAACATGACATTCTTATTTGTCTTGGTTGTGAAGGTATACTTTCCGGGATCTAAAACAATAGGTGAAGGTTTGTTGCCCTTGGCTCCAGACACGGTTACAAACTGCGGTTCGCTTGTAGGACGCAGAAGCACCTTAGCACTAAAAAATTGCAGAAGAATTGATTTAGTCTTTGAAATAATAACAAAATACGTGCATAAAGCTAGCTCCGGTATTTTTTTATTTATAATTTCATATAAATTATGTGCTGCCATGTGCCCGATGAGTGCTATAATGTGCCATATTGGAAAAAAACTATTCTTATCCTAAAATTTCAATGAGGTTTCTTTTATATAAAGAGACTGCATTTATTTTATCAAAACTTGGTGTAGAGGGATTTAAATGAAGAGCGTAACAAATTAACTGCAATGCTAGTTCTGCTTAATTCCGCTTAAAATGTGATCTGTTGAAGTTTGATCTGGATAAGTTTCTATGTGCCATTTGTATTATGAATTATTAATAATTCCAATTTTTTTTCATCTCTACAACAAATTGCAGCACAACTCGTGCACATTACAGCACAATTTTTGAATTTATGAAAACTAAGGTCGGAGCTTCATAACGTTATGCACATTAGCTAAAATCTCAACTGTTCACTCACTTTTGATCAACTTCCAAAGGATTCTCCGATTGAATCAATATGCTTGCAGTTACATTCTGGGCATTTTGATTAACATAACGTATAACTATGCGATATACCGATGATTTAAATACTGTCAGCTCATTGCGCACTTCATTTTGTATATCGTTAAAGACTGCGTAGCCTTTGCTGCTGAAACCGGGAAACACATCTTCGTCATACTGATAGCGCACCTGAGCACCCGAAGGCTGCGAGCCATCTTCGTACTCATATTGGAATTGATAGAGTGTAGGGAAGTAATGTGTGGTAAGTGGTTGGGTACAGGCACGTCCCGTAACACGCGGATGACACTTACATTGACCGTTCGACTTATCGCACTCGCTCTTCCACGAACCACCAACATCGCAATTGCAATCTTTGCAACCAAACAACGAAGAACCATCTAGATCGTAGGTGCCATCCTTACACTCCTTGCAAGTGCGTCCCTGCGAATGCGGTTTGCAGGTACACTGTCCTGACTTAGAGGCACAAGTATCGAGAGCTGCCACCGTACCATCGGTCCAACAATCGCACACTTCACAACCATCCGGATTGCTAATATTCAAATTCCAATAGAGAGGTCGACACTCATTGCAAATGCGTCCGGTAACACGTTCCTTACATTGACATAGTTCTCCAATCGGCACAGAACCGCAACCCGCAAACTTGTCAATAACGCCCGCAGGATCACAGTTACAGTCCTCACAACTGGGGAAATTATAGAAACCTTCTTTGCAGGAATCGCACAGCTTGCCATCGAAATTGGAGAGACACAAACACTGGCCATCGGCGTTACATGTTAGGCCCTCGGAACCGTGTAAATCGCAGTTGCAAGCTTAGAGGAAGTAATTATTATTTCTTGTCTTATATACAGATGTGCTAGTAACTTACGTAAGCATTCCGGATAGCTGAAGTAACCAGCGCTACATAAGGTACACTGCTTGCCCGCAAAGTTGGACAAACAATTACATTTCCCAGTGTTGTCACAGGTTATAGCACTGCTACCAGTTACCGAACAATTGCAAGGCTGACAATGTGGATAGTTAAAGTAGCCGGGTAGACATTGGTCGCAGCGTGGTCCTCCAAAGCCTTCGCGACAAACACATTTGCCGGATGACTTATTGCATATTTCCGACTCTGTACCCTGAATATCGCAGTCGCAATCTGAAAGAACAAAGATCGTATTATTAAACAGTCACCAATCACTAAAAATATCAATTTCACAAACTCACATTGACATTTGGGATAGTTGTAGTAGCCATGTTTGCACCGCTCGCAACGTTCACCGCCAAAACTGCTCAAGCACTTGCACTGTCCAGTCTGAAAGTCGCAATCGTTACTGATCGAGCCGATTTTGTTGCATTCGCAGGCTAGCAAATACAAGAAGAAAAGTCATTCATTATAAAAAATTATCTTATCACATCAAGGTTTAATAAACCACTCACCCTTGCAAGCTGGGAACGCATAGTAGCCTTCGGCACACTGTTTGCAATAGTGACCTGAAAAATTTATCTTGCAAGGACATTCGCCGTTAACCGCTTCACAGTGGTAACCATCCGTTCCATTCAAGTTGCACTCGCATTCACGACAATTAGGATATCCATAATAGCCGTAGGCACATGAGTCACAATTTGGAGGCTGGAAGGCTTTGCGACACTCGCAACGTCCTGTTTCCTCCTCGCAATGACCCGTCGAGTAGAAGTATTCGCAGTTACAAGCTATTGACAAGATAATCAATTCAATTAAACACAACTGAATTGTCTGAATTTAACAATACTTACGTGTGCACACATCTGTCTCGTTCCAGTGCTTGCCAAATGGTCGGTAGTATTTCGGCTTGCATTTGTTACAATTGATGCCTTCGGTTTGGTGTTGACAATTTTGACAGACACCACCACCTTCATAGCGTCCATGAATGTCCAGTGATAGTCCTTTGCGATCAATTTCTTCATCGTAGATACACTCATTTGTATGACCATGACAGTTACAAGCTGAAAGAATATTAAAAAAAGGGTTATTATCTTTATAACCATCTATGGAAGATTCGATTGAATCAAATTTATTTACCACATGGTAGTAATAATGATAAGGCTCGAATTGCTCGAAGAACGAAATATAACCCAAGTAAAAATATAACGATGTACTAGGATCAAGAACATGATGATAAAATTACAGGATTTCTCTTCTAGAAATCCAATATTCTACGTGTACTAAGATCCCATATTGTTTACTTCTTAACTTGGACTGGTTTGACCCCTAGAATCAACCTAACCTTTCTTCAGGTTCAGGTAACGAATATGTCTTTAAAGCAGTCCTTGAAAGGACTTTGAGCGAACCTCTTATGATTAAATTGTGTTGTGCGTATAATTAAATGTTTGGACACAATTGATCGAGAACTGGACCTACTAGTTTTTATGTCGACTCCAAACGGCTTATGTGAATGTTCTCAAGAAGCTTTACATGGCATTATTTACTCTCTAGGGTTTGCCATTACATGCAGAGAGGTGACGACCAAGCAGAAAAATTAATTTCAATTGGAAAAACTTTCTGTGTCTAGTGGAGGATGTACGAAATAGTTTTAGAAATTATAATAAACGACAAATGGTTTTTATAACGTCCCGGATAGAATCTTTTACTGGGCGACTATTCTGTACTAAATCGTAGACATGCCAATGGTAAATTGGGATACAACGAAACCGAATATTTCTTAAAAATTATATAGCTGCGACACCTCAAGCTTTTATATTATATTTTTCACAGAGAAGAGCGCTAGAACACTGATTACATCTACCTTACGCAGTAAGCAGGCATTGAAGTAGGCAGTGGCGTTCCTAGGGGGGACGGGAGGGGGGGAGGATGGCCGTGAAGAACAAGCTTAAATATTGCGAGCGCACGGGTCATCCTAGCACATAAATGTGAAAATAGTGAATGAAATGATTATAAATGATCTCCGAATAACATTTAGAGAAGTTTCTGATGATGTTGGCACATCAATTGGCTCAAGCCATGAACTTTTTTCTGATTTTTTTATTCTAAATTGATTCTAATTGATTCTAAATCTGATTCTAATTGAGCTTTGCCTCCCACAGGCGACTAAATGGACAAAATCGCTTTAGAGAAAAGGGGCTTTCCGCTATGACCCTTCGAAGAGCTGAAAATAGGGTTAAACTTAAAAATCTAGGTATCATACTTGGTGTACAAACGCTCTCAAAATATTTCTAATTTCTTTTCTAATTGTTTTTATCAAACTCATTCCGACGAATGAACGTGAATAATAAACGCACAACGCACCTTCCTAAGAACACACAAAGACTTATCGAGGAAGTATGGTTAATACGTCCGTGGCGTAGTTGGTTAAAGTGCGTGGCCGCTATGTCAAAGAACCTGGAAACCCAGGTTCGAATCCCAGCAGCGACAGAAAATTATTTGTATTAAAATGATTTTTCTGTACGGCCGCCACCTCTCTGCAGACAATGGCAAACCTCAGAGAGTAATCAAAATGACATGTAAAGCTTCTTGAGAACGAGAACATTCCGTTCATCGCCGTTCGGAGTCGGCGTTAAGCATGTAGGTCCGGTTCTCGGTCAATTGTGTACAAACTTAATAACACGCACAACACAATTGATCATAAGAAGCTAGGTCAAAGTCCTTTCAAGGGCTGAAATGGCCAGTTATTTATTTATTTTTGTGGTTAATACGTTCACTTACAAGTTCGATTCCTCGTCGCAGCTTTGCCTCAGAAAAGACCACAATTAATTACTTCGCAAGAGCTTTTTGGAAAGCAAGCAATAAAAGGCGACCAGATAGCAATGATCATTTTTACAATTTTGTTTCAGCAGCTGTCGAAGCTACCAATAACATCCAGCTGTCAAATTATTCAGTAGGGTTTGTCATTTCATCACGCATCTTTTCATGTTCGCCAAACTTGTGGAAATTATTAAAAAATATCCAAATTCCGGCTCAGTTGTAAATAAGTTGTAACAACGTGAATTTCGTTGTGAGGTCGGTCGTCATTATGGCTTCAGTGCGCAAACAATTCGTTGCACCGTGGAATTTGAGGATCTTAAGTCTTTTGGATCTTAAACCACCAACCAAACAGAGATTGATGCGAAGTGAAGAAAGCTAGTGACAAGTGTCGAAGAAGACCCAGAAATGTCAATTTGACACCAATCACCTGAATTGAGCATCTCCAGAGAGATTTGGGGCCTACATCCGTGTATAAGATTGTGCTGACGCAAGAATTGAGTGTGAGTTCGCTAACTATGCGCTGGAAATATTGGACGAAGACCCGGATTTTAACCAAAAAATCAAGTTCTCTGACGAGGTCCATTTTTGGCTCAGCGACTATGCCAACAAGCAAAAGTGCCGTTATTGGACCGACCATAATCCACAAGTGTTTCACACAGTAGACCACGCATCAACAAAGATGGACTGTTTGGAGCAATTTTTGGCACGGCGGCATCATCGGACCTTATTTCTTTCGAAATGAGGAAAGATACACCGCAACCATCAATAGTTCTCGGTTTAGAGCGATGTTAACCGAGTTTCTTTGGCCAGAACGCGACAACATCGATATATCCGAGCTGTAGTTCCAACAAGACGGCGCTTAATGCCATACAAGCAACGCAACGCTCGAAGTAATGATGGAAAAATTAGGCGACGCGGTCATCTCACGGCGAGAGTTCATCAATTGGCCACCGCGATCATGGGACCCCTCACTTATTTTCTCTGGGGCTACGTCAAGTCCTTAGTCTACGCTGCCAAGCCAGAACTCCACGAAATAGCTCCAAATAAAATAACCCCCACTGAAATAACACCTAATGAAATAAGACCCAACGAAAATTAAATAAACCCCAAATTACTAAAATGAAATAATGCCCAAATGCAATGAAATAAAACCCAAATAGAAAATGAAATAGACCCCAAAATTTGGGGTTTATTTCATTATGAAATAACATAACTCCCTAGGAAAATTTGGATTAAAAGTACTTTCTTAATTACTAGAAATTTTGTTTTGTGGAATCCCAATCAACAAAGAAAAATCGTTAAATTTTTCAACACTGAAGAACCAAAATTATATCTTGAAATTTGGAACTGTATCTGGCTACGATTCTACGAGTCTACGATTTGACCACTTCCTATGTTAAGTACTTTAAATATTTAAGATGGATTACTTTTGTGTCCCGGAACCAAAATATTCTTAAATACCCCATTCATTGCACTATATTTTGAGCAACATTTACATTTTTTTTAAATCTCTTAGTTGTTCAACTTACGTTCACATTGGAATGGTCTGGCATTGGTGTTCTGTTGCCATTTCTTCTGTTCGAAACCGGGACAACATTCGTTACACTGTATGCCACAAGTACGATGCTGACAGCGACAGGCCAAAATTCTAACAGCGCTCTTTGGATCCTTAACATCACATGTGTCCGCATGACCATTGCACATGCAACGACCACCAATCGAAATATCCTTGATCGAATAGAAATAACGACGTGTCACCGTGGGATCTTGACGTGCCACCGACATTAAGTGACCCAGTAGATTCTTTGTGCGTAACAAGCGAATGCGAACATTTGTGGCGCGAGTCCACTCCTGTAGAACAGTTGAATTGAAGTAATTTGTGGACGAAGGACGATCGTTAAGCAACATCACAGGAATTTCACCATTCTCTAGTGGTACGATTTTCGAATATTCGGTGGTACATATGACGTCGTCATCACGTTCGGGTATCGATTTGTAGGTGTCATTGCCAAAGTACGTTTCACAATCGGCGGGTGTGTCGGAGAAATGCTGCCATGGCGTCCAGGTTTTGCCATAATCATTTGATTTCTCAAGCGTCCAGAGACCCGGACGCGGCGAGTTACCCATGCGTATGAAGAGATAGGCCACATGGAATTCCTGCAAATATATAAAGATGTTAAAAATTTTCAATTGATTTAAAATTTTGTTAAAATTTAAGAGTGTAAACTCTTAAACGAATTGCTTTATTGAGAATAAGTAAAAAATTTGGCCGCTATTAATTATTTACCACATTTCTTTATTCGAAATTTTATAAAGATTAAAGTTTGTATGTATACGAGCATCTCAATTGCTTGACACACAAAAATACATAACGCACGATTTTCACAACAGCCACGACTGTCTCTAGAGGCGTCAGTCAGTTTGTTTGTTTATCAAATTGGAGACAATTTGATTTCAATTAATTCGCGGCAAGCAAAGTCATTCTTTAAGTCAAGCTATAAATGATCAAGAGCATAGCGGCAGTGCACTGTGGGGCAAATTGTAAAAATGCTGAAGCAAACTATACAAAAATTTCTTAAATTATACAAAAATAAAATAAAAATACTCACAGAGACCACAAAATTACTCACAGTGTATTGAGGTAAATACCAAAAAAAAAAAAAAATAGTCTTCACAAGTTCTCTGCAACTTTTGCTCAGTGGTCTATTTGCATAGCTTAACGTATCTGGACAAACTCACATATCGAGACATATACAAACATGAGCACTTTGTGTGGTTGCTACTCCAGAGAGACAGCATGATGTAATGCTAATTAGAATGTACATACTTAGCTATGTGTTGATCTGAGCATGACACAGAACGGAAGAGCAAGCGATGATGTAGAATCATTCAATACGCTACTGGCAACTATTCAATAACCATTAGAATGTCGAAATGCAGAGAACGCTATGAGCCAAAATGTACAGTTTTAAGAAACTCGTTTATTCAAGTGACATTTTATAGAGTACAATACCACAAAATAAATATGAGCAACAATGGATTGCTTATTAATCGATCACACAATCGATCACACATGGATTGCTAGTGAGTACAGTTAAAAAAAAAAAACATTAAAAAGCTGAACATTTAAGCTGAACATTAAAAAATAGACTTTATCCGTTTGAAATAACTTTAAACGTGTGGTGTACGCTAACGTGTAAGTGTTTTAACCCTATCTAGATATGCTTGCAAACACGGCATCAACAAAAAAAATTATGCCAATCGGACCAATATAGCCAGCGAAATTTCAAAATTCCAGATACTTTTTGAACACATCTTGGAAGTTCTATTTTACCAAGAAAAACAAAATGTTCCTTTCCAATAACAAATAATTTTTTGAAATTAGCTTATAAGTGAAATTTAATTTGCATGTAAAATAAAGGTATGTATGTAAAATTCTCACAAAATTTATTTAAAAATAATTACAAAATCGAATTTCGAAGATGCACATGAATAAAGGTTATGCCTAAAAGTATAACACGATCAAGGTTAACCTTGACACAGGGTGCATCATAAGTATATAAAATCTCATGTACTAATGTAAAAAGCGTTCTCTCTGTCAAATAAACTTCCTGGTAAGTTTCTTGGCATATTGGCAGTATAAGTAGGACCCAAGTAGCTTGAGTGGTAAATATAAGTAGTAAAAAAGTAAATATAGTAAAAACATTTGTCAATGAAGGGACTTTGAACCAGGGTTAAACAGATTGTCAGAATTTTAAAATTCGAATGAGCATTTGTTGGTTCAGCACTTTTAACCAACAAGGCATAGCAACTTTCTTTATTAATGGCTATATTAAATATTGTGGCGTCCGTGGCGTAGTTAGTTAAAGTGCGTGGCCGCTATGTCAACGAACCTGGAGAACCGGGTTCGAACACCAGCAGCGACAGAAAATGATTTGAATTAAAATAATTGTTCTGTACGGGCCTCCACCTCTCTGCAGACAATGGCAAACCTCAGAGAGTAATCAAAATGCCATGTAAAGCTTCTTGAGAATAAGAACATTCCGTTCATCGCCGTTCGGAGTCGGCGTTAAGCCCGTAGGTCCATTTCTCGGTCAATTATGTACAAACTTAATAAAACGCACAACACAATTGATCATAAGAAGCTAGGTCAAAGTCCTTTCAAGGGCTGAAATGGCCAGTTATTTATTTATTTATTTATTATGTATAATCCTATCTATTCAGGATCAAACGTATTCCAACATGACTGCCCCATCACACAAATCCATAACAACGCAAGATTGTGAAGTGAAATATTTTTGTCTTAGTATGTTGGTAGGAGCAGAATAAGAGATATTTCCTGTATTAAGTACAAACGCAAACTGATTCTCTGCTAGTCGCAGAAGTTTGGCACCTTCGTACACACGACTTGTACGTAAAAGCCGAGCTCCGTGAGGATCTGCCTTAGATCACTACTGTATAAGATGATAGATATGAAGTGAATGATTTGAATCAAGCATGTTAAGGCTTCAGGAAAAGAATTCCAGGGGTTAGTGCCGCAAATACTGATTTTATCAAATACTTGTAAAACCTTGGGGGGTCAATTAAGTTGCTATAAAAATTTTGTTAAATCATAGCAAGTTTACTTAGAAATATATAAGTTTTGAATTCAATATGTCACAAAATACCTGACACAGCCTATATTGTATGCATGCGATGTAATACAAATCAGATTACATCGCTTTAAAAAACAAAAACAGTACAACATTTTTTTTTAATACCTATAACATACCCATATCTACTATACAACACATAGTGGTGGCCGGTTCGACGCAAATTTTCGAGCGGCGACGGTCGTGGTCAAACGCCGCACAGTGAAGTATCCAGAACAATTCATTTGGACAATATTATTTTATGATTTTAAACTATAGGAAATCCAAAAACAAGCAAAAAAATGTATCGCAAGTGGGGGTCTCTATTGACCCCCTGGGCAGCTATGGTTTAATTTGTAGGTTATAGGAGGTTGTTACACTAAAAATGCTCTAGTAACGAAAGTTTTTGATGCAGAACATTCTTCAAAGAACGATATTTTCATGGACTTTCCAACGATATACATAACTAGTAGAAATTTTAGTGAAAAATATAATTTTTTGTGGTTAAATCAGAAAATTTTGGAAAAAATTCACAATTTTTGAGTTTAAAGTCATTTTTGTCAAAAAAAAAATACTGTGTGAGCCTATATTTTTTATTTAAAATTATAGTTCCTGTTGAAATTTCCTTAAAAAAAGTATCATTACAACAATTATTATTATTGTTGAAAAAAGTGTTTAATGGTTGATTGAATATACAAATTAAATGAAAATCAATTTAGAAATAAAACAATGGCAAGGAATTAAAAACCAATCCAGATTTAATGAATCAAGTCGGAAAAAGGTCATCAGAAAATGATTCGTCTTCCTCAGATGACTCACATTTAATTTCGATAGTTTGTGAGTGCTCCGCGGGCAAAAGCATTTCCAAAATTTTCTTAAGAAATGGTTTTTTTTTTCCTCGGCATGGTCCTTATTCCAGCTAAAAGAGGATCGGGAGCTAAGAGCAATCGATTAAGTACATCAGTATTGCAATAGTCTCTTGAAGCATATGATAAACATATTTTTTTCGAATTTTGGGCTTATACAGTTTGTAAAAAAATAGAAGCAAAAATCGGATCGCGTCATTTATATGGGAGGTAAGAAGGGTTTTTGTCAGATTTTGATAGTTTTTAACATTGACTTTAAAGAAAAAAAATGTATGCGTCAAGTTTCAAGTCGATATCTTAAAAACTATTGGATTTATCAATGTTGATGACGTCACTTTGTATGGGAGGTAGACGCAGTTCTTATCTCATTGTTAAACTTGATATTAAAATAAAAGAGATAAACTGATGTACCAAGTTTCATGGCGATATCATGAAAACTTTAGAATTTATGAAGGTTTTACCAGTTTTTTGGAGCTTAAACGATTTTTAAAAAAATTCAGCACTTTTCGGAACGAAGCGGACAACGAGTTTATATTTTTTAAGATGTCAACACCTGTAGTGTTAAGTTTATGAAGAAAAATGTACAGCCACGGACAGCCGCATATAACAAAACCCTTCGGATATCCAAAACTTTCTTAAAAAAAACCCTCAAAAAGCACCCATTTTAAAAATATAATTACTAATTTCAAATAAATACAATGCAAAAAAAAATATGAATTTTTAAGTATGCACTCCTCTAAACAGCTAGCAACCCAAAGAAAAGTTCAACTAAAATGACAAAGATCAGAGAGCTAAAAAAATGCTTGAGCAAGGCAAGGTAAAAAATACTCATTGTCCGTTATGCTTACACTATTCAAAAAACTAAAAATATATATATTTTTTTTTTTTTAATCGGTGTTTAACAAAATTGAATATTGTCCAGCTAAATCGAAGAAATACTCCATAGTGCGCCGTAGGTCGAGTTCTCGATCATTTGTGTACAAACATTTAATAACATGTAAAGCACAATTGAAAATAATAAGGTCGGTTATAGGTCAATTCGGTTTTTTTCCTTAAATTATCCTTAAAATTTTTTTTAAAATATTTATTTATTTATTTATTTATAAGTGATTTATTTATATAATTAATTATATAGATAAACTTAAAGTTAATTTGTTTTTTTAAAATACCTTCATGACAATAGGCAATATTCGAAAGTCGCATTCAAACTTCGTTCAGACCACCTGTGGAAGTTTTAACTTTACTTGATCCTTTCATTATAGAGGATATAAAAAATCAAATATTAAAAAATCTTTTTTCACAAATCTACAAATCCAATGCTAGTCAATATTTATCAATACTTATACACATATTTTTTTTTTTTGTTTTATTTTATGATTTTTTTATATTTTTTTTTTATTTTTTTTTTTTTTTTAGTGTATAGTTAAACAAATAATGCAAAGCGAAATAATTGAAAAATATCAAAATACCGCCAAATATTTGTTTGACGATGTTTTTGATATCCTAAAATAACGATGATATCACTTTCGTGAGCTGATCATATGAGTGTCTCCAAAGTGGTTTCGATTCACGCAATTTATTTAAAGTACAAGCAAGTTATAAGCAAGATTTGCTGCAACAATCGAATTATTTACAGCTCTTAACTGTTATCTTCTGAGCGTTATGAAATTTTTAAAAATTCTAAATTTAATTTCAAATTTTATGTTAACTATTTCTCTGCTGACTCACAAAAGTGCTAATTTTGTGCAATAATGCAAATTTTATGCTGTAGCTAAAAAACTATTTTTATTTTATTTTTTTTTTTCAAGTGCAGAGATTACTGCATCAAATACATCACAAGTTGTTTAACCAACAAACAATTTAAATGGTTTCTCATACAACGCTTGACTTGAGCTTCAATTAACCGAGTGGAAATGCAATGAGATAAGCAGCCAGCCGAGCATCGGCCGGCCTGTTAGCATTCCTAATAAAGTGCAAAAAATGTATGAAGCTTCATTTATGCACACATTAAAATGCTAAGAAAAAGAGGAAAATCAGCAGAAAGAACATTTTACGAAATGTGATAAGCTTTATGTGCGGCAAGTGATCGCAGACTTCCGCTCCGGTTATCATGAATTATTTAACTATTTGCTTTAATAGTTGTTTTATCGCAAAGGATTATGCGAAAAATATTTCATTTTCCTTTACGTTCTCTGATCGTTTTTATCTGTATTGTTTTTATACGTATTCTTTTTATCTACATATATCTACATAATATGAAAGCATAAATTATTTTTTTGGAAAAAAAAAATTGTGTATTAAAGATAATTTTAAATCTTTTCGTACTTTTGAGTGGGTCTCTTAGAAACTCCTAAGATTATATTCATTTCAAAGATGAAAATAACTGAGCAGTAAACGAATCATTAAAAAGAAACGAGACGATTATTACGTGCTTACCATCAGTCACGATATTTTCTGATTTACTAAGGCGCTTCATGTCACTTTGTAAGTGCTTCGTTAGCTCGTATTTGGTATTAAATTCCAAAATGGCAAAAGTAATTTTTTTAAACATTAAGATACAAACATTTTTTGCTATACGCAACATCCCAGCAGTCTTTGGAGCGCTCTATAAGGACTTTACGAGTGCTCCTTTTGCAAAGCGCTCCGTCTATTGTTATTCCCATTTACAAATTGTAATTTTAACATAACATGTCATTGGAAGGGAGCACTACTGCTCCATTGGTGCTTCAAACTACAATGAAAGTATAGCACTCAATACTAGGCTCCGTTTGTGCTCCGAACTGCAGTGAAAGTATAGCACTCATAGCTCCTAAGGCTCTCCACAGCGTAATTTAGCAGGATCACTTAGACTTCTTCTTCTTCTTTTCCTTGCCTTACACAAAAAGAGCTCAGAAAAGAATGCTTTTTGAACTCTTTTCTGAGCTCTTTGTCGATAGAGTGCTCTTTGAACTCTTTCTCCGAGTGCTCCGAGCTATTGAGTGCTATACTTTCACTGCAGTTCAGAGCACAAACGGAGCACAGTATTGAGCGCTTCATATTGTAAAAGGAGCCCTTAAAAAGCGATCCAAAGACCGCTAGGATTCGATACTAATGACTGTAGTAAATAAGTTTTCGAAATATATTTCATTTGTTAGAAAAAAAGGACATTAATTTGATTTAAAAACTTTTATTAACCAATAAATACATTCAGTAAAAGATCCCATCGTATCCTCGAATTTTCGGGACTTTTCCGGTTTCTCAAAAGCCTACCATAAAAATATGTCAGAAGGGCTACGGTGCTTTAAAGACAATTCACAAAGCCTTTTGTCGGTACAAACTGCTACCAAAGCAAATACATTCAGTAAAAGATCCCATCATGTCCTCGAATTTTCGGGACTTTTTCGCTGCTACCAAAGCTGATCTTGCTGCGGTTCAGCATACCGACTAATTTGAAAAAGGACCCATAAATGCCTTCTTATTACTCTCAAACTTTTCGCTACTTGGCTTTCGCTAGCAAACCATTCATTACCATCATGGGATAAAATAAACCAAATTGTAGTGCTGACGAACAAACAGCTCCCTCAAATCCTCTCAGAACAGTACCTCCTTTTCGTAGCTGAAGTTACGAAGCACTGGTGTGCTCCACCTTGCTATCCTCGTCTTGAAGTAAAATTTAGTCACTTGAGTGATGGTAGACATACAATCCGAAGACTTCTCATCATCCGTAACTGATCGTGTGCTTCGAACGAGTCCAACTTCTGAGACCAGTGACATGATCACATCAGTGTTTCGAAGATAACGTAGGTATTTAGTAGGTATCAATTAGGAAAATATCAGTAGGCGAGCTAACGGGGGATGTGCACAATGGTAGTAGCCCAGTGCAGAGCCATACTGCTTTTTTTTAAAAAAGCTTTGAGCCAAGGATTTCAGGTGTAACACCTATTCAGTCAAGTCTGACTTGGTTCGAAATGGGATGATAGGCCTGGTGGTAAAACAACGTGTTTTAAATGGGTAAAAACTAATCTTGCGACGAAATCACCCAAAAAATCACACAAGAACAGAAAATCGTACGGCCAAATTGCAAAATCTTTCAAAGTCTCTTTAAAAGTCTCTTAATGATATTTAACCATATGCAATATTAAAAAAAAACTAGTAAGAAATTATCTTCGACTAGGCCGAAGTTAAAATACCCCCACGTCCGAACCGAAGTATATTCAAAGTCTTAAGCAGTCAATAAAATGTGTATAAGTAAAAACATTTTCGTCATATTTTTAACAGAAAATATTCGCTTTTGTTTTTTGACATATCACTTTGTATGGGAGGTGGGTGTGGTTTTCGAATTTCATACACAGAGTACATGTTATATATCAAAGTTCATATGCAAAAATTCAAGTCCATATATTATTTTTTGTGGGATTTAAAGAGATTTTACCTTTTTGATAAAGTCACTTTGTATGGGAGGTAGGCGTGGTTTTCATCCGATTTGGCTCATTTACGAACTTAATCTTTATTTTTTAGATAAAAGCTTAAATATTGAATTTCGTGATGGTAGCTTTAAAATTACGGCTGTAATCGTGATCACGGACAGACGGACAGACAGACGGACATGGCTAAATCGACTCGGGTAGTGATGCTGATCAATAATATATATACTTTTCTATACCTGCCACGCCTCCTAATGGGCGTTACAAACGGAGTGACAAAATTAATTTACCCCCATTTACGTTTTTTAAACGTGGGGGTATAAAAATAAGATGGTTAAATCGGCATCCCACAATCGTAGGACTCGTAATCGTAGGACTAACAAAGAAGACGGATAGTGCGTGGATCTGAAAAGTTTCCCCAGAAGACAGCAAATGAAAATCGAGTTTCGGTTTTTGGCGAAAATGCAAATTCACTTGCTATAAAAACCATCAAAAAGACGATTAAGAGAAAAAGAGTTATTTAAAACAAGGGTTATTCCCGCAAGAAGTCATTGCTGTCGGAGAGTAATTGCAAAAAGCAAAAAATATCACCACTGTCCAGTGGACAGTATATGATTGAAAAAAATCTTGTCTTCTGATAAGTGTAAGGCAGAGTATTTTCAGATAGAAAGGCTTATGTTCGTCGACCGCTGTAGAAAGAATTTAACCACAAGTATACCCACCACACATGAAAACATGGTAACGGAAACATTAGGTATGCTATGTAATGGCGTAATGTTGGGTGTTGTTCGTGGGTTCACAAAGGTTTGAAGGTCGAATAGATCAGTTGTAATACATATCAATTCTAAACGACGTTACATGGATCTTTCAACAGGCTAACGATCAAAAGTAAACTTTACGCCCTACAAAAACGTGATATCAGAACAAAATAGTAACAATATTGGATTGAACTTAATGCAGTCTAACCTCAATATAATAGACAATGGGAATCTAGTGACAGATATCCAGAGTACACTGATGATATGGAGGGAACACTTCTCTAGGCTTCTGAATGGTGACGACGACAACAATCCCGCCAATAGAGATGATATCCCGGAAACCCCAATTGTGGACGACAGCGTTGAAGTTCTGCTGCCCGACCATAGTGAAATCTTGAAAGCTATAGCTCGGTTAAAAACAACAAAAAACAGCCGCAGGAGCCGATGACTTACCTGCTGAGCTCTTCAAGAATGGAGGCGAAGCTCTATTTAAATGCATTCATGAGCTTCTATGCAGAATATGGTCGGAAGAATGCATTCCAAACGATTGGAATCTCAGTGTGCTCTGCCCAATCAACAAGAAAGGCGATCCCACAATTTGCGCCAACTACCGTATGATAAGCCTTCTTAATATCGCATATAAGATCCTGTCGAGCGTATTATGTGAAAGACTGAAGCCCATCGTAAATCAGCTGATTGGACCTTCTCAGTGTGGCTTCAGACCTGGCAAATCCACCATAGACCAGATATTTACGCTACGACAAATCTTGGAGAAGACCCTAGAAAAACAAATCGACACACACCATTTTTTGTCGATTACAAAGCTCCACCATGTCTGAATTTCGTATTTCTGCAAAGCTCATCCGTCTTTTCAGAATGACACTGAGCAACAACAGCAGCACAGTTAAAATCGGGCAGGATCTTAATCCTCCATTCGATACCAAACGAGGTTTCAGACAAGGTGATTCCTTATCGTGCGACTTTTTCAACCAAATGATAGAGAAGATCCTCTGAGCTGCTAATTTGGGACGTAGTGGCACGATATTCTATAAAAGTATTATGATGCTGGCGTATGCTGATGGTATCGACATCCGCCTACTACTTCCCGCGCGAAGGCAGTGCAGCATTCTCCAGATTAGCGAAAGAGTCGAGTCGAATGGGTTTTGCAGTGAACGCGGATAAGACGAAATACCTAGTGTCAACAAATAAACAGTCCCAGCGTCTTGGAAACCACGTCACTGTTGACAACATCTCCTTCGATGTTATCAAGGACTTCGTCTACCTGGGATCCAGCATAAATTTGCTAGATCATGTTGAGCGGATGGAAAACGACGCTCCAGTGTAAAAAAATATTCGATTCAGTGGCGATCAACGCAGTAGAGGAGGCCCACGCCTTCGTTTGAAGAATCAAATGTTGGACAACCTGACGACGCTTGGTGTTTCCAACTGACGCCTGCAATTGCAAAACACAAAATCTGGTGTAGATTCTTAGTCGAAGGCAAAACCAATCAACGGTTTTAAGCGCCAGATAAGTAAATTATGGGGTATCCAACGAGAACAAATCTTTCTTATGCCTAAGTGTGCATGTAAAATCGAATGTGTGCTAATCTCACTAATGCCCAAAAATGACTTCATCTCCCGACATGTCACATGCCGGCCTGCTTCCAAAAGCTCATGCGCAGCATCGATATTTTCTGCCCCAACAGCCGTTCTTGAACGATCTCCTTGAATTCGTCTTG
The DNA here is from genome assembly GCA_943735915.1 of Pherbina coryleti. Taxonomy (NCBI): domain Eukaryota; kingdom Metazoa; phylum Arthropoda; class Insecta; order Diptera; family Sciomyzidae; genus Pherbina; species Pherbina coryleti. The sequence continues at coordinate 73,905,471 of OX030952.1, read as the reverse complement.
GAAAGGACCGGCTCATTGAACCAGCGTTTAACAATCGCTTGGGTGTAGTGCTTCATCACCAAAAGTCAAACTAAATTGATCGCTGCATTCTTTTCTTGTCAATCCACGTCGAAAATCGTAAAAAATCATCACATAAAAATGTTCACGTGTTAGTTACATTTTTTTGCTGAAGTACAATTTTCAAACCACTGAAAACCAAAAAATAAGCGTACATACACCAAAACATTGTGAGTGCGTTTATGCTAAAAAATGTCAAATTTTTTAATGGAATTGTCAAAATTCATCTGGCAGTGCTTAGTGTGGCCGAGGCGCAAGACTTAAAAGGCAGCCCTCCTATATTTATTTATTTATTTGTACCTATATTTGTTCAAAAAGTATTTTCTTATGCCCGGCTTTCTCCAGCTGGCGATTTAGGAAGCCCCCTTTTTCGATAACCTTAGGAATCTTAAAAAAATAGACATCAAGCACCAACAGGGTTGCATTGAGAGCACAGTAGGGATTTACGGGAGTTTTCAGAAGTTGTGGGACGGATCTATGTTGTACCACGATGGACTAATTGTGTAGTTTAAAAAGGCCTGTAGTCTAAAGGGCCTCTCTCAAAGCTAGTTACCAACTGAAACTATCAAAATAGAACTTTGAGGATGTTAAGTTTACTAAATTTATGCACCAAACATTTCAAATATTTTTATTGTATCAAATGCTAAGACCTCAACTACATAAGTTTGAGATAAGCTCAGACGAGCGGCAGGAAACAGCTTATCGTCAAGCGTTTCCTCTTACAGCTCGTAATGTAACTCTTTCATAACAGAAGAAGGAATAATTTTAGATTGACACATTTTAATGCTGAGCTAAGAAAATATGATAGCCACTAATGAAGTCATACTCAACATAATGACGAATGTACTAAAATACAACAATTCAATACTATTCGAGTGAATATTGCTTATCGCGCAAGTTGTCAGCGAGAGAGGGTAACAAACTTTATGCTATGGAAAAGCGAAAGTTATGTGTGATAACCTAAGACTACGAAGGGTGAAATAGAGCTGATAATGAGACAATTTGGAGAAACTAGAACTAAAAAAATTATAGTTGTGATCTTTGAAAGAATATAACAAGCAGAAGAAATAAAAAATTTTAAGGGAATTTTCAAACTATAGGGCACATGTGTTGGGCACATGTGTGATTTTTGGAAATCTAAAATGCTAAAGTTTCATCACAGTCAAGTCATAATAATTGAAAATATGCTGTGCTCAAAGCATTGAATTGAAGTGATGGACAGCTATTTTTTTACGAATCTTTTCAAAATACATCAAAAAAAACACCGCCATTGATCCACTGCAAACAGCAGAAGGAAGGAAGAAGAAGAAGAATCAATTAAAATGCAGACACATTTTATGACCCTGTTAAACGAGATTCGACTCATCGCAGACATCGATCGAAAGAACATCAACTTGTAGCCTGTCTGCCGGTAGATCCTGCACGTTTCTCCGCGTTTAATGGGTTTTTTCATTTATTTTTTTTTTTTTCAGATACACCACACATGCATCCCAGCAGTGCTCTTCACCCAAAAAGAAAGTTTTTTTTTTCTTGGTCGGATTGTCTTGTTGCAATATTTGTAAGTTGCTTTTGCTTTTTTATGGTTTCCCTACAACCACGTTTTGCCACTGCATTTTCTTACCTGTCCAAAGTCAATGGTTAAATTGACTTCATTATACTTCATGCCGCGTGACAATGGAGGACTCTGCCACCAGGCTTCAGTACCATCGATGGCATGTTCGGGAGCATGATTCTTTTCTGGCACATTGGGGTCGCAGACATCGCAAACCTGTGACGAAAAAGAGAAAGAAAAAGATTTGAATTTGGGGCTAGTACGGTTGAGATATTCATACATTCAAATATACAAAATTTGGCTTAACATCAAATATAAAGAAAACTTTTTTCAAATTTATAAGATTCGGGTTTATGACACCAAAATTCTTTAATCGGAAATCACATATTTTGAAATCTAACAAATATGAAAAAAATAAAAAAAAATCTAAACAAAATTCCTAACCTGTGACTGAAATATGAGCATGTGTGTGTGTGTGTGTGTGTGTTTCTATTTCATCCAAAAACGCTTATACAAATAATTTTTTAAAAGCGTTCATGGAACGGCCAAAAGATAAATAAATAAAAATACACAAACAAAAAAAAATCTAAGCAAATAGCTAGATAAAAAAAAACACAAAATCTTCAGATAAACACACACCGCACTAGCAACAAAAAGTATTCAAAAACAATTTAAGTAAACTGAAAAATGAGCTCACTTCAACTTCATTAAATATTTGTACAATAATTAAGAAAATCAAATCTTTAGCCACATAAATCTATGAAATTTTTTTTTTCTTTTATATCTTCACATCTCACCTGTCCCTGAATAACCGAGTAATCGATGTGATCGTTTTCCGTATTAGCACCCACAAGCTTACAATACAGCTCCGCTCCATCCGTGTCCAGACCACATGTGGCAGTCGCATAGATTTTCCGTCCCGTAGCCAAATTAAAATATGGCGGCGTTAACTCTGCTTCCGTCAATCCAATAGACAGCAAGCAGCATAGTGCCACGCCCATTATCGTTAGCCAGCACATTAGGGCTGCACGCTGAAAGCCCATTTTGTATATCCTTCAAATTGCTTATAATGCACAGTTTTTCACACACTCATGTACACAAAGAGAGTCCTTTTAAAGTCCTTTCACTTAAAACACTTTTTCTTCACTTTTAGTCCTTATCCTGGATCCAATTTCACTTTCACTTTTTATTTTTTTTTTTTCTGAGACCATCCAACCGCACTGGACGGCTCTTCACGAACAACTGATTTCTTCAACGAAAGCAATTTTCCTTCTTGCCTGGCGATCGTTCTGTGCTACTGCCACTGCGCAGTTGCAGCGCTGTCGCCACGGTCGTTAATCGTCTTATCTGAACAATGCTTCGTTCATTCATTCATTCATTCAATTTCTTCACATTGTGGCTAGTGTTGAATTCTAATGTGCACCAAGTTGACTGATTGTACGCAGCGTGTTAAGATCAGAGACTTTTGGGATTCTTTTTTTTTAGAGGCACGGTGCAATAAACGAGATTTAAAACCCTGTAGGAAAATTTTAAGTTATAAGAGAAAATAATTAAATATGGGAGTTCGCGAATTAATACAATTCAGTGAAATGTGTTTAATACTCGTTTCATTGAAAGATTTATATTAAAAATTTTAATTTCCTTTTGTTATGTTATATTATGTTATGTTATGTTATGTTATGTTATGTTAAGTAATGTTATGTGATGTTATTTTTTTTTTATTTTTTTAGCTTTGAACCAAGGATTTCAGGTGGAATACCTATTCAGTCAAATCTGCCTTGGTTCGAAATGGAATGATAGATCAGTGTGAAGGAAAGAGCAATCAAGTGAAACACGTGATAATGTTCTAAGCGAAAGCCAAAGAAATATGTGAATTTGAATCAGAGGCAATTGTTATGCCTTTACCTCAGTCAATTCAAGTAACAAGGCAATCTCATCCACAAACTATGTTATGTTATGTTAAGTTATGTTATGGTATGTTATGTTATGTTATGTTACGTTGTGTTATGTTATGTTATGTTATGTTATGTTATGTTATGTTATGTTATGCTACGTTGTGTTATGTTATGTTATGTTATGTTATGTTATGTTATGTTTTGTTATGTTATGTTATGTTATGTTATGTTATGTTATGTTATGTTCCGCTGTGTTCTGTTATGTTATGTTATGTTTTGTTATGTTATGTTCTGTTATGTTATGTTATGTTAAATATATTACGTTGCATGGTTTTATATCATGGGCTGTTATTATTATTATTTTAATTATTAATTGTATTTAGAAAATTTTTTACATTTAAGATTTAACTAGTCTTTTACATGCCACTTATACAGAATTGATAACAACTTATTAATAGATAACAACTATTTAAAATTATTAAAGTAAGACTCATCATAAAGAGTTAAATTCAAAAATATAATTATATTATTTTACTAAAATGAAAGCTGACTCGAAATACGAATGTAAATAATTAAAATAACAATACAAAAATTAATATTAAAAAGAAAAGAAAGAAATTAAATATTATTTTAAGTTGAAAAACAGTTGAAAGTTAAATGCTTGAAGTACTTAGTGTTCGAAGTAATTTCAATGTTGTTTGGAAGTGCATTCCATAGTCTAATTGCACTGACGAAAAAAAATCGGGTTGAGTTTTGGAAGTTATACTTCGGAATAACAAGGTTCACGCTTCTGTTTGATCTACAAAACTTTAACTTTTCAAAAAGATATATTGGACAACGGGAGTGGATAATCTTATGAAGAAAATGCAATTTCTAGCTTCAAGATAGCTGAGCAGGTTACGACCTAATTGTTTAATAAATGGTGTTATATGATCATACCTCCGAAGACCGTAAAAATATCGTGTACAATTCTTAAACGTAACTTGCATTTTATGTGTGGATCTCGAGTCGAATTTGCTATAAACGACTTCCGCATAAGAAAATATTGGCAGTATCCGCTGTAAAACTAGCATTTTTCTTATTTCAACAGGTACAAATGCTGCAGTCATCCGAAGATTTCCGGCCACATAGTAGGTTTTTCGAACGCGTAAAAAACCTACATAGTAGGAGTTTACGTGATCTTCACAGGACAAAGACGAGTTTATTTGGTAACCAAGATTAGTGGCCTTTCTTACAAATTTTAGTTCAACGTCATTGAGGAAAATTGGGGGAACATCGTTATAGGTTGGTTTGAGTGTAATTTTTTTACAAAATCAATTTAAAAATTCATTCAATTTCAATTAAGGGGGCATATAGGTAACAAATTTAAAAAAAATTTTTTACGGGAATTTTTTTTCATAGAAGGAAAAAAGGTATCGTTTTCAAATTTTGCACATATATTAACTAACATTTAAAGAATACAAAACAAAAAAAATTGACTCAGAATTTTTGAAGTGGTTTTTGGCGTTATTTGACTTTTTTAAAAAAACACCAAAAAAATTTACGGTGTGCAGGTTATCACCAGTCTGGAACATCAGTAATTTCGAAACAAGTTCGAAAATGAGCCAAATCGGATGAAAACCACGCCTACCTCCCATACAAAGTGCCTTTATCAAAACGGTAAAATCTCTTAGAATTCCACAAAAATTAATATTTGGACTTGAAATTTTGCATATGAGCTCCGATATTTAAAGTGCACTCTTAGTATAAATTCAACTAAATCGGATAAGAACCACGCCTACCTCCCATACAAAGTGACTTCATCAAAAAGGTAAAATCTCTTTAAATTCCACAAAAAATAATATATGGACTTGAAATTTTGCTTATTAACTTTGATATATAACATGCACTTTGTGTATAAAATTCAACCAAATCGAGTGAAAACCACACCCACCCCCCATACAAAGTTATTTTATAAAAAATGAAAGCGAATATTTTCTGTTAAAACTATGTAAGTAGGTATAACAAAAATGTTTTATACAAATAAACATTTTATTGACGGCTTAAGACTTTGAATATACTTCGGTTCGGATGTGGGGGTATTTTAACTTCGGCCCAGTCGAAGATCATTTCTTACTAGTTTTTTAAGTAACTTTAATTAAGTTCTTTCAATGTATTATTCTTAAGAAAAATTAACATGATATGCCTATTGTAGGGAATCTGTGAAGGAAATAAACTTGAGAGAAATTGTTTTCCAAAAAAAGAGAAAATATTTTTCTACACTTTTTTTAGGATTTTTTATTAATTTAAGAGGCTGCAAGGACCGTAGTCAAAACAAGGTATGTAACAACTTTGAGTGGATTCAATTAAAATCAGGATTCCGGAATTTGAACTTACAAGAACTTACAAGTGTCAAAAAACGTATATTTCTAAGATTATCCGTATGAAGTGAAATTCGTTGCAAAAATCAAGCTAACATGAAATTCCTACGCAGACAAACAAGTAAAATTTTATACATAACCTTTTTTTTTAAAAAAACTTAGTTTTTTTATCTTGGAACAAGATTTCCACGTGCTAATTTTCACCTTTTGGATTAAGAGCAGATCAAGTTCAAAAAGATCAAGTGTGTAATAATGATAAGATATATATTCCTCAACTACCATGTTAGAATAAGGTAGGTTTGTACATCTAACTACCCACTGGTAAAATTGTCAAAATGCGTAAACAATTAATACACTTTATTATTATAATAATTTATAATGGTTTGTTACCTAGCGAACAATTCCTATTGGGTGTGTATGCGCTCGAATTCTTTTTCAGTATCTGAAATTCAGCTGATCGTCTTAAACACCTACACATTTTACGAATAACAAAGCATTTATGTAAAAAGAAACCAACAAAACGAAAAACTGCATATCTAACAAATAAATACAAAAGCAATAAGAAAGTCAACCTGAGGCCTAACTTCGTTCGTTTTAGTCTGCAGATCCCAAGAAAGTGAGAAGAATTTAAAATAAAATAAAATTAAAGGAGGTTATTTTAAGTATATCGCCTTGCAGTGATCAGTTCCATGCGGGAATGATGTCAAAAGTATCCACAGTCAATATCGATACAGAATATTTCTGTGGTGTTCGGTGAGGAGAAGTCGTATGGTTAAGGTGCTTCGCGTTTAATTTTACTCACAACACAGCTCACTTTTGTATTGAAAATTCAAGAGAACGGTAGAGTAGAAACTTGTTGTTTGCTAAACAAAGCCGGCCGGCTTTTTGCAGCCGTAACGAAATGAAACTGAAACATTTTCATTGCTAACAAAATGTAAACAAGATCGCTTTTATCGTTTAATGATTGTATATTTTTATTTGCATTTGTTTACATTTTTATACTGTTTGTTAGCAATGAACGAAGCACGCGACATGCTTTGAATATTAATCGGCGAGCGATACAAAATGAGATTTAGTCAGAATTTATTTAGTCAATTGTGTTGGGAGAGCTCTTCTTAGCAATATTTTTGGTCGTAAGAATAACAAGATGAAATGGAAGTTGAAAAATCGAGAAAAATAAGAGTTAGTTCCATGTAGTTGCTCTGTCCGAACCACTAACAATTTTATAATTTTGGCTCTAGTGGTCATTATGTAACACCCGATTCATAAATAGAAAAAAACTGCAATCAAAAATCTCTAACCGTTAATACAAAGGATCATTCAAAAGTTGTTAAAAATTACTGAATACAAAAAATTTGCCCAGAGAACAAAAAAGTTCAAACTTTTGACCCTTATATCTCGAAAAGTATTATGAATACATAAAAACGATAGAAAATTTGAAAAGCTTGTACAATTTTCTCTCAGAATAAGAAAAAAATTAAAAAATTTGGATATTAGTATTTTATAGTTTTGAGAGCTCAAACGATGATATAAGCTTATAAGTATACTTATAAGCTTCTTTTGAGAATAAAATAGTAAGAATCGAAACAAAGTCAAATCGGATGAAAACGGATGAAACGCCTATAAATTCACTTTATCAAAACCGTAAAATCTCTTATGACTTCGCTTAAACTCATCAAGTGACTTGAAATTTTGCACATATGCTTTAATTATGCACTCTTAAATTGAAATTTGGCAAAATCGAATGTAAACTTCGCCTTCCTCCCATATAAAGTAACGTCCTCTAACTTTCAATATACCCGGACAAGCCGAACATAATTACCTAGTAGCATATTTAAGAATGAACTACGAATAGAATAGCATTGAAGCTTGAGAATAATACCTTATTTTTTTTCGTCAAAATTAGTGCTCAATCCCAAATGATCAACCGTTTTGTTTTTTAATGTTTGAAAAAGCTGTAGTCTTCCATTGTACCTACAAGGACCCATATATCTTAGCAGGGAGTAGAATAGTATGTTTTACTATACTAGGCATATACTAGGTGATGAAAATATTCAAAAATTTCTGTAACTTAAACAGAAGTGGGCATTCTTATACAGGGTGGGCCATATAGTGGTTTCTTTTTAAAACATAGGTTATTTTGACACTATTTTTTCGTGCTTGAAATCTTGACATAAAGTCAGTATCATACCTCCGCGGAAAGAAATGACTCGCTTTACGGTTGAACAACATGTGGAAATATTGGAAACTTAGCGCATATTCATCTCGGCGACTTCGTTAACAAACAAAATTGCCGCATCCGGGGCTCGGAAAATCCTCGCGTTATTGTCAAGAAGACAATGCATCCTCAGAGAGTGACAGTTTAGTGCGGATTGTGGAGTGGTGGCATCATTTCACCACTTTTCTTCGAAAATGTGGTTGGGAACAACGTTTCGGTCAACGGGTGGCGTTACAGAGCCATGTTGACCGACTTTTTTTACTGAAATTGGAGACATGAATTTGGATGACCTCTGGCTCATGCAGGATGGCGCCCCATGCCACACAGCCCATGCCATAATCGATCTTTTGCGCACCAAATTCTCAAATCATGTTATCAGCCGTGTTGGCAAGGTCAATTTTGTCTCGAAGCTGCGATTTGGCCCCTTTTTTATGGGCAAACCGTGAAAAACCGATGTTATGCCAATAATCTGGAAACAATTCAAGTACTTCGTGAGCAATTCGTGAGCTACAGTCCGAAGCCATCAACAAGGTCTTGGAAAATTGGAGTAATTGAATGCGAGCCGAGGCAGCCACTTGAACGACGTGTTCCATAATTAATGGGAATGTTTGCTCTAACTAATAAAACCATAATACATGGAAAGAATTTAATTTTGTTCATTTTATTGCATTTAAAAAAAAACTTGTATTTGGCCCACCCTGTATGCTAAGTACTTATTATTAATAGGGTCATATTTGGATCATAGTTTCAAATTCATACTCAACTCGTCACAATCATTTTTTTTTTTTTTTTAATTGCTATCAATGCAACTTAATCAATCTAATAATTTCGATTGAGTCCAAATGTGCAAAAAGTATCTTCAATATCTTTAAGTCTCGAAATTCTCCAAAAAAAAATTTTTCTTATTATTAATAAATATTTTTATAATTTTGTTTTTCCCAATAGTCGAAACCACTTTGCTTTATACTCTTGGTATGGTATCACATCATTTTACTTTTACTAAACATTCTAGAACTATTAAGATAAGTGAATGACATCATGCATCGTTCAGATAAATCGGTTTTCAACGAGCGATTGGTGATAGAATTGATGTATTAATTCAGGTCCGAAGATTTGTACGTTTAAAATCATAAAAAGTTTTCCTTTTTAAATCAAAAATAGTGTGTTTATATTGAAAAATTAGAAGACTTGAGGACTTCAAAGTAAGAAAAATAATTTAATTTTACCATTCAGTAGCTTAATTTATACCTTTACATAGACTATATTTTTAAGAATTAATTTTTGTTTTTGAAAACTGTTAAAATGCATGACATAAAAAATCAAAATAAAATTTAATATAAAAATCATGCTTAAAAAAAATTTGGGATGCATGGGAAGGTTTTTGTTAGTAATATATTCGACTTCTTCAAGCAAGTAACAATGTGTCGAACAGATAGTAGCTGATGCTAATTAAACTACAATCAAAACTATTTTATAAACACCCTGTTTGATATCCTCGTAAAAACATTTGTTGCAGTCAACGATTTGTATTGCTTTCATTTGTTGCATACTTTCTGGCATACACATTTTTCTGTATATATCAGTGACTAGTAGAAGTTTATGAGAGATTATTTGAGGGGAATGAGAAATCAACTTGCTCATTCACAAACCAGAAAAAGCGAGATTATCTTATAAAATATATTTTATGCTTATTTTTTTAAAAAATTTATTTAAGATTGTTGAATTTAGACTGGTCATTTATTGTTCTAAAAATATTTTTAATGTAAGAGTTTTTTATAAAAATAAAATAAGTTGGCTGTATCGTAGACACACCCGTAGGTTTTAACGTGATAGCGAATTCTATCATTGACTTTATTCTTGTCCTTATCCTTTCTTTTGTTTCGAAACTTGTCCTCATGTTTATCCCTATCCTTGTGTTTGTTATAATAATTGCCCTACTTCCGTGTCCAAACTCTTGATTAAATCCATACTCACATTTCTTCTTTACTTCAATACTTCTTTGGATCCCTTTCCTAGTCCCTGCCCAATTTTTTTCCTAACCTTTATCCTCTATGAGTCCAAATCCTTGTTCTATATACTGTCCTATTTCCTGTTTATATCCATTTCCTAATCTTGTCCTAAATATTGTATTAGGTGCAACTAAATCTTTTTCCCAATCCTTGTCGTAGTCCTTTTCCAAATCCTTGTCTGAATCCTTGTCCTAATTCTTGCCCATTTCTATGCTCTAAGCTCTTTGTCCAAATCTTTGTTCTACTCCATATTTTATTCCTTATTAGACCGTAGCGCCAATTATCACAGAGTTATAATTCCATGCAACAGTTTTTCATTGTTGTTTCATTTTGGAGCCACGAAACCACGTTGGCAACCGCTGAATACAGTAAAAATACAACAACAATAAAAAAGTTGCATGCAATTATAACTCCGTAACTATGATATAGGCGCTACGGTAAATTTTATGGAACGACAGTAATGCTAAGATTTTCGGCCACATGATTAAAATTAAAAAAAAATTAATGACGTCATGAGAACTTTTAGAGAACTACTGAAAGTAACCTAAATGCAACATCAATTCATGGATAGATTGCATGAAGCTAAGATAAATGTAAATGTAAATGTACCACACAAAAGCAAAAACAAAACTATAAAATAGAAATAAAAATAAAATTAAAATTAGGACAAATATTAAAACAAGAATTTAGATATAGATAAGGAAAAAGTTTAGAAAAAGGATGGGGCAAGAATTTGGACAAAGATTTTGAAAAGGATTTGGACCAAGAATAACAAGGAGTAGGACAGAGATTTGGCCATAGATAAGAGTATGGAATTGGACAACATTAAGGAGAAGAATTCAGACAAGGATTGGGATAAATGTTTTGGCACACTTAAAGCTATTTTTAGGGCAAGATTAAAAAAGGATGGCATGAATTGGCAAAAGGAATAGAACATGAATTTGGATGCGCTAAGAACAAGATTTAGAATATAGATTGCGTTCGAACTAATCCAAGAGCCTGGATTTGGGCTGATAATGGGTCAAGAATTTGGAATTGGGGTTAAACAATAATTTGGACAAGGATAAGGACATTTGTTTGAACAATGGATAAGAACATGGATAAGGATGATGACAAGTTTGTTGACAAAAAATTAAGAAATGAAATACCAAATTAAAGCCACGCAAATTTTCAAAATTATCAAATGAAAATTTTTTTTTTTGGAAAATGTAAGAAAACTTAAGTTTCTTTCTTGGTCTAGTTCAATGCTGCAAGAATAAGTGCAGAAAAATAAGCTTTTCGTAGAAAATATGCCGAAAAAATAACTTTTATAATAATAAAAATAATTGTATTTCTCAACATAGTCTCCTTTAAGATCGATACATTTAGTCCAGAGTTTTTCCAATTTTTTTTGTTGGCGTTTGTTTCAGTGATGACCTCTTCATTCGACGCAAATCTTTTACCGCCGAGCGATTTTCTAATAATAATAATTTACTGGCCATTTCAGCCCTTGAAAGGACTGGAACGGGCCAAACTTCTTATGATCAAATTGTGTTGTGCGTGTTATTAAATGTTTGTACACAATTGATCAAGAACTGGACCTACTACAGTAGGTAGTTTTATGCCTACTCCGAACGGCTTATGTGCATCTTCTCAAGAATTGGCAGAATTTATTCTCTGAGATTATCCATTGTCTGCAGAGAGGTGACGGCCGATCAAAACAATTGATTTCAATCACAAAAATTTTCGGTTTCATTTGGGGTTCGAACCTAGTCTCGAATTTGCACCAGGTGGTCCACGTTTAACACACTCGGACACGACCACCACTAAGTACAACCGCTGTGAATAATATTCGCCGGTGATCGTTTTACGCCATTACCTTGTTGGCCGACAGACCCACCTTGGCCTTCTTTAGTGCACCCGAAGAAGCCCACTACTTTAACTATTCCTTGATCTCTAGTGTGTTGTGATGCATCCATGTTTCGTCTACGGTTACGAAATGGCGCAAAAACTCCGTGGGATTACAGTTGAACATCGCAAACACTCCTTTGAAGTGGCCACATAGCTGCGCTTATGGTCGAGTGTGAGCAATAGCGGCACCCATCGCGCTTATAGCTTTTTCATGTCCAAATATTCATGCAAAATATAAAGTACCTGCTCAGTTTAGATGCCTACAGCCTCAACCACCTCACGAACTTTCATTCCGCGATCGTCCAATACCAATTCATGAAATTTATTGACGATTTCTGGCGATTTTTGGGAGTCTTGAACGTACAATGTCACTTGTGTTGATACGACCACAACGGAATTCCGTAGACCACTTCTTAGCCACTGAAATTTATGGTGCAGAGTCCCCATAATTTATCAAGTCTTCCCTTGCTTTCCGTGATGAGCAAAAAATAATACTTGATAAGTACACGAAATTCACTTTTTCCATTTTTATCGAAATTCACGTTGTGACTCACGTTACGAACTAAATGACGCAGCTCGCGCATAATTTGACAGTAGTCTATTAAGGGGAGATACGCAGTCAGAACTTTTTTTTTTCTTAAAGCCTTAAGTCTCAAGAGTATGTGGTGAAAATATCAAGTCGATATCTCAAAAACTAACAAAGTTATAGCCTACTAAGTGAACCGCCTTCTAGAGCGCGCAGTGCTGGCGCTTTTTTTCAAACGCGTTTTTCTCGAAACCATGTTTTCAAAGTCGGTGACCAAGATTTCTCAAAGCTCAGTGAAGCGATCGTTTTGATTTTTTTGCAGGCTTATTGTACACATAATAATCTCGTACTTGTCATAGGATTTTTTTTTTTTTTTGCTTCTTTCATTTTTTATACGCAAAACTATGACGAATTTTTGGTCGAAAATCGTTTTTTTACGTTCGAAAGTTCGCCATTTTGTGAAAAATCAATATTTTCAAAAACGGCTATGACAAGTACGAGTTTTAAGTATCTACTTTAATAATATATTTCATTTTTTTGTTTCAGATGAATTAAGAAGGAGCAATCTTGGTCACCGCATTTCACCTTTTTTTCAGAGCGCTCTACAAAAACTGCTGTATCGACCTTAATATTAAATTTTTTTTAATAAAAAAAAAAACTAAAAATACTCTTGAATGTGTATATTTTTAGGTATAAAAACCCTCATTTAAAAATATCCAATAGGTTTCCTTAAAAAAATTCACAAACATGACCTTTTTTTTCGGTCTCTGGCTGCGTTGCTCCCCTTAACAGATGATCTCAAATTGCCCTCGTATGGTAAAATTTTAGCAGATAAATATAAATATAATCAATCTTATGCTAACATTTTATATTTTCCGTCATAAGTGTCTTGTCACATCTACAATGAATATCATGGCTCAAAGAGGTTTAAAATTCATGAATACATCTTTCGACTGTTTTACACAAAGCTTACTTTTTTGTGGCGACCGTTTTAACATGTAGGTCCCTTTCTCGGTCAATTGTGTACAAACTTAATAACACGCACAACACAATTGATCATAAGAAGCTAGGTCAAAGTCCTTTCAAGGGCTGAAATGACCAGTTATTTATTTTTTTTTTTTTACTTTTTTATGGAAGTTAGCACAAATTACTGTTTTTTGTTTGTAACCAAGACTGTAAGTGTCTTGGTTCATCATACTGAATGAATACATGTTATAACAATAGAGCTACTACAGCTACTGCAGGTTTTTCGCATATTTTCAGCATTAACTTATTTACAGCCTCATTTTTCGACGATATTGATGCTAGTGGCTCAAAATAAGTTAATGTGAGAAAAATGTACTTACCAAAACAGTGGTTGGGCTCGAGTACGATACTAGATGTCACAACTAACGATACAGAAACAACCATGCAATTACATAATAGATTTTAATCTACTTTTGAGTTAACCTTTTGACAAATTAACATCAAAAAATTTACAATTATTAACTAAAGTACTCAATGAGTACTAATCATGCGGTTTAAAGGAGCAGTTAACATATAGTTTGTTCTACGAAGTAGTAAATAAATAAAATTGTTAGCGTAAAAGCAGTAGCTTTTAAGGATAAGGATAAGGATAAGGATAAGGATAAGGATAAGGATAAGGATAAGGATAAGGATAAGGATAAGGATAAGGATAAGGATAAGGATAAGGATAAGGATAAGGATAAGGATAAGGATAAGGATAAGGATAAGGATAAGGATAAGGATAAGGATAAGGATAAGGATAAGGATAAGGATAAGGATAAGGATAAGGATAAGGATAAGGATAAGGATAAGGATAAGGATAAGGATAAGGATAAGGATAAGGATAAGGATAAGGATAAGGATAAGGATAAGGATAAGGATAAGGATAAGGATAAGGATAAGGATAAGCATAAGGATAAGGATAAGGATACGGATAAGGATAAGGATAAAGATAAAGATAAGGATAAGGATAAGGATAAGGATAAGGATAAGGATAAGGATAAGGATAAGGATAAGGATAAGGATAAGGATAAGGATAAGGATAAGGATAAGGATAAGGATAAGGATAAGGATAAGGATAAGGATAAGGATAAGGATAAGTATAAGGATAAGGATAAGGATAAGGATAAGGATAAGGAAAAGGATAAGGATAAGGATAAGGATAAGGATAAGGATAAGGATAAGGATAAAGATAAGGATAAGGATAAGGATAAGGATAAGGATAAAGATAAGGATAAGGATAAGGATAAGGATAAGGATAAGGATAAGGATAAGGATAGGGATAGGGATAAGAATAAGAATAAGAATTAGGATAAGGAATAAATCAATAGAATAGAATAAATATAAGAAATAATGTCCAAAAAGAAAAAGGAATAAATCCCAAAACTTTTATAAGGAAATCGGTTTGACATTTTTTTGATCTTATTTCATAATGAAATTTTTCTTTATTTTACATTTTGTTTTAGGCTTTATTAAGAGCTCAAAATCAAAAATTAAACAAGGCCCATATAAAATAATATAAAACAAAAATAAATAATCTTACTTTATTATGAAATAATGCCCACATTTTTATGGAATATATTTCCGCTTTATTTCCTAGTTTATTTTGGGCGGTATGGCACTGCACCCAAAAGTAAAAATAATTAAAAGAAGTAGTAAGAGAATAAAGTAGTTTGGAAAATAATTGAATAAGATAAATAGAACATACAAATTATTCGTTATTCAGCCTTAAGCCCTAAAACGTCGAAATTGCAAAAGTTCACGTACTCACTCATACAAAAGTCACTCACATATAAATGAATAAATTTCTTAATTTTTTTTTTAATTTTAATAAAAATAAACCGCAAAACATAAAAAAGTTTGTATGTTAAAAAATGTTCCTGGCATTTGGAAACAAACTATTTTTATTTGTTAATTAAAGCTAAATGACTACTTTTTCGCATATTTGATCTTTTGCAGTTTTTACACTTCTAATGACACACTTCATAAGATATACATATAATCTATTGCATGTGAATTTTTAAGACATTTAAGCTAGTCTAGTTTTTTTTTTTTGAGGCATGAGCGCGTGTTTAACTACTTTAATTTACTGCAAAAATATAAAGGCAATAATAAAAGCTGAACGACATAAATGTATATAATTGAAAGTAAAGCTAAAGCAAATATAATAAATAAATAAATAACTGGCCATTTCAGCCCTTGAAAGGACTTTGACCTAGCTTGACCGAGAACCGGACCTACGTGCTTAACGCCGACTCCGAACCGCGATGAACGGAAAGTTCTCGTTCTCAGGAAGCTTTACATGGCATTTTGATTACTCTCTGAGGTTTGCCATTGTCTGCAGAGAGGTGGCGGCCGTACAGAAAAATTATTTTAATTCAAATAATTTTCTGTCGCTGCTGGGGTTCGAACCTGGGTTTCCAAAGTTCTTTGACATAGCGGCCACGCACTTTAACCAACTACGCCACGGACGCCACATTTGCTAAAGCAAATATACTTTTTTAAATAACTGGCTTTTAAACGAACTGAACAGATAAAATTTTTAACAATCAGGCATAAAAAAGACTTAAACTTGTTTAAATAAGTTATATTTAGCAACTTTATTCAAATTATTTAGACACATTTCAAAGCGCTTTAAGCTAGATGAAGGCTAACTCAGGAAATAGAGTGAAACATAAAAGTCTTGACTTCTTAAGTTTCATCATATGTTGAATGCAGCAATGAAAATAAATCAAAGCCGATAAACGTTACTCCATGACTGCACTGCGTTACTTGGCTCAAGTTCGAGTGGAGTTGCATGCATTTTGCGATAACGAGAGTAACAGCTGCGCGCCCTAGGCACAATTCACGATCAACGAATCACTGCTAGCTGGAGATTTTGTATGCTTCTTAAGAGCATCAAACCCGTTCGGGCCATATTCTCGTAACATTGTTTTAAATCGCAGCTTATCTAAGCTTAGTTGACACCGCAGTTTGACGTTTTGTTGGCTCGTTAAAGATTGCTTTTATTGCTTTTATTAAAAAACTGCTGTACAGTTTGAAAAATACAAAGCTACTTCATATAGAAACTAGCTAGTATCAAAAGATTTCGCAATTGCATAGAAATTAATGAACCAACAATTTCAAACATGCAAACACGCGACGCCATTTAAAGAATGCCACTTACAGTTAATAGTGAGCCATACGCAGGAATTCAAATTTTAAGGCGCTAAAGAAGTTTAACTGGAAATTAACTTGCTACCTTTAAACTTTATGCTACATAATTCAAAATTTTAATTTTATTTATAACGATCAATAGTTAATAAACTCTTGCAGCAAAGCAAACTTTTTATTTGTTTGACTTGTATGAATCAAGTTTGGCATCAAGTTCGTGTCTTAAGTCTTTCGTTTGAACAACGTGTGGGCTAGCTTACGTTTACTTAGTAAATATTTTAAATAAACTAATTTTATTACTTAGTTTTAGATAATCATGATTTGGGCAATAAAAAGTGACGAGTAGTTTTTATGAGTTATTTGAGCTTTTTCGTATCTGCTTGTCTGGCTCAACGTCTTGCACTCGGTCTGCTTGGCTGCGATAGATCACACTCCAACAGTATACGACCTCTTGGTTACCGGCGAGCAACAAGTTCGTTCGAACGTTTAAGATTGTTGCAAGCCTTCCCTCATTTTTGCATTCAATAATGTTCTAAATCTCGAATCGCACACAACGTTATCGCTGCTGCTGCCGCAATATTCCATTACAACGCAATGGTTCTGCTTAAAGTTATAAAGTATCTCGTTGGTTAGTTTATTGTGTTTAAATTAAACTTATGTTAAAATCTCTTTTATCTTGTGTTGTGTGTTAAATTAGTTAATAATTATGTTTCCTTAAATATTATTTAATAAATCATTTCATTTTACTTTCAAGGTTGCTTTACGAAAATGTGTACCGAGCTTAACCAGAATTTATTTGCATTAAAAGCATTTAAATACCGTGTTTTGGATACGAGTTAAAAGAGACTGTCGTCTGTTGGGGAAGCTAAATTTAGAAATGGATGATGACAAGTATGAACTACTTTGACAGAAACCTGTACTTAAAGTGATTTGTTGTTATTAAACCGTGCGCGTTTGTGAGTTAAGTTTTTTGTTTTACTTTTGAATTAACTTTTATAATCTTAATTAATTTGTTATCTAACAGCAATGTTTTTGTTGTGTACTGAATTTATAATTTATACTTGTATTTTTGTATAGATTTGACTATAGAATAAAATAAATGTATTGATAAATTGAATATGTTTTTTATGTAAATTTTATCAGGACCGAGTTTAGTTCGAGAAAGCTTAAAAATGAATTATTAAGATTCATCCTGAACTTTTCCGTTAAACCTATTTTTATAATTGTCGCACACTGAGGCACACTGATTTTAAATATTTCTAATACTATAAATGACATTTTAAAAATATTGTTTGTTGATTAATATGATTAGCAGTTAAAACCGTTATCAATTTTTTAAATTTGTTGAGTTTAAATTTATTGAACTCAATATATATGAGTTATATGCACAATAACATTATAAAAACAAGCTGATATACTCGATCTTAACCGAGAAACTTGAATACAAAAAATTGTATCACATAACTTGTTGACTATTATGTCTTTAAATTATGTTTTTAAATTTTTGTACGCTAAAAGAACTTTATTGATCTTACTGTACTAATTCTTAAGTCCAATAAATACAAATACAAATACAAATAACAATTGATTTGTTATTTTAATTAAAACTTACGAGTTGCGAAGTCAAAGAAAATATTCCATGCCTAATAAGGCTCCATGTAGACTCTCTTTTAAGGTAAGAATGTAATTGAATAGTGAATTTTAAAAAGGGCACACAGAAAAAAAAATGTTAGCTTAAAATTAAACACAATGTGTTCAAAAAATGTGTTCGTAATTGGCTTTTTTTCATATGTTTTTCAAAAGTTTTAAACACATTTGCTCTTACTTTGACGAAATTTGTTGCAAGCTATTTTTTAAACACAAAATTCGTCAAACTAATAACAACTGTCGTCAATTTTAAAACAATTTTTTTTCAGTGCACATTTGAGTATTTCCCGATTTCTGCTTTTTTATGTATGTATACGAGGTCTAAAAACCGCTGTAAATCAGTACAAGAGAAAGATTCACACAATTCGTACTTAAATCGCCGATATTGAGAGAAAATTGAAAATTAATTATGAAAAGGGCTTATCTTCAAAAGATAGATGGGCCTTTTTCTTTCTTCTTTTTTAAATCGCGAACTTATTTATATATGAATTGTGATTTCTGAAGAGAGCGCTTTAGTTCAGTTCAGTAAAAAAAAACAAATAATGAAAAAGGAATATCTCTGAATTGTAAAATCTATACTAATAAAAATCATTTTCTGTTTGTTTGACTACAATACAAATCTTAACGGCTGAACGGATTTAACTCAAATTCGGCTCAGATATTACTTGAATCCTAACTTAGGTTATGGCGTACTAAGTTTTGACCACGCCTTTTCCGCCTCTTTACAAGTAACGCAAATCTAACTACTATCGTATTTTTTCAAGCGAAAATGCTCGACTTATTAATTTTAAGGAAATCCTGTTATTTTGACACCAAAAACATTCACATATCTTTAAAATTGCACAAACTTCTGGTACAATGTCTTTTTCTAATAACACCGTTTTCTAAGAATAACAAAAACACTATCAGAAATTCGTATATTTTACTTGCGATGCAAATAACTCCGTTGTTTTTGAATGTATTTCATTCAAATTTTTTTCGTTGATAAAGTCAATTCGAGCACTTAATAAAAACAATTTAAAGGGTACCGTTATCTTAGCGGATATACATATTTTTAATATTTCTTTCAAAAAAGGTCCAAAATATTGACTTTTTACTCAAAAAATGACACAAAAGTTGTTTTTGTTGTTAAATGACATAGACCTTTTACATGACATAGCGTTTAATAGCACAAATGCTTCCAATTTTACAAAAAAAATTTATTAACTGTTTCTGTCATCAAAAAACCTGACCCAACAACCCCCTGTGATTTTTTAAAGATATTAATTTTTTTCAAAAGTTGTTTTTATTCCTTTTATATAATAGTAAAGCTCAAGAATAATTTATCTGAAAAAATTATAACAATATGTCTTTCCGATCAGAAGTTACCGCAATAAATCTATTTTCTCGGCCACCGGTATCTCTTTATTTTCAACCGATTGAAAAAACATGGATCTTTTATATGAGCTTTAAAATTATTTAATAACCAATTAAGTGCAGCTTATTGTTCATTATATAGATTTTAAAAATATTAAAAGGAGGATAAATATTTAAATTTTACATTTTTGCGCCCGAGTAAAACTGGGTATATCAGCTAGTTTACAATAAATATTAAAACGTATTGGAATTGATTATACTTTTTTTAATATATATTTTAATTTTCTCGAACTAATAACATGCCAACTTCGTTTTTAAAAATTTCCAAAAGCTAAGTCATAACTTGGTTTTTACTCTCTCCTGACCAATTCGAATTTTCTTAGATGAGCCTTTTTCGAAATTCATAATTGAATTAAAGAACTGAAAAATAAAAAAATAACAATATTAAAATAAATTGTAAAACATATCGCACCCTAACTACAATAGGAACAACTCGAAATTTTGCGATTTTGACTTTTTAATATAAAACAATTTGTAGTCATCCTCTTTTTTACTCTTAAAATATAAAAAAAAGACTTGGCTGTGTCGTGGACACACCCGTAAGTTTTGACGTGACGGTGTTTCTTTGTTCTCCTATTTCATGTCCAAACTCTTGTTTTAATCCATGACCGAATTCTTGACTTAATAAAATATACCGAATCCATTTCCTAGTTTGGAAAAGTGTGTCGTAATTTTTATTCTAATCCATGTCATAATTCATGAAATAGTCCTTTTCCGGTGTCATAGTCCGGTGTTATTTTTTTGGTTGTGAGCAATGTTGGTTGACACGATAAAAACTGTTGAAATCTTAACTAATTAGATTGTTGTTGATGTAGATGTTCATGTAGATGTTGATGTTGATGTTGATGTTGATGTTGATGTTGATGTCGATGTTGATGTTGATGTTGATGTTGATGTTGATGTTGATGTTGATGTTGATGCTGATGTTGATGTTGATGTTGATGTTGATGTTGATGTTGATGTTGATGTTGATGTTGATGTTGATGTTGATGTTGATGTTGATGTTGATGTTGATGTTGATGTTGATGTTGATGTTGATGTTGATGTTGATGTTGATGTTGATGTTGATGTTGATGTTGATGTTGATGTTGATGTTGATGTTGATGTTGATGTTGATGTTGATGTTGATGTTGATGTTGATGTTGATGTTGATGTTGATGTTGATGTTGATGTTGATGTTGATGTTGATGTTGATGTTGATGTTGATGTTGATGTTGATGTTGATGTTGATGTTGATGTTGATGTTGATGTTGATGTTGATGTTGATGTTGATGTTGATGTTGATGTTGATGTTGATGTTGATGTTGATGTTGATGTTGATGTTGATGTTGATGTTGATGTCGATGTTGATGTTGATGTTGATGTTGATGTTGATGTTGATGTTGATGTTGATGTTGATGTTGATGTTGATGTTGATGTTGATGTTGATGTTGATGTTGATGTTGATGTTGATGTTGATGTTGATGTTGATGTTGATGTTGATGTTGATGTTGATGTTGATGTTGATGTTGATGTTGATGTTGATGTTGATGTTGATGTTGATGTTGATGTTGATGTTGATGTTGATGTTGATGTTGATGTTGATGTTGATGTTGATGTTGATGTTGATGTTGATGTTGATGTTGATGTTGATGTTGATGTTGATGTTGATGTTGATGTTGATGTTGATGTTGATGTTGATGTTGATGTTGATGTTGATGTTGATGTTGATGTTGATGTTGATGTCGATGTTGATGTTGATGTTGATGTTGATGTTGATGTTGATGTTGATGTTGATGTTGATGTTGATGTTGATGTTGATGTTGATGTTGATGTTGATGTTGATGTTGGTGTTGTTGCTTTTGCTTTTTTTTTTATTTGCTTCTCCAATGGTTGTGCTTTTCCTTGGTGCATTAACCTTGCTTTAGCAGCATACAATTAATCCAGCCAAAGTAGGGCATATGCGTCACATTAGGCGGTTCCCTGAGGGACCTCATGAAGCCGTCAATTTTTTTTGTTATTTTTATCATGTGCCCGAAGTCCTCATCTTCATTTTCGTTCCTTAAAATTTACCGTTACGCCAGTAGTCACAGAGTTAAAATTCCATGCAACGTTTTTTCATGGTTGTAGCATTTTTACTACATTATGTGGTTGCCGCCCTGAAATCATGATGACAAGAAATTTTTTTTTTAATTTCGTTGTAAGGCGTAATAACACATATATGCTTTCATAAATCAAAATTTACCGCAGCACGTCTCCCGAGTGAGTAAAAATTCCATGCAACAATATTACATTTCTGTTACATATGCTGCTGTATTCCTGATCTGGTGACGTCGGAATTTTTTTCTTAATTTTTGTCGTTAGGCCAAGTATAAATCTTTTACTTTCCTTTTCAAACATTTATCGTATCTTATATACTGAGGGAGTAAAAATTCAATACAACGCTGCTGCATGAATGTTGCATTTTTGATCTTTGAGCGGCTCTCTTTGTGTCCCCATGACGTCAGAAATTGTTTGTCTAATTTTGTTGTGAGGGCTTAGAACAGGCCTTTATTGGTGTATCATATTTTAATCCTGGCGCTTATACTCAGTGAGTAATAATTCCATGTAACAAATTTTCAGTTGCGTTGCTTAAGCAACTCACACCCACGGTTGCCACTCGAAAATTAAATATGTGACCAAAATTGAAAATTTAAAGTGACCAAATGCAGTAAAAAGTGACCAAAACATTATAAATTTGAAAATGTAGTACATGCACACAAAATTATAATATGCTATATTTTTCATTTATGCAGGTGCAGTTCATGCAGGTGGCGTAGATAGGGGATAGATAATTTAGGGGATAGATCCCCCTTCGATAGAATTTTTGCACTGGTTCACAAAATAGTCTAAAGTGAAGATGGTAGAAGAAATGTATTGTGTGGGCTACACCTTAAAATTATAAATTTCATCTTCGGGCCAAATTTGAAGACTCGCTTTGTAATATTTCCATACAATACAAATGGTTGGTTGCATATTTCTGGCTTTATTGATTGCATATTTGCATTTCATTTATATTGTTTGCTAAAGGTGGTGGACAAGGTGGTCTCAACCATTGCAAGCACTTGTCAGAATTAAGTTCGACGCACTGGCGATTCATTGAGAAATAGTTATATCGGCTGAAGAAATCCTTGAATAAGCGAACACTCCAAGCAAGCTGGATTTTTCGCTTTAAAAACGTTAACAAAAAATATAAAAATAAAAGTTCAACTTTTTTTCGATTTTTACAAATTTTTTGTTTTATGTATGTTTGTCACCAAAAAAAATGTCATCCCTTCCCATTGCAAAAAGCTACCTACGCCACTGAGTTCATGCTTTTAATTTTTGAGAAAATCAAATTCTTTTTGCATTTCTTTATAAATTTCATTTCTTTATAAAAAGTGACCCGATGCAGAAAAAAATGACCAAGCGACCAAGTGAAACAAAAATGACCAAATTTGGACACAAATGACCAAAAAGGCAACCGTGCTCACACCGCGTCCCGATGACGTTTTGAATTTTTACGTGACGAAGCTACGTTTTTGATTTGTTTTTATAATGAAGTCAACGAATCAACGGTCGTACCATTTTTTTAGTCATAGCTCTTATACTCAGCGAGTGACAATTCAATGCAACGCCGATGAATTTTGAAAAAATTAATTTTTCAACTTTTGTGGAAACCTCAATATCCACAAAAAGTGGCAGATCTTCCGAATTATCAAAAAAACTTGAAGAAAATCACGAAACATTCGAGAAGTTTTCCACTATCTCAAACAGAAGTTCGGTTGGACCATTTTGATCTCTGGCCACAATGGGACAAAAAGCGTTTAACATGCAAATTACCAGGGTGCAATGGATACCACTCATGTTAGCTGCTCAATAGTTAAGACTAGAGTATGTTTTAATCAAAATAGAAATGGTTAACAATTTCGTAATGAATAATGTTTTATGTACTTATTTAATGAATTCTTATACGACGAGCATTTACATTAAAAAATTTTAATGTAAATTTTAATTATTTCTTGGTTTCTCTATTTTTTCAAAACGTTTTCATAGCCTGCTATATTTTTTATTACTCGTTTGCAAGTACTAAGCAGCGTATGAGCATAAAATTTATATTTCTTTTGATTCTTGTGTGGTATAGTGCCAAGTGACTTTGCTACCAAACAGTTTCGCGTTATTTAAATTTAAGAAATCACTTAAAAATAATGACTAAAATTAGTTTAAATAAAAAGCATTCTTTTTAAATTCTTTAAGTTTCATAAATAGTATTAAATTTAGAAAATTTTCGGTGTATTGAGTGGGGATACAATCGTATCCAAGTGTTGACAATATGGTGTTTGAAGTAAGTGTAGACACTAAAGTTAAGCGATCGGTAAAAGTCCGTGAATTTTTTCACGTAAATTGAAAGAAAAGACTCTCACACACAGAACCAAAAACGTACTTAATAACAAAGAAAAAGTTCTTTGTCCCAATGTATTATACATTCAAATTGGTCCAAAGTACGAGTTCCTTGATTCAATGAATCTTTGTTCTTACGTTATTTCTTTGATATGTTATGAAGAAAAATGATTAATTAATGGCACATACAACTGTTACAATAAGTTAGTCTGTCCTTAGAAATTTTAAAACAATATCAAGATATATTTTAAAAAATCATTTTCTTATTGAGATAAAATTCTCTAATGGTTTTTTAGATGATACAACACAAGAACTGGAACAAAATTTTAATGAACACGAACAATGAACTGTTCCTTAAAATTAAGAACAACGATTCATTGAGTTAAAGAATTCGTTCTTTGGGGCAATGAATAGTTCTTAAAAATCACTGAATTTCGCTTTATGAACGAGATTCTTTGATTTTACGAACAATATTTGGTTCAGTGCACATTCTCTTGTTTTTACTGAGATATATGTACTTAGTATATGGCTGTCGTGAACGAGTGCGTTAAACAGTGTGTTGACCACTCGATCCCAATGCGAGCTCATGTTCGAACCCCAGCTGAAATAACAGAATGACTTTTTCAATTGAAATTAATTCTTCTGATCGGTCATCACCTCTTTGCAGACAATGGAAAACTTTAGAGTGAGCATAAAATTAGTAGGTCCCGTTCTTATGCTTATGCATAAGCTTATGCTTATGCTTATGCTTATGCTTTTGCTTTTGCTTTTGCTTTTGCTTTTGCTGTTGATTTTGCTTTTGCTTTTATTTTTGCTTTTGCTTTTGCTTTTGTTTTTGCTTTTGCTTTTGCTTTTGCTTTTGCTTTTGCTTTTGCTTTTGCTTTTGCTTTTGCTTTTGCTTTTGCTTTTGCTTTTGCTTTTGTTTTTGCTTTTGCTTTTGGTTTTGGTTTTGGTTTTGCTTTTGCTTTTGCTTTTGCTTTTGCTTTTGCTTTTGCTTTTGCTTTTGCTTTTGCTTTTGCTTTTGCTTTTGCTTTTGCTTTTGCTTTTGCTTTTGCTTTTGCTTTTGCTTTTGCTTTTGCTTTTGCTTTTGCTTTTGCTTTTGCTTTTGCTTTTGCTTTTGCTTTTGCTTTTGCTTTTGCTTTTGCTTTTGCTTTTGCTTTTGCTTTTGCTTTTGCTTTTTATTCATATACATTCATATTTATTTTAACGTCATGCAATATATCCATGCAACGATGGTGTATTTTCATTTAACCGCTTCCCTGAGTAGCTTCGTGACGTCATCATTTTTTTTTACAAATTCTTTGAAGTAATTCTTTCCCTTTAAAGCCAAACTAGTTATGGATGCACTATAGCAATGGAGTGTTTATATTTGTAAACAATTGACTAATCTCTCATTTTCACATTTTAAGCATAATAACAATACTGCCTAAGGCCGAAGAAATCGTTCCTGTATCTATTAAAAAAATTCAAAAAGTTTGATAACTAAGCTTTTTATTCTTTTTATTACAAAAATAGTATATAAAAAAAACAGCAGACTACATTAAGAAAATGAATATGTCAAACATTACAAATGTACCTACCATTTTTTTCCGCACCGCTATTACAAAAAATAGATAAATTGATCAATTAATCAACCAATATTCATTTATCACAACAAAAACGGTTTTTACTGCATTTTTTACTGCATAGCTTCAAACTGATTTTATGTCTTTTGTCTCTGGTTACGTTTGGCTTTCAGCGGTCAAATTTATGCCCATTAAAAAATAAACATTTTAAAGGCCGTTGAACAATAAAATCTATGGCTTTATGCATTGAAATATTTTGTTAACGAGTATTAATGATTCCGTTAATAAGATAAATTAGTTGTGGCTGTCAGAATTTGGTCTAATGAATCGAAGTTAAATAATTCAATTTTCAAAATTAAGGTTTTTTTTATGAAAAATAGTTCTAACAATTTTTTTCTCTTAGTTCTTTGGTGTTCTGCAAAATGTTTCTTAGCTTTTAAGGTTTCCATCGCACATTCACAACCAGCCATATTCACGAATTAAGCAAACTGTTGACAACAAAGTTGCTAACCTTGTATTTTGCTAATGTGGCTTGCAACATATGCAGTTTGCAACGTCATGTAACCAAAATTATGCTAGTCGGTTCAACATGAGTCTAGCTACAGAAGCATTTTCCGTTAATGTTTTTATTTTTCAATGATTGCAACACTATTCAGAGCTGCCACCTTCGGTTTGTTATTAATGATCTTTTGATTAGAGTTGTTGCCTATGCGAATGTACTTGATGATGTTTTGATGTTTTGGTTTTTCATTTTTTTTTTTTTTATTTCGACTGTATATTTGATGCCAACAACTTAGCAGCTGATTCTGTGATACGAGTACCACAAAGAATAATGCAACTTACGTGTACGTTACTTAGTCTAAATTCGAGCGCAGTTCTTGTTATTTGAAGGCCGATTGTCGTAACTTATTTTTTTAGCACTTGGCTGATTTTTAATTAATAAAGTATTTAAACATGTGTGGGTTACGATCTAGCATATACGATGGCTTGTTTTGGTTTTGGACAGTCACTATGTTTTTTGTGGATCGGCGTTGTTTATTTTTGGTAAATTGAAATTTTTTTTAAGTGCATTTTATCATAATTATAGAGAATAAATGCAGACAGAACACTTTACAGAAAAGTTGCTGATTAACTTGGCTTCACAAAGGTCGAAAAGAAACTTTAAGTAATCATTTTAAATTGTTTGGAAATATTGGGACAGTAAGGAAATAGTTAGTTATTCCTTAAAGTATAAGATTTTTGACGTGACGAAGTTACGTTATACTGCTCTAGTTTCCAAAAAAGTTGAAAAATGAATTTTTTAAAAATTCATCTGCGTTTCGTTGAATTGTTACTCGCTGGGTATAAGAGCTATGATTAAAAAGATAGTATGACCGTAAAGGTTAATTTTTTGGCTATATTAAAAAAACAAAAAAAAATTTAATACGGCATAGGGACGTAGTGGGAGCTGCGTAAGCAACGCAACTGAAAATTTGTTACATGGAATTATTACTCTCTGAGTATTAGCGCTAGGATTAAAAATACAATACGCCAATAAAGGCCTACTGGAAACCCTCACAACAAAATTAGACAAAAAATTTCTGACATCATGGGGACGCTGAGAGAGCCGCTTAAAGATCGATAACGCATAATTCATGCAGCGGCGTTGCATTGAATTTTTACTCAATGAGTATATAACCTACGATAAAAGTTTAAAGAGGAAAATAAAGTTTTTATACATGGCTTTACGACAAAAATAAAAAAAAAATTCCGACGTCGTCAGGTCGTGAATATAGTACCTTATGTAACAGAAATGTAATATCGTTGCATGGAATTATTACTCAATGAGAAGACGAGCTGCGGTAAATTTTGTTTTACGACAGCAGGGATGTGTTATTACGCTTCACAACTAAATTACAAAAAAAATTTTGTTGTCATGATTTCAGGGATGCAATCACATAATGCAGTAAAAATGCTACAGCCATGAAAAAACGTTGCATGGATTTTTAACTCTGTGACTACTGGTGCAACGGTAAATTTTAAGGAACGAAAACAAAGGTGAGGTCTTCGGGCATATAACAAAAATAAAAAAAAAATTTGACGGCGTGTCAAAAACCCCCAGGGAACCGCCTAATGTGACGCATATGCATCACTTTTGCTGGATTAATTGAAATTAGAGCACAACCAATGGGGAAGCAAAAAAAAAAGCTAAACGAAAAGCACCAACTCCAACTCCAAATCCAACAACCAAGTCCAACAACCAACTCCAACACCAATACCAACACCAACACCAACACCAACACCAACACCAACACCAACACCAACACCAACACCAACACCAACACCAACACCAACACCAACACCAACACCAACACCAACACCAACACCAACACCAACACCAACACCAACACCAACATCAACACCAACACCAACACCAACATCAACACCAACACCAACACCAACACCAACACCAACACCAACACCAACACCAACACCAACACCAACACCAACAACAACATTAACACCAACACTAACACCAACACCAACATGAACATCAACATCAACAACAACACCAACACCAACACCAACACCAACACCAACACCAACACCAACACCAACACCAACACCAACACCAACACCAACACCAACACCAACACCAACACCAACACCAACACCAACACCAACACCAACACCAACAACCAACACCAACACCAACACCAACAACCAACACCAACACCAACACCAACACCAACACCAACACCAACACCAAAACCAACACCAACACCAACACCAACACCAACACCAATACCAACACCAACATCAACATCAACATCAACATCAACATCATTATCAACATCAAGATCAACATCAACATCAACATCAACATCAACATCAACATCAACATCAACATCAACATCAACATCAACATCAACATCAACATCAACATCAACATCAACATCAACATCAACATCAACAACAACATCAACATCAACATCAACATCAACATCAACATCAACATCAACATCAACATCAACATCAACATCAACATCATCAACATCAACATCAACATCAACATCAACATCAACATCAACATCAACATCAACATCAACATCAACATCAACATCAACATCAACATCAACATCAACATCAACATCAACATCAACATCAACATCAACATCAACATCAACATCATCAACATCAACATTAACAACAACAGCAAGAAACTTCGTCACGTCAAAACCTACGGGTGTGTCCACGGCACAGCCAACTCTTTTTTTTAACATTGCACTGTAATTTTTAATTTCATTTTTTTTTTTTTATTCATTGACTGTGACAGAGATAAGACAACGTGGTATAGTTGTGACTCATCGATGCAAACAAGTGATAACCGGATGGTGCCAAGTCTGGTAAGTAAGCCGCGTGGGAGAACAATTCCCACTTGAGTGCTTCCAATGCGTCCCGAAACGGTTTTGCCGTATGCTGCCTACTTTAATACTCGGGGCGTTTTTTGACCAATGAATGGATCAAATCGATCAGTTGTTGCTAGTAGCGCATAGTCTTAACCGTTTCACCCGGTTTAAGGAGCTCATAATAGACCACACCTTTTAGGTCCCACCGAACACAGTGCATCGTCTTCCTTGCAAAAAGATTGGGTATTGCAGTCGATGTGGATGGTGGTCCTGGATCTGACCATGATTTTTTTCGCTTAGGGTTCTCAAAATAGATCCACTTTTCATCCGCTGCGACCATGCGATGCAGGAATTACTTTCTCTTGTACCGTTCGAGCAAGATTTCGCAAGTGATTTTTCGTCTCTTCACACCCATCTTCCGACCTTTTGAGTCCTTCCCATATCTCGTACACGAAGCAAAATGACTTGTCGAGTAAGCCCTAGCTTCTCTGCGAGTTTTTGTTGCGTTTATTATCCGCATCGTCTTCAGCCAGCAATTCTTCAAAATCGGCATCTTCAAATTTTTTTTGAGGCCTTTTTTGAACCGCCGAAAACATTCTCTGCAAGTTGTTTCAGAGAGAGCATGATTTCCGTATGCTTCCACAAGCAGTCGCTGAGAGTCAGCTGCTTTTTTTTTTTTTTTGTATAATCGGGTGATCTGGCCGGCCAGTCACCAAGACGAGATATTAAGCGACTCGGAAATGCTACCTTCGAAATGGCCCGATGACTCCTCCAGTGTAAACAGCACATCACGCAGTAACTTTGAGAGGGTGTAATGGTTCTTCGTTGGTGATACACGGATTTTCGACGCCCCAGAAACGATTATTTTATTTATTCGCGTACGTAACCGCAAAGATGGAAATGAGCCTCATCGCTCATAATAATTTTCGATGAAAAATCGGCCACCTCTTCGTTGAGATTCAGAATGGCTTGAGCGTAGGTTACACGCAGTTGGCGGTCAACAGCTAACAGCTGATTTCTACACTTTGTAAGGGAACATCTTCAAATCTTTCACCAAAATTCTGCGTAGGGTCCGTCGGCTAATGCCTAATTGCGTGGCACGTCGTCTGGTCGATGTTCCGGACTCTTCTTCGACATCTTGAGTAACAGCAGCGATATTCTCAGCAGAACGGCTGCCCCGGGGCCGGCCAGCTTTAGGAAGATCTCGTGTTGTCGCAGTCTCTTCAAGGCAAATGGCCAAACGTCGCAGTGTTTGTCCAGTTGGTGTCGAAAGGCCAGGAAATCTGCGACGAAATTCACGCTGCACCAACATAACCGAAAAATTGTTGCGCAAAAAAATGGAAACAATTATTTCGCGTTTTTGCGGAGTAAAACGATTCATGGCTTGTCGATTTGTATTTTGCGTTTACTTCACAAATGTCAAAACCGAATTGACATTTGGCACCATTTGCAAAAGTTATAGGGTGTTCCAATATTGTGATTACTTTTGCCTCACTTTGTATTGCAGCATAAATATCAATAAATTTGCTGTATTTTTCCAACATCCAAATCGGATTTACATACAAAACCAAATCCAACTCCTGAGCTAAATTTCAACAAAGAACGGGTGTATTAAGAGGTGTAAGATTTAATTTTTGAATAAATTGCGGCATTTGGCGATCTGAAAACCAACGAGTGCAATCTTAGTTGGAGATTTGGCAAAATCAAATGAAAATTCTACATCCCGTACAAAGTGACGTCATCAAAATAGCAAAACCAACATAAGTATAATAAAATAAATAAATAACTGGCCATTTCAGCCCTTGAAAGGACTTTGACCTAGCAGCTTCTTATGATCAATTGTGTTGTGCGTGTTATTAAGTTTGTACACAATTGACCGAGAATCGGACCAACATGTTTAACGCCGACTCCGAACGGCGATGAACGGAGTTTTCTTGTTCTGAAGAAGCTTTACATGGCATTTTGAATACTCTCTGAGGTTTTCCATTGTCTGCAGAGTGTGGCGGCCGTACAGAAAAATTATTTTAATTCAAATAATTTTCTGTCGCTGCTGGGGCTCGAACCTGGGTCTCCAAGTTCGTTGACATAGCGGCCACGCACTTTAACCAACTACGCCACGGACGCCACAATATAAGTATCACAAAAATTAATATATTTACTTGATATGACACATTAGTTTTGATCTTTAAATCGTAAAAGTATGAAATTTGGACAAATTTTAGAAAAACTATGCATATCCTCCATACAAACTGACGTCATCGAAATAACAAAACCCTCACAACTTCGAATATACTTTACTATTTCGCACATTTAATTTAATTTAATTTAATTTAATTTATTCATCGTAAGACTGTAGTACTAACAAGATTTAGATCTTATGGCAAGCACTATTGACATGGTGACATATAGATGTGATAATATAAATGGTTATACATAACTAAGCCTAGTTACATTACTTTAATAGAATGTTGTGAAATATACATAAAACATTAAGGATGGAACGAGTTAAATCAAGTTCTTAAAATTTAATTACGGTTAATATAAAAAATGAACAATTAGAAAAATGTTTAAAATATAATTTGTAATGAGAAAAAATGTGTACAAATGCGTTCGAAGCAATTAGATAGAAGTTAATGTTTAAATTTTAAATTTTAAATTTTAAATTATGGACACATAAAAAAATTAAATATATTGCTCTTGAACTGCGTTGCGCTTTTTATCTTCTGAATGTTATGGGGGAGTGAGTTCCAAAGACGAAGGGAATGGACAAAAAACTGACGCTCAGAGGTTAAATTTGTATAAAGTGGTTGAACAAGACTATTTCCCCGATTTGATCGTAGAAAGCTAAGTCGTTGGAACAAATATACAGGCTCTTTTGTAGTTATTATTTTGTGCAACATTAATAGGACTCTGATATTTATAAGACATCCAAAGGAAACTTTGAAGATTTTTATTGCATATTGTGAGACGTGATCGGAGCGCTTCAAACTGAAAACATAGCGTGCAATATTATTGTACAGAACGTTCAGTTTACGCCAGCTCGTAGAATCGCAAACTGCAAAGATTTCACAGCCGTATAGTAATGCAGGTACTAGATAGGACTTAGCTAGTAGCATTCTTATATTTAGAGGGGTGAAATTTTGCGTGGCCCAAAGATTACGCAACATACCATAGGTTTTGCCCAGAAGTTCATGTATGTGATTTGACCATGTTAGGGTATTATTAAATGTTATGCCCAAATTCTTCGCTGATTTCACCATCTCAATTCTGGAGCCATTTATAAAAATTCCAGAATCAGGCAACCGTACACTTTTTCTTGATATAGTTAAGCATTTGGACTTTTTTGGATTCAAGAGCAAACCATTGACCGACGCCCATTCATTAACGCGAGCTAAATCAGCGTTAAGCATATCAAAACATTTTTTAATGTCATTTGGTAGACAGCTTATATATAGTTGCACGTCGTCTGCATACAAATGTATCTTGCAATGTTGTAGGACTTTCGGAAGGTCATTGACGTAAAAAGAGAAAAGAAGCGGACCCAGAATGGAACCCTGCGGCACGCCTGTGGGAACTGGTAAATGGTTTGAATAAATTTCGTTAATATTTACTGCCTGTGATCTATCTACAAGGTATGACATAAGAAGTTTTGTAGCGGATGAGGAAAAATGGAAAAGTTTTTCCATTTTTGTACATAGCATTTTGTGATCAACTGTGTCAAATGCTTTAGAGTGATCTAGAAGGACTAGGAGAGTTACCCTGTCGCCGTCAATGTTAGATCTTATGTCCTCAGTTACTTCGAGTAAAGCTGTAACACACCCCCGTTTTTCCCTGAAACCAGACTGGCATTCAGTCAGCAAACAGTTTTCCCTTATGAAAATATTAATTTGTTTTTTGACTATTAATTCGAAAACTTTAGAAAAATAAGGCAGGATTGCGATTGGTCGAAAATCATCGCCCGATTTGGGAATCGGGACAATTTTAGCATTTTTCCAGCTGAGGGGAAATACTGATGTAGTTAATATAGTGTTGAAAATATGAGTTATATATGGCAGTAGCTGAGGAAGCAGAAGCTTTATGAAAATTGGATGCATTTCATCCATGCCCATTGCATTCGACTTTATAGCTAAGAAACTCTCAAAAGTTTCAGAATGGTCTATACAAGAAAAGCCAAAACTAGAGACAGAGTCGAAACTATGCCGAAATTTCGTTATATTGTAAAAATAAGTTTTTTTGAAGCTTTGACTAAAGATGATGGTCTTATAAGGCAAAATCTCCAACTGGCTGGCCTACCTGCCAGTATATAAAATTTATTCTTATTTTAAAATTAAAAATATTTCTAGGTGAGAAAACCTCTAAAGAATATGCTTAAAGTTGCCTACAAATTTGTGACTGACCAGTTCAGCCGTTTCTCAGAATTCTTCCTACCTGACTTCAAAAACAAAGTTTTGAGAAAATTAAGTTTCAAGTTTCACATTTTCGAGAAAAACGCTTGAGGCGTCGTTACAAATATACGTGAAACTTCGAGAATACTCGTATTCGTGGGATTAAAGGTAGATAGATAGTAGTTTCTGTTTGGCTTTCTCAGAAGCAAACCATGCGCACCGTACCTAAATATCACAGTCGAACTTCAGAAAAACGCCCCTAGCTCCCACAGAACAGATTATTCTTCTCCGAAATTTGCCCGATGAACAAACATCAAATACGTCAATAACGCTGATGCTGATAAAAAAATGTGTCCAAATCAAAAATCAACCAAATACGAGTTTACAAAAAAAAAATTTAATAGGAATTCATTGAAAAGAGGAAAATTTGAAAAGTAATCTGTTATCAGTAAAGAGCACAGCAGCTATCTCGCTCCCACATAGGCAGTATCGTGGAATTCTATATAAATACAAATGAAATCATCGCTTAGTTCACAGTCAAAAAACCGCTCGTACATCAAGCCTGGAGAACTATATAAATTTCGAAAACGGATTCAGTATTGAAAAGTGAATGCAGCCAACTTGTGCATATTTCTAACTTTAAGAGCTGTTGGGAAATTTGAAATCACAAAAAAAACATACAACTTTCAAAGATGAAGTGGTTTTTGGTGATCGCGCTAAGTGCTGGTTAGTGATAAGAATCTTAAGATGATCATTAATCATTATTTTAATCTGTTTTTTTTTGTTTATATCTATCTTTAGCATTCGTTTTGGCTATTGTGGCGGCTCCAGTTGATGAAACGAGCCCCAAGAAATGTAAAGAGTTCTGCACCATGGAGCTTGCTCCCGTCTGCGGCTATGATGGAAATTGTTACAAACAATATCCGAATAAATGCGGTTATGACTTGGAAAAATGCAGTAGAAAGAATAGTAAGTTGTTGTTATTGTTGTTGTTGTTGTTGTTGTTGTGTTTGTTGTTTTTTAGTGCAATCCAAGTTTGGTCAGATAATTCAAGCCCTAACTGGATTGTGCCAAATCCATGCATTAGATAAGATTCAGTTGAAGATTTGTTGGCAATGTTATAGGTTTTCAGTTTCTTTATTAAATGTTAAATTTTTTATGTTAAAATTTTGTAAAAAATGGGGAGGAACAGTATTATTTTGAAATTAGTAACAAAGAATTAAAAGTTAAAATTACAAAAAAAAAAATAATATTACTTTTATATATAAAGTTTTTATTAAGTTTCTTAGTTATCTTTATCATATCATTACAGGAATATATTTGAAAAACATAATTAATTTAATTTCAAATTGCATTTCATTCTAGACCTTGAAACCGTTGACATGTCGCTCTGTGAACTGGCCGATAAGAACAATCATCCAAATTATAAAACATGTGCAGACCAATAAAATAACCGATGCTGAGTCAAACTTTTTCTCCATAGGTTTCCTTGGTTAATCTATTTATACCACTTAGTTAAGTTTAGTTCATACAGATGGTCGGTGTTGATCGCTTACATATGCTTTAATGACCATTCATATCGTATGTGTGTTTATTTTATTATGATTTATTATAAAATTCTATTTACACCAACAAATTGACTTCATTATAATTGAATTGCTGTTAAAATTATTGTCCAAACCATTTTGTTTTTTATTTAAGACCACACATACTTAAGATTATATGTTAATATTTACCAATACAATTGAATGCTTGAATTCGCGCACTTTAAACAAAGTTTAGAGAACCTATGTTTATTTAAGAATTAGCAGCTTGTTTTTGTATCTGAAGGAACGTTAATTTTTTATTTGTTCTTGTAATTTTTGATGATGGTTAAGTTAGAAATGAGTTAAATTAGCAAGATGAACCTGTTGTAGGTTATGAGACTGATGTATACCTCATTGAATTTTTATTCGTTTAAACAACAGTAACGTATAAATGGTTAATTAAATAACATTCTTTTTACAAACCAAATAACCTTCATAGTGTTAAATCTGAGTTAATATTGACGCAAGTGTTGCTCTGAATATTTAAGTCTTTGATGATGTCACAAGGAAAGAGTCACAAGGTAAATTAGAAGTAACTGTCTCTGATATAGGATGTCGGGATCCAGATCAAGATGCAGTCCCGTACTTAAAAAAGATTAAAAAAATTTAAAAAAATTATTTTGAAGATTCATGATTTTGAAGGAACAAAAAATTTTGTTCTGATTTTGTATTAAGATTCAAGATAGCGTTATGTTTTTAAAGTATATTATTTTAAAAATGAATTTATGAAAATAATTAATGATAAATTGACGATTTTTTTTTTATATTTTCTTGTATAAGCACGCAGATAAATGAATTTTTTTTAAGATTTGAAACTTTGAATGAAAAAAAAAATGATGAGATAATAAGTTGTATTATCGGGCGAATCCAAAAAAAAAAAATTAATAAAACTGCGTGAAATGAGTGAGGGGGAATGTGTTGAGAGTGCAATAATCGAAGGAGCTGAGTGCAAAAAGTCTGCTGTATGCAATAGACTCCAGTGGACTCCACTCTAAGTGCAATAATTTAAAAAACTGAGTAAACACTTCAGTCAGTCCGTTTTAATTAAAAAAATAAAAAACATTAAGCAGCATGGGTAATAATACAAGGAAGCATTGACAACTGCTTATTTTCTCTTCTTGAAGAAACCATCTCCTGTCAAAAACAGCTGTTTGTCTGCAGCTGCTGAAGTTGTTGTTTTTTTTTTTCACTTCAACGTTTTCAATATTGTTTGTGTTTTCAATGGCCATTGTGAGCGCTCTCTTTTTGAGTATATTTTTTGACTGTCAATACTACCTTGTAATTTCTATACCATGATTAAGCAGTATTATTGAAGAGCAAAATGGATTGCGAAGGTAATATTGTTAGTCTACAATGTAATGTATCATGACCAGCTATGGGCAGAGAGCGCTCTTGGAGCGTTGAGATCAAGAATTGAGAGCAATGGGTTATGTAGCAACACAAAATGCAACAACAAATCAAAGACAAAAGACAAACACAGAAGCTTTAAATGTAGTGGTGCCCATACCCGATCATGACTGCCAGAGGATCTCTTCTGTAAAAGCTAAAAAAGTGAGCAGCTTTAAAGAGAGTATACCCACGAAATACAGTTGGATGTTCCTGACCGGATCACATACTATACCTAAAGATGGAAAAATACGGATATCCGAGTAATCTAATTGGAAATCTCAAACCAATCACTCTAAGTCTAGGAGTAATAGAATTAAGACCAATAGAAATAAGCAGGCTTCTAAAATAAATAAAACTGATTCCCAGGATTCTAATTGGAACCTCAAAACAAATATTTTCCCCTCATTTTCCCTCTCAAAATATAACCGTTCACATCCATCAAAGACTAATATGCCATCACAGCCATTCTCACTAAAATCACAACCTAAAAATAAACGTGTCTCATTCAACTTATCACCATCAACTACCCTACATAACAGTCACTCATCAGATAAGGTTTCCGTACGTTACCCAAATTTTATTCGCTCACATGTACTAAGTCCCTCTTTACCAAAAGAGAAAACTGTCCGAAAGATGGGTGCCGCGATTTCTCACAATGGAACAAAAACAGCGTCATAAGGATGTTGAAACCGAGTGTTTGGTGAAGTTTTTCAGCAATAAAGCACAGTTTTGTGTCGATTCATAACCATGGATGAAACATGGGTCGATCACTTCACACTTGAGATGAAGGAACAGTCAAAACAATGGACTGAAAGTGGAGAATCGGCTTTAAGGAATGGGATAATTTTCATTGATTAAGAATTAATTGAAGAATTAATACAGTCGCACTCCTTTATAACGAAGTCGTTGGGACAGGTCAAGCACTTTGTTATAGAGGAGCCTTCGTTATAGGGGAGCTAATTTTTTTTTTTTATATTTTTAATGTACCCTCACGGTAGTTTACACAAAATTAGGTCATTCATATTTTCATACACTTCATTTGCAAACGCCAAAGAAAATGCACAAAATTTACAGTTACCTTGTTTACCGTTTTGATTTGGAGTTCCGGAGAAGTTCGATGTAATTTTTATCATAAAAAAAAATGTACGTACATACATACATTGCGAGTTATTTTCTACAAAATAACTGTTTGTGTGTTTGAAAACAGGTCGTTAGAGAGAGGAATTTGCTATAGAGGAGTTCGCTATAGAGAAGTCCAAATATATAAAAAAAAATTAAAAAATTGCAGTTTCTTCAAAAAAACTTTGTTATAGAGGTGTCTTCGCTATAGGGGAGTTCATTATAGAGGATTCCGACTGTATTAATAAAATAATAAGAATTTGATTAAGATGATTCAGAAAGGAAAAACAATCAACGGCGAGTATTATGCGAACTTTAAGCAGCATCTAAGTGATGATGTTAAGAAAAAACGGCCGTATTTGGCGAAAAAGGAAGTTTTGTTTCAAGACAATGCACCAATTCATACATCCGTTTTCGCGTTGGCCAAAATCAATGAGTTAAAGTTCGGATTGCTTCCTCACGCACCCTATTCGCCTTATTTAGCCTGCTCGCATTAAAAAAATGGCTTGAAGTTGGTAAAAGTTTGGTCAATAATGCAGAGGGGAGTCTGCGATTGATGGTTATTTTGAGAAGCTTAACTGTTCTCACTAAGAACAGGGTATCAAAGATATTGAACATCGCTGAGAAAAGTGTATTGAGCTAAAAGGACTATGAAGAGAAATAAAGATATTTTTCCCAAATTTTTTTGTATCTTTTGTACTCAAAGGCTGACAAAACCAATTGGAATATCTTGTGCAAACGATCTTATTTTCATGACTTAGTAGTCTACTTGGCTCGAAAACAGTTAAAAAGATGATTTTGCCATTCTTATGATCAAGTTGTGTTGTGCGTGTTATTACATGATGATACAAAAATTATCGAGAACTGGGCCTAACATGCCCGTAGCCAGGGTGTTTTGATATCGAAAATATATAGCCAAATCACTCACTTTCGATGAATAATCTAATTTGTTTGGTATTTTGTTTCTTCTTCGACCCTATGGGGGGAAACACCTTGAAACCCCCTTGACTACGGGCCTGGAACCTAATAGTTTTAAGCCGACTGCGGACAACTTATGTGCATGTTCTCAAGAAGATTTACAAGGCAATAGCTATTTTCTGAGATTTTCCAATGTCTACAATTAAATGAAAAATTAATAACGAAAAATAATATTGAAAAAGTTGTCTGCGTTAGGTGGGAAGAAACTGTTGCAATCACTGTAATAATCTACGTGAATAAGATGCGTCTGCGGCCGTGCCGCAGTAGGTAGAATGCGAGGCTCATACGCCAGAGAAATCTGGTTCAATTTCCATCTGACACAGAAAGTTTTTTCAATTGAATTAATTTTTCTGTTCGGCCGTCACCTCTCTGCAGACATTCGCAAATCTCAGAAAATAGCTATTGCCTTGTAAAGCTTCTTGAGTAAAATGTCATGCTTCTTGAGAACATGCACATTAGCCGTTCGAAGACGGCATAAAACCAGTAGGTCCAGTTCTCAACCAATTGTGTACAAACATTTAATAACACGCACAACACGATTTGGTCATAAGAAGTTCTGTTAAAATTCTTTCATGGGCTGAAATGACCAGTTTATTATATTTTTTTTTTTTTATGAGATTCGTGAATATCATAAAAAGACGAAATCATTATCGCTTGAACACATACTTTTGCACTTGCGTGTAGTCCTCTTTATTGATCTCTTAAGAATATAGTTTTTTTTCTAATTTTTTAAGATTTTTACTCATATTCCTTGTGCCCATTACAATTCTTTTCAATAAAGATCACAAAAGGACGGTCGCTTAAATTTCAGCCGACTAGAACCTATGAAATAAAGGCAAACTACATGGTGGGATGTAGCTGGTATGAACTAGAAGAAACTGTGTAAGCCCCAAATTTTTTTTTTTAGCTTTGAACCAAGGCCAATCAAGTTAAACATGTGTAGGGTGTTCTATGTGTGGTCAAAAGCCGTAGAAACATGTGAGTTTGAATCTGAGGCAAGTGTTATGCCTTTACCTCAGTCAATTCCAGTTACAAGGCAATCTCATCCACATTATTTCACATTATATCCACATCCACAACTTTTCTCCACCAGCTACAACCCCAAGTCGTAAATATTGATGCATTTTCAATTTCAGTTGATTAGAAAATGAGGATGGCCGGGATTCGAACCCGGACCTCTGGGGTGGCAGTAGAGCACGCTACCTACTCGACTACCAAAGCCGCCAAAAAAAAAAACCATTTTTTATTTAATATTAGAAAATCGACTGAATAGTTCTGGGAATTTAAGAAAAACAAAAATCCAAAAGAAAATCAGTTATGAATTTTATTTTTTATACTTCACTTTTTTTAATTAATATTGAAATACATAATAAATATTCTATAATACATAAAATATAACACATGAACTACTCCAAAACCAGCCGAGGCAGCCACATTAATGAAATCGTTTATCTCCATTATAATGGAGATGTTTGTTCTTACTAATTCAGCCATAATATACGAAAAGTAATTGAATTTTGTAAATTGTATTTCATTTTTAATGAAGTATAGAACTTCTTGTATTTGGACCAAGCTGTATATGAAATAATGCCCTTTTTTACTCGCCAAATTTAGCTGGTCCACAGTGTATTAATATTAAATTTCTATTGAGTAATGAAAATGTCAGATCACTATGAACTTTTAATATAATAAAACCAAAATATTTATTATTAAGTTCCACTGTTATATCATACATGATAAAATAGATAATTATTGTTCTCGAGATTTAATTATCTAAATGAAACAAGTTCCGAATTCGCATTAACATCCCGAGAAAACTGAATACTGGAGTTTTTAAAGTTCCACTGCGTTCCGGACCTTGTCTTTGTATATCACCAACACTAGCACTCTCTGCAGTTGTTGGAATTACAGATGTTGTAGTTGTTGTCATAGATAATACCGTCGAAGTTTTTTGATCGTAGCTGTTATCGCTACTATCGGAAGAATATATATTTATAACTGGATCTATATAATCACTCTCTGAACTTTCATTAATTTCATTGAAAATTGCAGCATTTTCCGGATTGTTAAGAGCTTGTTTGAGTTTTACAGCTAAATCACTTGGCAATGCTTGATGTTGCTTTGTAAGAACTAAAATAGACTTTTTTTTTAAAAATTATGTTTTACATTTAATTTTTCTCACTTACGAAACACCAAAATCACAGAAAAATACGTGCAAAAGTTAAAAAAATGCATTTTGATTTAATTCAAATTGTTCACTGCGAATACTTTGGAAGTTTATTTAGATATGATGAAAGTTTTCACAGTTCTGAACTTTTATATATAACTTAGTTACGTGCTTTTCTCTATTGAAATATTATTTAATGGTCAAAAATCAGTTGTTTATATTGCATTTCATTTGAATAAAGTCACGTTAATAGAATTGTTTTTGGAGAAGAAAACTAAATAACTATTTTCATTAAGAAACATGATTCACATGTTGGAATTCTCGACGTCAATTTTAAATTCTTTGGTATTAAGTGGTATTTAATCGTGGTATAAATAACGAGCTACTTTATAGCTTACAGCTAACAGTTAATAGTTAATAGTTAATAGTTAATAGTTAATAGTTAATAGTTAATAGTTAATAGTTAATAGTTAATAGTTAATAGTTAATAGTTAATAGTTAATAGTTAATAGTTAATAGTTAATAGTTAATAGTTAATAGTTAATAGTTAATAGTTAATAGTTAATAGTTAATAGTTAATAGTTAATAGTTAATAGTTAATAGTTAATAGTTAATAGTTAATAGTTAATAGTTAATAGTTAATAGTTAATAGTTAAAAGTTAATAGTTAATAGTTAATAGTTAACAGTTAATAGTTAATAGTTAATAGTTAATAGTTAATAGTTAATAGTTAATAGTTAATAGTTAATAGTTAATAGTTAATAGTTAATAGTTAATAGTTAATAGTTAATAGTTAATAGTTAATAGTTAATAGTTAATAGTTAATAGTTAAT
This sequence comes from Pherbina coryleti, assembly GCA_943735915.1. NCBI lineage: Eukaryota > Metazoa > Arthropoda > Insecta > Diptera > Sciomyzidae > Pherbina > Pherbina coryleti. The sequence continues at coordinate 73,863,935 of OX030952.1, read as the reverse complement.
AGTTAATAGTTAATAGTTAATAGTTAATAGTGTGCTTGACTGCCTTCCCAGGAGTCCTTGGCACGAATCTCGGCTATGGCCGTACGCTTAAGCCTTCCTTAATTTCTTCCCTCATTTCTAATCAACTGAAAATTAAAATTCATCAACTAGAACAACTTTAAAATAGTTTAATGTATTTTCGTAAAGGTCAAAATAAACATATAGGGGTTTGAGATAAACATATTTTTAATACTGTATTTTTTAAATGCTTAGTACTTTTAAGAAAATTGTGTTCAATTAATATTCTCAATAAAATTTTTTAATGTTATACCCTCAGTTCTTTTCATTGCCAAAAAATATGGTCCAACGTTCATATCCAATTTCACATAGATAAACATCCAGAGCACAGTAATCATTATTGTAGTCGTAATATACTAGATGTTTACAAAAAGTCCATGATTTTCCTTAGTTACTTACTAAAAAGCATCCAAAATTTACTCACTTGTATTTTGCTTACATGCCGCTATCTCAAGGTGACACTTGGAAGCATATTTTCGTATGCAGAGCTCCTTTTCGTCAAACCGACAGACTTCACCGGAACTAGTGTCACATTTTTTCTCCAAACCGCATACTTTGATTGGCCTTAAAGTGACATTGTACAGATGATGATGAGTCAAAACTAAGGTTATTATACAGCTTCATTATATTATGACAAAGATGAATTCAATACAAATTTTACAAAGAACAATTTACGTACGTATTTGCATAGTAAAAATGGTCCAGATGAGGAAAATTCTTAATGCACACATATTCTTAAAAAAACTTCGTTAATAGAAACTTTGAAATTTAAGTGATATTTTCACTTTATGCAAATGTAAAGAACTCCGTAATAAGCTCCGGAGTATAAGTGCAAATTTCGCAACCAAAAATTGCCAAATCACATCTAAATACACAACAAAACACTTCAAGAAATAAGATGCAATTATTAACATTAAACTTGCACTTCAATTTAAAATTTACTGGCATCATAATAGCGGATTGCTTTTGTTTTAGTTTTTAATAAGTTTTATGCAATTTAATGTTTTTTTTTTATAAAAAAAAAACAAAACTATTGTAAAGAAATATGAAATTTTTCAGCCACAGGCTAATAACCTATTCATCGCTTTAAAATATTAGTTTCATACTCACAGTCAAAGTGAGAGCTACAGTAATATTATCAGTGTAATTAAATTAAGAAAAATAAATAAACGGCTTATCTTATCTGCTAAGAGATTTTTTTTATCAAAACATAAAAGTTAAATGTTCTCATTTACACCTTAAAAAGTTTACTATAAATATTAAAAAATTCCCATTCGCAAAAGTTAAAATAAGAATTTCCAAAAATCAACTGGTTTTTTTTTTTGTCGAAGCAAGTGCAATAAGACAAACGTAGCAATAATTTTTTTCCTGACAACATAAGTAAGATAGAAAATAAGTTGTGATGTGAAAAAACTGTGAATGTGAATCAAAATGTGCCAAATATTTGTTTTTTTTTTAAGTTGTATTACTACGATGTTCAACAAGTCATTGGTCTGGTTTTTGCTCGTTAGTCCAGCAATCTTGAGATTTCGATACCTTTTTTTTGTAGTACGGTTGTATTTACAACTCTTCAAAGCATGTTTCGATTTCCAATTCAACATCTTCATTCGATATAAGTCTTCTTTCCATGAGCTATCTTTTGAGCTTAGGAAAAGACGGCTCTGGGTGCCATGTCTGAAGAAAACTTTGAATGGAGCAGCAATTCAAAATGTAGTTCATAGAGATTTCCCATTTATTTTACTGACTTATAAGATGGTGCACTCTCTTTTTCGTACCGTTTCCTCTTTAAATGTGGTCCTATTTTCTTAAGTGTTCTTGTATTTCTTTTTTCAAGATTGTCGATCAATGATATGCCGTGAAAATCACAAAACCCCACAATGCCACATTGCTCAAAACCAATTTCCGGCCGATTTTTGGGTCTTTGGTCACATCAGCACTTTCACTTGGCTCAACCTATTTATTTGATTTTTGTACAGATTCAGATGTAAAGTTGTGAATCCATGGTTCATCACGGCACAGGTCATTAATTGGCACACAAAATATGCTGGACCACTACGGCCTCTGTAGTCGAGTATTAGTGAATTTGACTATTGCCCCAGGGGTTCCGGGTTCGAATCCCGGCCTAGGCATGGCCCTGCGTTTCTTCCCTCATTTCTCTCAACTGAAATTGCAAATTCATGCATATTTACGAATTCAACGTAGTGTAGTTGGTGGTACAAATATTTGTGAAGAAGATAGTTAAGTAAATTCAATTGGCTGAGGTAAAGACATAGCACTTGCCTCAGAATCAATTTTACAAGTTTCTATGGCTTTCCACTACGTTTAGAACATCCTACACATATTTTACTTGATTTCCCCTTCCTTCCCACTAATCTATCAGCCAATTTCGAGAAAGGAAGACTTGACTCGAATATTGTGACAATCTTGATAATATTGTTTTTAGGCAGTTGATTAAATTTTTATTTTATTGTATTTTTTATACAATTTTTAATTATATTTCATTTATTGACATAGAACATATTACCTTAAAAAAATGTAATAAAAATTTAAAATGCTTAAAAAAACAAAACGGTACATAACCGAATCACAAATGTTGACTAAATGATTACTTTTGAAAAAATTCTTAATAATATAGTTAAAAATATCAAAAGCTTACGTTTTGTTCCTATTTTAGTGTAACGGTGTGTCCCAATACTTGCATATTAACATTAAATTCTGTTGGTTTAGAACAATTAACAATAATTAACACTAAACCTTTTTATTACTTTTATATCATTTACAATAATACACTAACATAAAAGGAAGTATCTAAAATGTTTTTTATAACTACGTTTTTGGGAAAACAGAACGGACTGCTTAGTTATACTTTATTTTATTTTTTCTTAAAAATATTGAAAAATTACTGGTTTCCCAATAAAAAGAACCCTTGGATAATTTTGAAAACTGAAATAAGTTCTGCGATAGAAAACATTACCTTCTAACTTCGCAGTAAATAGTTATGTAAATGATAGAAATATCATGTATGGAATTATCAAAATTCTTAACTTTAGAACAGATTCTTATTTTAAACTAATTGTTTGTATAAATGTATATAAAAGTTTTATATAAATAAATCTATCAACTCTTGTGTCGGAAAGTATAGCCACGATGTCTCTGTGTTATTATAACATCATTATTATTATGACATAATTATTATTAATATAATTTGGAATCTGTATAATATTTATTGCAAATAAATTAAAGAACTGAAAACTTACAGTATAAATTAAGTAAAACGTTTTAAGTTCAGGCAACTAGCGACGTTTCTTTTTTTCCAATTTTCGTAGTTTATGCTGGCGTCTAGCATTTGCTACTCCATCGGTTCCGGCTTTCTGTTCCTGGTTTTTTTTAAGTAAAAGATATATTTTAAAAGCAATTTTTAACTTATCTTATATATAACTTAATACCTCTCCTCCTTCGTCGCTCAAACTTTCGGTGCTAGCCGGTAATAATATTGAAGCACCTATGCAAATCAACTGGAATATGGCACCAATAAAAAGACCGTAGCGCAACAATGTACTGAAAACACCATCATCTACATACTTATCCAGATTTCCAGCTGCTGTTTGTGTTGCCATTCTCGCCAGTTTACTTGATTTATATAAAAGTATTTATTAACAATTTTAATTAAAATCGAGCCGAAATTGTTTACAAACTATAATTTTTTGTTGACTTTAGGTTACGATACTCGATCTTAGCGAAGGGTGTTTCAGAGAAATGACTACTAATAGGATTTAAGAGCGGCCGCACACTACAGACGTTTATTCTGCCAATAGTTTGATTTTATATCGGTCGCAGCCGACAAACCAACAATAGGGTGTTTTTTTAGCTGCATGAGATTTTTCGATGGTTGTTGCCTATTGGTTGACAGTTGAGAATGTCAAACTGTGTTGACATTTCTGTTCAGTAAGGTTTGGCAATTCATCATCGTTTATCTGTTCGCGAACTTCAAAGAGCGCTTCGTCCATTTTGGCATTCGTCCATTGGAGCACAATGGCTTGGTCAATAAGTAAAATTGCCGTATATGGAGCGAAGACAATCCTCAAGCCATTAACGAATCACCATTACATCTGTTAAAATTTACTGTTTGGTGCGGTTTACGCTCTGGCGGCATCATAGATCCTTATTTCTTTTGAAATGAGGAAGGAACTGCCGTTAGGGTGAATGGCAGGCGCTATAGAGCTGTGCTGACTGATTTTTTGTTTCCAAAAATTAATCGGATAAATGTTGAAGAAATTTCGTTCCAACAAGACGGCGCAACTTACCATACAGCGCGCTTAGCCATCAATTTATTACAAAATCAATTTGGTAACAACTTTATTTTCAGAAGTGGTCCTTTTAACTGGCCCCCTCGTTCGTGCAACTCAACTCCTCTCGATTTTTTTTATGGGGCTCTGTTAAGTCATTGGTTTATGCCGACAAACCAGCAACTCTTGAAGCATTGGAAGCCAATGTTCAAACCACCATTGGTGCCATATGGCTAGATTATTTGAAAAAGTAGTGAAAAAATTGGACTGATCGAATGAACTATGTAACTCGTAGCCACGGCGGACATTTGTCGGATTTCATTTATAAAAAAAATGCCATGAAATTATTAATGGCAGAAACGCACACTACTCCCAGATAGTTTGCCAATTGCGGGATTGCATTTACGAAACATTGTCATGGGAAGTTTTAAAAATATTTGATTGTTTTGAGTTTTACAAAATTTTTCGCTGCTGACATATTTTTTGTTGAGTTTGATGCGTGTATGAATGTAATACCTTTTTTTATTAATTTATCATATAATTAGTAGTATTAAACATTATGTTGGCACTTGCGGCATCCTTTAAAACAGTTATTAAAACTTGTTTATCCGGTTTTGCAAAACGCCACATTTATTCCCATTCAAACTTCAAAAAGCAGTACTTTTCAACTAAAAATAAAATTGAAATCAGATTTAAATTATGCGTTTTGAAATTTTCAATATGGTTTGAAAATTTATTTACACCCAAGTTGAAATCAATTTAATCTGAGTAGAACGGGATAATAAGTAAGTTGCATCTAGAATCACAAAAAAAAATTACAACAACACACATTAGTAAAATTGCGCAAGATCAAACACGACACGCAAATAAGTATCAGTGATCTGCAATGAGTCACGTTTTTGTGACTTGTAGTGATTCATTCAAAACCGAGTAGTAATGCATATACATCAAACAATAACCAGCACTACTATTCAAAGCACTCTTCCGACAGAAAGGAACACATAGTTCAATGTTTGATTCTTCAATCGAACGTCAAAGTGCAACCAAATACTCTTCAACATCAAACCATTTTCAACATCATACCAAGTACTCATAACTCAAGCAAAAGTCGCATAGCTCATTAGGAATACTGGCGTATTTTTTAATGCAAATGCAGTTACTGCTTTTGAGCACACGCTATGTTCTTGTCGCTATTAGAAGAGTATAAGGGTAACACCGAATTGTTTTTAATGTTTTTTTTTAATGTTGTTTTTAACAGGGATGTTACGGAGGTGAGTTTAGCAGAACCGAAGTTGGAACCGGAGATTTTCAATATGATTAGTCGGAGTCGGAACCGGAACCGAAGTCAGAGTCGGAGTCGGAATCGGAGTAAAAGAAAGATGTGCTAGACTCGATCGAAATAGATAGAAAAGGAAAACGCAAAAAATAAAACGAAAATAAGCAAACGTTAATGTTGAAGAAGAGTTTATAAGTAATCAAAATTATTTTACGTAGAAATGCGCTCGTGTATGAGATACGTCAAATCGTATCGAATTGATTGAATTAATGCGTTTCGATCTTCGTTATAACTCCGATTCAAAATTATCATAACTGAAGTCGGTGTCGGAGGTATAACATCAATCGGAAGTTCCGACCTTTCGAAATCGAATTCGAAGCTCCGTTACATCCCTAGTATATACTCAAGTCAACTCTATAGCTACTCACTGCTGTTCTCTGATATGTATCCTACATGCAATAACTTCAACCCCTTAATGATTGTAAAATCTCGAAAACATTCCAAATTGTTAATGACAATTAGCGATATATCACTTTGATAGTTAGAATCAAAATTTATTCAAAAGGAAGATTCGTGTAATCTTCTTAAATTTTAAAATTCATTTTCAATCACGGTCCACAACAAGCTCCGTTTGTTGTGCCGAATTAACTCTGCAAAGAAACGTAGTAAGAATAAGTTCTTATCGAACCCGTTCGTGTAATCGAAATTCAAAACGATGATTTTCACATATCGAAGATTATTTACCATCCGTCTGTAAACAGCTGTTTTTCCGCGAGGCTCGAATGCTTTAAATAACGAAGTGAAAAATTCTTTGCCCTTGCAATAAACTTTTAAAAATATACTTTTATAAAGATAAAATATCAAAGGCTAGGATCCATTCACAATGTCTGCGTATCGCATAGGAACTGTACTAAGCCGTCAACTGCTGACGTCGCGTAACAATCATGTTCAACAACACCTGAAAGCTCCAGTCAGACGATGCGAATCTTCAAATGGTCGCATGTACACAACCTCATCATCCGCGACAACACCGGCAGCCATGCCGAAAAATGGATCTACACTTAAATTGGTGATCATGGGTACGACATTGGGAGCTGCTTCGGGTACAGCGTATTCACTATACAATAATTGGAAGGACAAATCTTCGCACATGGAACATGAACGCACACCACCAACAATCCTAAAACAGCTACCCGATGTTAAAATCACCAAACGATTTATCAACCCCAACGATCAATCCGGACTCGAGGTGGTGCTGTTCCAATTTCAGACGTGTCCTTTCTGCTGCAAAGTGCGCGCTTTCCTCGACTACAAGGGCATCTCTTACAGCGTAGTAGAGGTTGATGCGGTGCTGCGACAGGATATTAAATGGTCATCATCAAAAAAAGTACCCATGGTATTGATTAAACAACATGATGGACACTATGTGCAAATGAGTGATTCCAGTGCAATTATTTCATTGTTGGCATCCTCTTTGAATGACAAGCGTATAGATGTTGGTGATTTGGCACAGTTCTATCCGATAATATCGTTTTTTGATGACAACGGCAAGAAGAAGCACGACATTTTAAACAAGTATTTCCCGATGTATCAGGATCAAACACCCAAAGGTCTGACGCTAGAGATACAAGAGTAAGTTTGTGTGTGCTGCTTAAGAAGCTCTTATATACTTTTTTTATTTATAGACATGAGCGCAAATGGCGCACATGGGCCGACAATCATCTTGTGCATCTTATTTCGCCTAATTGTTATCAAACCCTAGGTGAAGCCTTTGAAACCTTTAAATGGTTTTCCGATGCTGGTGAATGGCAAGTGCATTTCCCCAAGTGGGAACGTGATATGATGGTTTACGTTGGTGCTACTGCCATGTGGGGCATTGCTAAGATGCTTAAAAAGCGTTATGGACTGACAGACGATGTGCGATCGCACATCTACGATGCACTAGATAAATGGACACGTGAACTGGAGAAACGTAAAACAAAATTTATGGGTGGCAAAACACCCAACCTCGCAGATTTATCTGTCTTTGGTGTGCTGAGCAGCATGGAAGGTTGTCAGACATTCAAAGATTGCTTAGAAAACACAAAAATTGGTCAGTTATTTTTTTGCTGCACTTTATTTTTAAATTTATTTTAAATTTGCTGCATTTTATTTTTAAAACATTTTCTCTATACAGGTGAATGGTTCTATGCCGTAAAGGAGCTGGTGCAAAAGAATCGTGGCAATCTTATACGCGAACGTATCGAAGGACAAATGCCGACAGAGGCTAAACTTAATGTTGCTTAAAATATTTATTTAACTAAATCAATCCGTTTGTGACGCTGAGCAATCTAAAGCTATTCGCAAATTTGTAATTTAAAGTATTTATTAATTTGTTTACCCCTCCTTAAACATATATAAAATATATATTATTAAATTTTACTGAAATGCTATTATCTGTAGTGACATGTCATAACATCACTTTAAAAATAGTGGCAGATATAAAAAGAAATAAAATAGTAAAAAACGAAAACAGTGATTTTTAAGACAATTGACGTCTGTCGATAACGTTCCAATAGACCAACTTTCAAAAAATAACGAAGATGTAACATAACGCCATTGGTATAACTTTTTTGTCACTGTTTAAAGGTTGTTTTAAATTTTTACAAAAGTAAAAAAGGGCCAATATTTCTTTTTTTAATTATGTACCCAGTGGTGAATATGCACATTACTTAATAGACTACTTCTTGGCTATATTTGTTCAGTCCTGGTTGCAAAAAAAAACTGATACATTTAGCTTATATACCAAGCGGTCAACAGAGTTATTCAAAAACACCTAAAAAGTAATTGGCGTACGGTGCTTTTTTTCTATGTCTGTGTTCATAAGCAAAAACAGCTTCAGGAATCTTATTTTAAAATTATCTATCACGATATAAATTCTATAAAAGCTTCGACTTTTATTTTTTCACGAATAACAATCGAGTTTAGCTACTAAAACTTTTTCGCACATTCTCATAATTAACGGATTAAAAGTCACAACCCAAAAATCTTTGAAATTTTCAACTAGTGGCTCAAAATAAGTTAATGTGGGAAAAATGGTTGGGCTCAAGGACAACACAAGACGTCACGACTTACCATGCAAAGACATAATCATGAAAAGACATAACCATGCAATTACACAATAGCTTTTAATCTACTTTTGAGTTGACCTTTAGACAAGTTAACATCAGAAAAGCTACAATTGTTAACTAATTTACTCATACGGTTTAATGAAACAGTTAACATATAATTTGTTCTACTAAATGGTTAGTAAATTAAATAGTTAGGATTTCTACTGCTTCTACGATTAGAGTTAAAATATATAAAAGAAAGAAGTTCTGGAGAATCGAATACACCGGTTATGAGCTGGTGCAAATAGACGATATCTGCAGACTTCCTTTTCTCACTCAATGATTGCATTTTTAAAAGTTTTAAGCGATCCTCATAAGGAGGAAGGTTTGAAATATCAAATCCATTTAAGCCCCTTAGGGCAAACCGAACAAAGCATTTTTTGGATTCTCTCTATTCGATCAACACTCACATTGTAACTTGGAGACCAAACTTGACTTGCGTACTCCAAGTGAGGTCGCACTATTGCATAACACAACGTTGTAGTCGTAATCATGCTATTGAATTCTTTGGCCCAGCGTTTAATAAATCCAAGCATAGAAGATGCTTTTTTACAAATGTTATCAATATGAATGTTAAAGGAAAGCTTATAATCCATACATATTCCCAGATCTTTAACGATATCCACACGACATAAAGCAGTATCTTTTATCTTATAATCAAAAACTAAATTATTCCTTTTTCGCGAAAAGGTCAAAGTTTGGCATTTATCTGGAGTAAGAAACATATTTTTTTTAGAACACCAAACTTCAAAAGATTTCAGATCGGACTGGAGTAGGGCTGAATTGTCTTGAGAATTTACTTTTCTGTATATTTTCATATCATCGGCATAAATAAGCAGATGAGAGTTTTTAATGATATGGGTCACATCATTAATGGCTAAAATAAACAAAAGTGGACCTAGGTGACTTCCTTGAGGAACACCTGATAATGCAACAAACTCAGCAGACAAAACCCCTCGGAATCGTATTTGATAAGATCGTTCTGTCAAATACGATTTAATCCAGTTTACAAAATATTGTGGAAATCCAATGGACTTAAGTTTAAATAGAATTAAATTGTGTGGTAACTTATCAAATGCTTTGCTAAAGTCAGTGTAGATACAGTCGACCTGGCAACCAGATTCAATGGTGTTTAAGCAAAAGGTTGTAAAATCGAGTAGATTAGATACCGTAGATCTGCCATTAACAAAACCATGCTGACGAGTTGTAATGACTACACGACAGTGAACTTTTACCCGGTCATACACAATTCGCTCAAAAAGTTTTGGAATCGATGACAGTTTAGCAATGGGCCTGTAGTTAATAACATCATTCCTGCAATCTTTTTTATATATAGGTCTAATATGGTTTTTTCCAAAACAGTGGAAAATAACTTTCGTTTATAGATTTATTAAATAACAAAGAGAGTGATTGACACAAAATTGAACCACATTGAGTTAACACTGCGGCAGGAACTCGCCAAAATCTTTATCGATCGAACCAATATATTTTAAAATATCCTCTTAGGTAAAGAATTCATATATTCAAAATACCCCTCATCAGGATCAAAAGAATCCGAACAAAACGACTCTTTAAAAATATATGCAAATAAACCACAAATAATGATGGGATCGTCAGTAATTCCATCAACAGTTTTGAATGATGAAGGGAATCCATCGGAATTCTTCTTTGTATTTATGAATCCCCAAAACTTCTTTGGATCAGACAGTATTCTCAGCTTTATATTGTCTAAATATTCATTATATAATGCAGCTGAGCTTTTTTCAAATTCCAGAAACAAACGTTTGTAGGTTTCTAGGTCATTTGAGTCTAAACTACAGACATATTTCTTTCATGCCCTATTCCTGCTGTTGCGAAGAGTTTTTAAATCCTTTGTGTACCAAGGTTATGCACAGTTTTTCGCAAATTTGAAGTTATATGGTACGGACTGTGAGAATACAGTAAAGAGCTCCGTATAAAAAAAAATGTATGGAATCATCAAGGTTATTTATGTCATAACTTTGGTTTGGTTTATGTCATAGTAGCTTTAGATTTTGTGTATATGTTAAGATATACTCAAGGAATATAGTAACATTAAAAAGCTCAGTCCTGACCAAAGTCTACTAAAGCGAATATTACTTGTCGACATAGAACTATTGTCAATTCCATTTAGAATTCCATATAATATTCATTGTTAAAAACAGTCAATTATATGCAACTGATTATACTTGGCGCCTCGGTAGTCGAGTAGGTAGCGTGCTCGACTGCTATCCCAGAGGTCCCGGGTTCGATTCCCGGCCAAGCCATGGTCCTTCGCTTTAAAAACCTTTCTAAATTTTCTTTTCCTCTTTCCTAAATCAACTGAAACAAATTTACCACTGAAACAATTAATATTTACTTCTTGAAATGAAATCATTGAAATGTATTTATCACCAATGTTTACGACTTGAAATGAAACTATTGAAACAATTGAAACTATTGAAACTATTGAAAATGTATCTATGAATAATTTAATATATAAGTAGTCTGTAAGAGTTGATCTCTGTTAGATGAAATAAGTAAATAAATAAATAAATAAATAAGTTTTCTTGGTGTTGAGCTGTAATAATGATTTAAAAAAATATGACACACTATTTGTGTGATAAATAAATAATAAAAAATTGTCATTTATGATTTTGTAGAATATGTTAATGACATAGAAAATATGCCAACTGGGGGTTACTCTGCGAATCGCATTTGACTTTCGGATCGGATTAATTTTCGCATCGAGTAACGGAGTAACCTCCCTGGACATTTGATTATTATTATATTTTAAATAACTTTTGGTGTTGGCAGCTCTTAGCAAAATCTGCAAACTTGGCAGCATTCACGTGTTCTTACAACTGTCATAATTGTTCAACAAGAAATCGTTTGTCATCTCGTAAACTCCGACGCCACTAGAATTTTGCAAATTCACTTAATTCATCAAATATATCCACATTTCCTATAGTTTCTCAAAAAATTTGCAAAGCAAAATGATGGGCATTGATCAATTTCCTGACTATAAAGTTCCCGGAGTGCAGCATCAAGACTTTTCACCTTATGAATCGAATGGAGGGTAAGCAAAAAACATTTCTAGGTTACTGCAGCCCAGCGCATTCTTTAATAAAACCAACTAATAAATCTCAAATCTCTTCCTTAGGAGCATTGTTGCCATTGCTGGGGATGATTATGTAGTCATTGCAGCTGATACGCGTCTTAGCAGCGGCTATTCGATTCACACTCGCAAGCAGAACAAACTCTTCTCGCTCTCGAAGAAAACAGTGCTCGGCTCCACCGGTTGCTGGTGCGATACACTTGCCCTGACTAGCCTGGTGCGTGCACGTATGCAAATGTATGAGCATACACATCTTAAGACCATGTCTACCGATGCGGTTGCCCAGATGCTTTCTATTCTCATGTATAACAAGCGTTTCTTCCCGTATTATGTTTCGAATGTGCTCGCCGGTCTGGATAATGAGGGTAAAGGTGTTGTTTATTCCTACGATCCCATAGGTCATTGTGAACGTACCACGTATAGAGCTGGTGGTACAGCCGGTTCCTTGCTACAACCTGTTCTAGATAACCAGATCGGTTTTAAGAATATGAATTTGGAAGGAGGTGAGGTGCCCAAGGTATCTAAAGAGCGTGCAGTGGCCGTTGCTACGGATACGTTCATTTCGGCTGCTGAACGTGATATCTACACTGGTGATTCTGTGCTTATCAATGTGATCACCAAGGACGGCGTTGAGGTGATCGAGGTGCCACTTAGAAAGGATTAAGTGCTTTTTTGTGGTTGGATAAAATAAATTTGTTTTTTAAGTGCTTCAATTTATGGCTTTTGGTTATGAATAAATAATTGACCCCAAATTTTTGTAACAATGCCATAAGAATTAATTGGGTAATACTGGAATTTGGGTAATTAAATTAGATATTCAAATATCCGTAGAATAAATCAAAAGCTGACTAAGATAATTATCCACTTACCTTATCCAATTCTCTATCTTATCTTATCCACTCATATGTTTGGTCGGTTAAATTTTGGTAACAGCCATCATTATTCCAAATTAAATGGATCTAGCTTTAAAAACTGCCAAGATATTGTATTTTTTAGATATTGATGCGCCACCACAAAAGAAACCGAGGCAAGTATATCCTATTAGACTGCAGTCAATCGTATGGTTAGTTCAAAAGAAATTGCCTCTGAAGCAATGGAATTATATAGGAGGTGCTTTGTCTTCCAACCCCACTGGTATTTTGATGTTGATTAGTTTTAACAAATGTCACCCTTCTTCCTAATGTTATCACCTATAGGTGCTAAGATATCGCGTTTGAAGTGTTGGTGTAGTATGGTAAATGCGACGCCTCGTTGTCCAATACCACTAAGATTTTTTGTGGGAATTTGTTTTAATAACAATCACTCTTGATCGTTAAATTTTCATGTTGTGTACCATCTACTGGAACAATCTTTTACTAAGTGCAACTTAAGCACCGAGATCAAAATAATCTGCAAGCTTATAGTCAGCTGGACTTGTAGTTTCGGAGTCTTTAAAACGTTCGACATTAAAACAACAGACATTAATAATTATTTATAAGATTTTCAAGTTTCTTAAAAATTGCATTTTGGTTTCTGTTTTCACAGAAATTAATTCTGAAAACAGAAATGACTTTGTCATTGATAAAAAAACTCAGCGGGCAATTGGGTCAAAAGCTGTGTAAAAGGGCGAAATTAACAAAATCTCTCCAAATGGTAGGGAAATCTATTTGGATAATTTTTTACATTTTGTAGTGAACTCAAAATTTCAACTTAATCCCTATGCCTTTATTTTTATTATTAAAAAAATCACAAATCTTTTGAAGTAATTTTTTAGCTCTGAAAAATTCTTGAAATAGATTTTCCTACCATTTGGAGAGATTTTGTCAATTTCAGCCCCAAGAGAAATTTACAAACGGATAGGTTGCAAGTTAATGTTTCCAAATAAGTTTATTTTAATGGACGATTTTTAGAAGAAAAAGAGGATCTCTTCAAAAATCTAAACTCGTTTTGAGGTTTGATTGAACAAATAATCATCTCACCAAAAACCTTTTAAAGAAATACACTCTCGTCCCAGTGTCTTTAGTTTCGTCAATTTCCGTCGGTCTTCGTTTTATTTAAATTATGTGCAATCATTATCATTTTTAATTTTTTTTTTTTTTTTTTTGTGTGCAACTCAAATAAAACAGTTATTTCAAAACACTTGCTCTTCACTATAAATAATGGCGAAAACGCATTCAAAGAGTTATTTTTTAAAACTCAAGTTACTGATTTAAGGGGGGAAATATACACAGAGGCCGAAAAAAGGTCATGTTTATGCATTTTTTCAAGGAAACCTAAGGTATAGTTTAAAATGAGGCTTTTTATACCTTAAAATATACACATTCAAGAGTATGTTTAGTATTTTTTTATTAAAAAAAAATTAATATTATGGTAGATGCAGTATTTTTTGTAGAGAGCTCTGAAAATGCGTTGACCAAGATTGCTCCTCCTAAATTCAACTGAAAGAAAAAATTTAAAAATAATATTAAACTAGATACTTAAAACTCATACTTGTCATAGCCGATTTTGAAAATATTGATTTTTCACAAAATGGCGGACTTCCGAACGAATATTAACGATTTTAGATCAAAAATTCGTCATTGTTTTGCCTATAAAAAATGAACGAAGCTACGAAAAAAAAATCCTATGACAAGTACGAGATTATTATGTGTAAAATAAGCCTGCAAAAAATCAAAACGATCGGTTCACTTAGTTTCGAGAAATCTTGGTTACCGACTTTAAAAACATGGTTTCGAGAAAAACGCGTTTGAAAATAAGGGCCAGCACTGCGCGCTCTAGAAGGCGGTTCACTGACTAGGCTATAACTTTGTTATTTTTTGAAATATCGACTTGAAATTTTCACCACATATTCTTGAGACTTTAAGCTTTAAGAACATATAAAAACATTTTTTAAAAAAAAAAGTTCTGGGTATATAACCCCCCTTAAAACTCAAGTTACTGAATTTAATCTCTATCGGATGCACAGTTGGAGTTGTCACATATAAGTGAGTGATGAAAATGCTAAAATCAGTTTCTGTTTCCAACTAACTTGTTTAAGGTATTCAAGTGCTAAGTTATGTACTATTTCAATACCTTTTTGGTGATTTAACCCACTGCATCATGATGATTATACCATTGGGGATTTAATAACACATAAGTATCTGACATAATTTTCCACTTGACAATAATTTGAAGTAGATTTTTGGTGTATTCGAAGTTTTAATCTATTGAGGATCTTCATTTAACCCATTACAGAGATGAAATAGCAACAATTTCACAAAAACTTTCAGCACTTTTTTCTGTTTTTTTTTATTATATAGCGCAGGGTCGTAACACTGTAGCTCGCCCCATCTTACCCAATCATTTGGTTAAACTCCTCCGATGTGAACGTGTTTCCTATCCTGCAAGAGCACACTGTTTGAGTCTAAATTATAACTAATTTGTGTTTTTTGAGTCTTATTAAAGTCATGTTTATGAAGGGTTTCTAACTGAAATCAAACAAAAATATTTTTTTTTTTATTTATATGAATCAAAATAAAAATATTATGATTCCCTTAAGTCTTCCAAGATTCAAATTTTAGCCTCCTGCTCCTATGCGTATCAAGAAGTCAGAAATATGGCTCTTAAAAGGTTATGAAAACTTTCATGACTGACTTTTCTAATTCATAATTATGAGTGTTTATTAACATTAGTATAACTTTTACTTTTCAGAAATTTCCTCCCCTCGCAAGTTCCAAATTTAAATCTATAAAATGAAAGTCTCAAGCGTTGCTTCTGCGCCGTATAATCAAATGACAAATCTTTTACACACAAATTGTATAAAGAAATTTTTTTACTCAGAATTATATTGCTCTAGTCTCCTCACAGATCACAATCACAATTTGTTCAAAAAAGTCTTGAAGAACTCAAATTTAAGAGCGCTCAAATATACTATTTTAAGTCTTAATTGTAATCTTACAAAAAACATTCACAATTTAAACTCTTTTTGGAGTCATAATTTTGAACGCTCGTACTTTCGTGCAAATTAAGGCTGACAAATTATCTGTAGCGTTCATAAAATCATCATAATCAAGTCTCTTCTACCTCATAGTACTGAGGACTCATAAAATCTTCATGATTTAGAGTCTTTTTGGTGTCATAATTATGAGCACATCTAAAAGATTGATAATTAAAACTCTTTTTTCTGAATCATGATAAATGTAAGCGCTCATAAAATCATCAGAATAAAAATTTTTAGATAGATTTGATAAGACTCATTAAATCTATATAATTCATACCATTTTCGGACTCAAAATTATGAGCGCTCATAAAGTTGTCATAATTAACACTTCTTATACGGTCATAAATATGAGCGCCTTAAATAACGTTTGTTTGTTGTATTGTAATGCTCATATTAAAAAAACAAAGAAGTGGAAAAATTATGACGTTCGTATTTCCTACACCAATATCAATGGAAGAGATTTCAATAGTTATCTATCAATGCACCAATTATTTGTAAATGCACAGACGCTTTTAAAGACCTTTTCAGCAAATCGAATGTGGAGCATACTTTATGGAGTGGCCCCTATATTCATACATTGGGAAAATTTCCATTATTGCGTATGTAAAAAGTATACAATTTATATATTTTATATTATCAAACAAATTCAACTTTAAATCATTAGCACGAATGACTACCATCACCGATAAAAGATTTTGACTTGTGTAAAATTTCTCCCAATCCTCCAAATAAACGAATGTCTTGCTAGATTGTACTGATTACTTAGTCACCTAACGTACAAGTTCAAGGACCTCAAATGCTGAACATTTTTCAGTTTCGCTTGAATACTTGTCCTTAAATTTTTGTTGCATTTGCTTTTAGTTACCATTATTGTGTTAGTTGCATATTATTCATATCAATTTCTGAGTCACCTACCAAAACAAAAAATATCGACGCTTGAAGCGTTGCCCAAATGTGTGTCTTTTCATTTTTTTTATGCATCTACTTAAAACGAAAAAGATAGGAGATAGCTAAAATGCTTTATCTTTATTGACCGCACTAGTTTATGAATAGAATTATATCGGCCAAAATTCATCAATAATGGTTCAAGTATTCTTTATGTAGGTGACTAGTTAGTTAGAAAAATTTAGTTTCTTTGTTGGCTAAAATTAGCTCTAATGTTTACCTTTTAATTAAGTTAAATGGTAGTTGGGAACTATTGACAATCAATGTTGAATTTCTTAAACAAATAAAAACAAGCTTAAGCAAGAAATTGCCAATATTTAATGGGTTCAAAAATATTAGCCTTCATTTTTTTATTTTAAAAAATGAAATCTTCCACGAGGTAAAACAATTAGAACGTAAACTGTTCCACTCAGACCCAAATAAATTTCCGTACATCTCAATTGTTGTTGCTACAAAATAGTCTTTCATCCGAAATATACTGACTGAGACGGTTTTTGTTTTGTCCGTTTTGTTCGTTTTTTTTCTATTCGCTTTCTTTTAGTTTCTTTTTTTATTTTAGGCATAATAATATAAATAATTATTTGTATAATATATAATAATATAATTAATATTGTTGAAACAATTATAATTAGTGTGTTTATGCAGACCACATAGACGTAATTATAATTTTTTTGTTTTTGTTTATTTGAAACTTCATCATTGCATCAACGCAATCGGTCGAATTATGCTTAAGCTTCGCCAACTTTATCATAATCACCAAAATCCACAGCAGCAGCAAAAGGTTGTGGTGACGGTGTTGGAGAATGGGGAGGAGCAGCAGAGGAGTTACCGTTGTTTTTTTACTTCTTTTGCTTTTAGTTTAAATTGAATTTTATTTTAATTGTAATTTTAATTTGTTTCGAATAACATGTTATTGTTGCTGTTTTTGTTGTTTAGTGTGAATGTGTTTGGGTGTGTGAGTGTGTGTGTGTTAAATTGGGTTTTTTTATGTTGGGCTGCTTTACCACTAAGCTTCTGGCAGTGGTCTTAGCTCCTTTATCTGCTTGATGAGATACGCTTTCTCATCGTTGAACTGCTCATCCTCAGAGCGATCTGTGTGGAAGTTTGTCAGAAAATCGACCAGCTTGGACTGGTTTCTCAGCAGGATGTCTAGAATAGGTTTAGGTTTGTTTGGATTGGCGACAAACACCTTAAAGACATGGAACGCCTCGAATTGTATATTGCGCGACTTTTCCTTCAGCATATTCATCATCAACTTCAGATTGTCTGGCTCGGAGATGTACTTGGTCATCACAGTGAAGTTGTGCCGATCCAGCAGCAGCTCACCGAGCAGCTTAAGGCTCTGACGACGCGTCACATAATTCTCAGAATTGAGCAGTCGCTGATAGTGTTGTGTGAAAAATTTGTCATAGTTGGCCTCGAGGAATTCGGCACACAGCAGCTTGTGACGCGTCAGCAGTTCCTTGAATGTGGAGAAGGCATCGGAGGCGATGTCGAATGTAGACACTTCTACATAACGGAAGAACTTGAAAAATTCCTCCGAATGCATCATTATTTTGGCAAGCGCCTCATAGCGTGCACATTCACGCAGCATTGTGCCAGAGTTGAGTGCAATCTCTGGATGGGCATCCTCATAGCCGGCCATCAGCGTAAACAGTATCTCGGGTTTCGTGCAGATGTACTCCACAGTCGGGGAGCGGGTGCCAATCTGTCGCCGCAGCACGTTGTTGAAAATGAGCGCAACATGCTTCTTGCCCTCAAAATCAATGCGATTCAGGTTCTGTATGAGCAGCAGTAGCAGATTACTGTTGTATAGCTCCTGCGAAAGCTGCGCCACCACATAGTCAGCTGGTGGCTCCGAGTCAGATGTGCCGTATAGCATGTTCTTGATCGAAACCAGATTCTTGCTTACATCCTCTTGTGCTTTTTCCACCTTTTTGTCGCCGTTTTCCAGCGAGTTGATCGCCTCCTTTAGCGACTTGACAAGCTCGGCCGGGGTCTTTTGTGATTTTCCGAAGAGTGGCATCCTGACTGTTCTGTGCACGTCGTTGGAATTTTTTTGTGATTGCGTTGAATAGTTTTAATTAAAACGGAATTTTATTGCGAATTTCTATTTTCCTTTCGTATCGTTGGTTTTCTTTACTTCTATTTTTCTTATTTTAAGCCCGTCGTCGTCTTGGGTGTAGTTGAGTTGCGTGAAAAAATAGTTTTTTCTTCTTTGCTTTTTCGCTTGACACTTTGTCGTGTCGTTTCTTGACACTTGGCGGCTGTCAGTGAGAATTTATGGTTCATTTGAATATGGTTTGTGTACGTGCTTTTAGAAGTACTGCCAGCTGTGAAAAAGTTAATTCGATAGTCCTCGTTAAGGCCTGGGTTCTCATCACGTATGACGAAATTCGTTTGGTGATATCGTTTCGACGAAGGTTTAACATCACGTAACCTTCAATTTTAAATATAGTCTTAACGATATCGTTTTATTTGCTTCATGTATGGCAACAACTGTCAAATATTATCATCAAAATGATTATTTGGCGCGATAGCTAATTTGGTATCTTTTGGCTATTTTCCTAGTTGGAAATAATAACAAAAATAATTTTTAAAAGTTTCGGATGCGAAATTTGATTATGTTTTTGATTAACGACGATTGCGAAGAACAAATTGAATTGTTGCAGCAACGAAGGATACTTAGAGAAAAGTCTCTCTTTATCTCTTCCATCAAAAAGTATTTATCGTGGTTAAAAAAATCCTTGTGTTAATAATACTAATAATTTGTTTTTTATTTTATAAATTAAGCTTTGTTCAGAGCTTTCGCCTATCAAAAACAGAATGTATCGTGAATAAATAATGTTTTAATAATATTAATAAATTTATTTTTTTTAATATAACAAATTAAACTTTGTTAAATGCTTTCGCTTGTCGAAAAATACGAAGAAGCATTTATTCCGTATTTTTTCTCAAATTCACTGTTTTGCAGAACAAAATTTTTAAATAAATAAAAATAGATCTATGTTTAAAAGAAAACCTATAGAAAATGCAATCAATATCTTTGGACCAAACAAACTCATTTCCAGCTCTGACTAAATATGATACAATCAGAAGATGACATTCAACACTGCCTGCCAAAACAATTTTTTTTTAGTACAAAAAATTAGTAAGCAATTGCACATACAGTGCCGTGCACATAATTAAGAACGATTTCATCGTATTCATTTTTGACCTGAATTGAAATTTAATTTAAACTAAACCTAACTCTTACTCTTACCACAAAGTACCCAAGAGACGAAGTTTCAGGAAAAATTATTTTGTTGTGGTCTAATGCACAAACAAATTCTTAGAACATTTTTTTGCAAACATGTTGCTAGTTTGAAGCGTGCACATACATAATTAAGAACGATCAGTATATTCAGTTGATAAGGTCATTTCAGTTGATTTAAATGTACTGCACGGATATTAAAATATTGTAAACTTTCAATTAATTTCAATAAAAGTTAAAGATAAAAAAAAAAAAATATGGGAAAAAATAAGACATGTGACCCTACGACTCACGAGTTGATTGTAAAACTGTTTAATGAAAAAAAGTCGTATAGTGAAATCGCCAATATTATAAAATGTTCAAAAACGATGGTTTTTAATGCTATTCGACATTTTCAAAAATATTAAACTCCAAAGAATGCGCCCCGAAAGCGTAAACAACGCAAAACGACTAAAATGGAGGATAAACTGATTGTTCGTGAGTCAAAAAACTTTCCGCACAAATCAGCTAAACAGATTTTAGTAGCTGTTTTTGGTGAAAATGCGTCTGGACCTTCCATGGATACAGTTAAACGTCGTTTGAGAGAAGCTGGTTTATTTGGACGTGTTTGCAGGAAGACCCCTTTAATGTCCAAGCAGAATCGTAAAAAAAGAATTAATTTTGCTAAAAAATATGGACACTGGACTGTTCAAGAGTGGAAAAAAGTATTATTTTCTGATGAAACGAAGATTATTTGAGTATGGTCAGATAGCAGATCATATGTTAGACGCCCGGTACAAACTGAGTTTAGCCCAAGGTACACACTCCCAACACTTAAGCACGGCGGAGGTAACATAATGGTATGGGGCGGTATGTCATGGCGCGGCGTTGGTCCACTAGCAAAAATTGAGAATCGTATGGACAAGTTCCAATACACAGACATCTTGCAGAACAATTTGATACTATATGCAGATGAAAACTTACCCGTGTGTTGGATACTACAACAAGATAATGACCCAAAACATACTGCTGGTCAAACGAAGAAGTGGTTTACAGACAATAAGGTAACAGTATTGGATTGGTCATCGTGTAATCCGGATCTCAATCCGATTGAGAACCTCTGGCAAGTGGTGAAGGAGAGAGTTGATGCTCTAAAAATATCAAATTTCACACAACTTTATGCTGAAGTGCAAAAGGCCTGGACAAGCATTCCCAAGCGAGTATGTGAAGATCTAGTGGGCTCAATGCCTCGGCGATGTGCAGCGGTTCTTAAAAGCAATGGATATCCAACCAAATATTAACTTAATAAAACTGAAATAAAATATTGTATAACAAAAAATCAAGTTCTTGTATATCGTTCTTAATTATGTGCACGTTTAATTCCTTTCTGATATTGTAAAAAGATGCCCTACTTTTTAACAGGTAAGCTACCGATAAAGATTTTACAAAGCATATAATAAGGGATTCTTCAACATTCGAATGGGTAAGGATTTGCTTGAATTTTTTACTTGTATTATACAAAAAGTTAATAGAAAAAGAAACAATGCAATCGTT
This sequence comes from Pherbina coryleti, assembly GCA_943735915.1. Lineage (NCBI taxonomy): Eukaryota > Metazoa > Arthropoda > Insecta > Diptera > Sciomyzidae > Pherbina > Pherbina coryleti. The sequence goes on along the minus strand of OX030952.1, from coordinate 73,842,363 downwards.
CTTAATTGTGTGCACGGAACTGTAAAACCATCTTGTTTCCGTTTATTCATTCGACATTGACATTGACAGCTATGGTTGACAAAAGGAGAGCACAATCAGTCCTATATCTACCTTGTTTATTCTACCATGTGAATATCAAAATATTGACGAATTTTGACAAATAAAAAATTAATCCTTGAATCCTTCTACTATATTACTTTCTTTCCTTATATAACTATTTTTTAAGTGTGATTCGTTTAGAGATTCGTATATTCGTATAGAGGTTTTTAGTTATTCTTTTTTTTTGACAGATCGCGCGTGGCAGGTGTCATGCTGTCATCTTATTTTTATTCAGAATTAGGTCTATTTCCATATTTGATTCAAGTAAAGTTCGAGTAAAAGAGAGTGACATTTTGCTTGTTCTTTTTCTCTCTCGTGCGAGAAAAATGTGTACGGAAATGCTTTTAAGTAACTTCACGTTACTTGAAACGAGTACAGAAACAGAACTATTGTTTGATAATTCATCATAGAAACACTCACACCTTGATAACGTCTTAAAATTGTTCATTTGTATTACGAAAATCAGCGTTCTGTGAGAAATGCTTTTCATTAACTTCAAGCAATATATGGTGTTCATCATCGACCATTTGCCCACTATTCAAAATACCATTCGCAAATTTGAGTCTTAGTGTACGTTATTGGATGATATACGGCTGTAGTGGATAGTGCGGCCTGAAGACAATACTGACCTTTCAAGCTTGGTGAATTTTACACCAGGATCTTGGCTTAAAGACTTACAAAATTCAACTCGTTCATGAATTGAAGCCGCCAGACTCGAATTGACGCTTTAATTTCAGTCAGTGGACTCTGCAACAGCTCAAAGAAGATCTGTTGTTTTCGCGCTGAATTTTGTTCAGTCCGCATGAGCTGATGATAAACGCGAAGAGATTATCAAACTACCGTTACATCCACAAAAATACACCGTTTGGTGTGGCTTATGGGCTGATGTCCGAATCATCGGTCCACATTTCTTAAAAAATATGGCAGGACAGAACATAACCGTAAATGGCAAGCGCTACTACACCATGATTACGGACTTTTTAGTGCCTAAAATTGAAGCCCGTGACGTCGGTGAAGGCAAGCTCATTTTGAAATGGCTGCTCAAATATGAAATTTTACAAAAAAACTGTAGGAGCTACAAACGTCAAACGACAAAAGGAACAACAACAATTAGAAAAACTCAAAATTACCTACTGATTTTTGAACTAGCTCACCCTGCTCTCCGATATAAGCTTTCCGCAATTGTATCATGAACAAATAATGGCTTTATTGAGAAATCGTTTTGTGAGAACCTAATTTGGTGTTTCGGACCTGTCAACTGGCCTCCAAGATCATGTAATATCCCACCTCTCGATTTTTTTCTTTCTTTGGGGTTATATGAAGTCAGAAGTCTTCGCGGATAAGTCAGCTATGATTCAAGACTTGAAGCCAATATTACTCGTGTAATTCGCGAGATACCGGTAGGTATCTCGTACCGCTGATACATGTAATATCCCACCATATTACATATTACAAGATCATGTAATATCTCACCTCTCGATTTTTTTCTTTCTTTGGGGTTATATGAAGTCAGAAGTCTTCGCGGATAAGTCAGCTATGATTCAAGACTTGAAGCCAATATTACTCGTGTAATTCGCGAGATACCGGTAGGAATGCTGAAAATTGGACTTGGACCTTCCAAATGTACCATCTACGGCGCAGTCGCGGCCAACATTTGAATGATATTATCTTTAAAAAGTAAATGACAGAGATTGTTCTTTCGGAACATAATAAAGATTCCGACGTCTAATTTTATTTTAAAGGGGGAGGGGGATATAAGGTTGTAAAGGCGAAAAAGGCATATTTTCGTATTTTTTTTGGAGATATGAATAATGTTGTTTTATTTATTTCATATACACGTTATAGTATAACATCTGAAATATCTTTGGAAAAATTTTCAATTAAAAATATCGATAAATAAGTCCGTGACAGCGAATCTCCAGAAGCGCCTCGAAAAAGTTGATATCCTGTGAATTCCATAATTCATTACCGTTTAAAAGATATGTTTCCCTGGGTAGTCAGAGAAGGTTTTTTATTTTTGCCAGCATTTGAAAGTGAAAAACGCGATTTTCGCTAAAAAATTTCGGTGAAATTGTTACTATAAAATGAAAAAAAATTAAAACTTTGATTACCTTTTGATTTCTGTGAAGAAATAGTGTTTAAAATTTCGAAAGGATCGATCAAGTAGATTTTAAGTTAATGATCACGAACTTCAAAAAATCCGTTCGCGAGAAAATCCATTTAAAGTTTTTTTACTCGAGCGTTCAAAATTAAGCATCAATAAAAGGGTATAATTTTTTTATACTTTCACATAATCATCAATGCCAGCTCCGTACAATGAAACCCTATTATTTAGAATGTCCATTGCATCTTTTTACTCTTGCCTACGTTGGATTCTACCCTCTTTAGTTGTACGTGCAGCTCGTTCGTCCGCTCTAGTTATTCGGAGTTCGTCAGATGCGCGCGCCCACTGGTGAGGACTTGGGCCTTTCGAGATGCATTGATTTACGCATCGCAATAGAGAGTAGGGCCCAAGGCAAAAGATCCTTCATTGAAGGTGTATACGGCTACATTTACTGCAATTTCAACAACGATTGTAGTACCGCTCACTGATTTTGAAGATATTTTTCCAAATGAATTTATTGAGACTCTCGCCGTTATTCTGCGTGAAACCTCCAAGACACCGCTGCAAAAGTTCGTCCTTGCTCAAAACTTCGTAGATTGACTTTATGGCTTCTCCTAGCAACCACAAGTCAAAGGTTTGAGAATTTTTTTTTTTCTCAAATTTGATTTCAAATGTGATTCTCAAATCATTTTCAAATCGAGAATTAATGATATTTACATTTGAGTTCGTGGCGTAGTTGGTTAAAGTGCGTGGCCTCTATGTCAACGAACCTGGAGACCCGGGTTCGAACCCCAGTAGCGACAGAAAATTATTTGAATTAAAATGATTTTTCTGTACGGCCGCTACCTCTCTGTAGACAATGACAAACCTCAGAGAGTAATCAAAATGCCATGTAAAGCTTCTTGAGAACAAGAACATTCCGTACATCGCCGTTCGGAGTCGGCGTTAAACCTGTAGGTCCGTTTCTCGGTCAATTGTGTACAAACTTAAAAACACGCACAACACAATTGATCATAAGAAGCTAGGTCAAAGTCCTTTCAAGGGCTGAAATGACCAGTTATTTATTTTTTATTTTTACAGTTACAGTTAAAAATACATATATAAACACAAATGCAAATAAAAATACACATAAAATACAAATACAAATAAAATTTTAAATCAAAATTATATTCAGAATAAAATTCAAAATCAAAATCAAAATCAAAATCAAAACTAAAACTAAAATTAAAACTTAAATTGTATACCTATCTATATTCTTATTATCTTGGTTTGTTCGGTTGCTAAAAACTTGAAAACGACTGGACCAAATTGGATGCTTCCTTCTGCGAACATGTGATATCGAATATTTTTGAAATTCACACAGGTCACACAGCATCGAAATTTTAAATTCGAATGAAACTTTCACGTGCCGTTCCACTGGTGAAAATTTATGGTAGCCCAAATTTAAGGTATCACTCTCGAACTATAAGTCACATATCAATTTAACTCGGTAAAAACGTACTATTTAGTTGTGTGCTTTGACTGGCAAAATTGAGTGACCATTGGACAAGTGGGCGTGGCACTTCCGATTCAATTAAAATTTAGGTATCGAATAGCTTTGGAAGTAGAGTCACATAACATTGAAACTCAGAATGGAGAATGTATTTCTACAAGAGAACTGGGACGGGGTTATGGCTTCGACCACACAAGTCAAATTTTTGATATTGAATAGCTTTGGATCTAAACGTCGCATGACAATTAAACTCAGGATGGAGTTACTAATTGCCAAAGTCTTTCTACTGGAAAACTGGTACGTGCATTGGAAAAGGGGGTGTGGCCCGATTTTCTATACAGAATAGCTATGGAAGTTAAAATCACAGGACATTGAAACTCATAATGGAATTGTCACCTGGGAGTGATGTTCTGCTACTGGAAAACTGTAATGGGCAGTGGAACATTAGCGTGGTGTCAGACTAAGGGACTAATAAAAGTTTTGAATTTACTTATTATTTCCAATATACTTGCCGGGTGCAACAACGCGCGCCGGGTATCGCTAGTTTCAAATAAAAGAAATGCAAAATATGTATTTTTTTTTTTTTTTTTTTTGGTATGACAAAATTATTATTGAGGTTTATATATTATTTTAGAATTTGAAATATATTTTTATATCATGGTTCTTTATTTTTCAAAATTTTGCAATTGCAATTCCATGCAAAATTAGTTTATTCATGTTCTCATATATATGTATATAGAATATATATTATGTATAGATGTAGATAATTAAAGTTATATACTATATATATATTTTTATGTTTATGTATGAACATAATAATACATAATTCGTACAGGTTAAATAATTTGATGTATTTTATTTATTATTTTAGAATGATTCCTTTATCATATTTAATAATAATAATAATAATTATAGTAATAATAATATTAAAATAGAATATCAAGTGTTTGTTTTTTTTTTTTTTTTTTTTTTGTATTTCAACGTCAATCATTTTATTAATACCTGCTACACAATAAATTATTTACTTTAAATATAAACAGCTTTGCATTTATTTGCCAACTGTGAATACCATTTAAATAACTTGCTAATAAATACACACACATACACATTTATACGAGCTGAAAAAAGGTAGTTTATATTTTGATATAGTTTTGCAAGTTTTTTAAACATTTGTCATCATTACTAATCTATGCGTTGTTGTTGTTATTGTGTTTTTTGTTTGTTTGTTATAATTCTTCAGTTTTTTTCAATTATGAGGCTTACTTTTTTTCTTAAGGCTAGCAAACATCTATTTATTAATGCTAGTTTTTTAACGCATATCAATTATTTATTATTTATTTGGTCATAAACCATAACCATTTACTTCTTTACGTATTTTAATTTTGTAATTTAAGCTTTAAAAACAGCTCCAAGCAAGTAACGCTTTAAGTTAAGTTAAAAAAAAAAGCTTTAAAATAGAATTCAAGCGATTTTATGCAGATTTACAAATTTTTTAAGTTATTTTCAAAAAAAGCTCTCATAATGATGCCGGAGTTCTCTAAAAGCTAGGCGAATATTTGATTATTGTAAATAAAAATGAAAATTTTTGACTAACAGTAGGCTTAACATTATCGTAAGAAGCTTTTAGGTTTTACTACTATTTTTTTATGATTTCCCTATGTTATATCAATATCTTTGGGTATTTTTGCACGGTAAAATTATTTAAATTAAAAAAAATTTCTCTTCATATTTTTAATGTTCTAAAATGTACTTAAGGTTCTATGAAATAAGGCCAAAGGAAATAAGGTCCCAAATTAGAAAATAAATAAGGTCCCAAGCATTTCTATATCAAACCTGTTGTTGTCTTTATAAAATACTCAGTAGGATATTATTTCCTGTTTTGGGGTTATATTTCATTATTCCCAAACAAAAAAAAGGAAATAAGGCCCCAAGATAATATCGCAATTTTATGGGTTCTTTCGCGAGGTTTTTGTAATTTTGCAAAATTTGAAATGCTATTGCATCGAAGCGTACAACGGAGTAATGGAGCGGTCTACTGAAAAATGGAAACATTTTTGAATTTGCTAGCCTTATTCTAAATGAGATATTTTTTAAAGTGGACATTTAAATATACCATTTGAAAGTGGTGGAATTTTGACTGAAAAAATGCTGGAATTTTTTGTGAAAATAGGAAAAAAATACAGTGTTGTGCATATCAAAAGCAACCAAAATTGGCGTAGCAAACTTCTTCATATTTTTGACGTAGAATACGTCATTCTCGGATGTAAGTAGGTTGGTTGATAGTGATCAGGTGTCGGTATTTATATAACTTTTTGAGCCTTTGGTGGGCCTAAAGTACTGATCGTACAATGTTGATGTTAGCACTTGTTGGTTTGCTTGATCCTCAATGCGACAAAAATTCATGTTAGAACTCTCTAACTTATATAAATTTTACACAATTACATGAAATATAAAGCCAACATTTGATGTTTTTGTTTGCTTAAACTTGCTACCTATTTATCGACAGTTGCCGGTTTTATCGACAAAACCATAAAATTTGTATGGGAGCCCCCCTAAGGAGTGGTCGGAGGGAATAGGTGTCAAAGGAAAAAATGTTCATTTTGCAAAAGTTATGGGGATCAGTGATACATATTAACCCTTTCCGGCACAAAACCATAAAGTTTGTATGGGAGCCCCCCTAAGGAGTGGTTGGAGGGAAAAGGTGTCAAAGGCAAAAATGTTGCTTTTACAAAAGTAATGGGGGTCGGTCAGATATATTAACCCTCTCCGGCACTCTGTTGAAGGTCATATGCTCAGGTGTATGGAATAAATATACAAAAACCATAAAATTTGTATGGTAGCCCCCCTAAGGAGTAGTTGGAGAGAATAGGTGTCAAACGCAAAAATGTTCCTTTTGCAAAAGTAATGGGGGTCGGTGATACATATTAACCCTCTCCGGCACTCTTTTAAAGGTCATATGCTCAGGTGTATGGAATAAATATTTTGCTAAATAGTTTTTAAAAAAGATGTCGTCAAAAGCGAATTGACTAATTCTACGTCTTGTGTTACGACATAGTCGAAACTACTCTATCTTTTTTTTCGTCTTACTTCTTTTCCCAAAATTTAAATAGTTATTTCTACCTAATCATGTATTCCGCTCAATATAGGCATCAAAAGAAATGAAGTAAAAAATAACGGTATTTCAGCAATGAGAGCAGTATACGGAAAGAGCGATTTTTGACTGTGCATAACAAATCAACTTACTTAAGTCATTTGCAAATAATTCTTTCTGTGAAGAAGCCATTTGATATTATCAAAACGTCATTTCGCTTGATAAATACCCAGAGTCCTTTAAACAGCAATAATTGATGAGTATAAATCAGCAGCATCACTAATTTCTTTATCAAAAAGTACAAAGTAAATAAAGCAATAATTTCACGGCTTATAAAAAAGTTCGAGACTAAAAAAACTGTGAAAACCCTTCACTTGGGTGGTCCGAAGCTTAAAACAACACAGAGAGGGCTGACATGTAATCCTAGCTTTTAAAAAATATCCTTTTTTATCATCTCAGTCTGTTGTTAATCAACTAAATTTAAACGTGGACTCGAGTACTGTTCGCCGACGTGCCTTGGAAGCTGACTTAAGAAGTTGCAGACCAGCGAAGAAGCCATTGCTTAAAAAAAAAATTATAACGAAGGTTTGCTTTTAAGACATAATCTTTTTTGGCTTAAATCAAATAAAAATTTTTATATTCCCAATTTAGTTTTGCAAGAACTCATTAAATTGGTCTGATGACCAATGAAGACAGTCCTTTTTAGTGATTTAATCTCTTTACCAGCGATGGCATGGCCACAGTACATCGGCGAAAAGGTGAGAGCCTTAAACCTCAAAACTGTCAGGTCACAGTTTAGCATAAAGGCGGCTCGGCTATGTTCGGAGCTTGTTTTTCTAGATTTGGACAAGATCCAGTTTATGAAATTACCCAAAAAATGGACCGATTTATTTATAAAGAGATTTTAAAGACAGTCATATTGCCCTTTGCTGAGCGAGAAATGCAAACCAGGTTGGTATTTCAGGATAACAACGACCTTAACCACATCGCACAGGTCGTTAAGGAGTGGATTTGCGCAAAAGGGATTCAGGTATTGGATTGGACAGCACAATCGCCTGATCTGAACGCAATAAAAAATATATTCGAAATCCTTAAGCGAGGAGTCGGCGTGAAAAGGTTTTCTAATAAAGCTACACTCGTTGAGGCACTGACACAGCAGTACGAAGCATATAAACTATTATTGATAACCTTTTAGCTTCAATGCCACGCAGATGTGATGCGGTTATTAAAAATAAAGGTTATTTTACCAAATATTAATCCTATAACCTATATTTTCAATCGATTTAAATTTCTTTACTTTAAGTTGCTTTAGATGTGCACAGCATACTTTCTACTTTGTACTTTATTTATTATAAAAAAATGTAAAAGCCTGAAGTAATAAAAACTTTTGAATTATTTTTTAACAATTTGTGTTTTAATGACTATAAAAATATATATCAAACTAGAATTTTAGTAAAAACGGAAAAGTTTTTAGGTATAATTGACAATGGCTTTTTTGGTTGCTTTTGATATGCACAACACTGTATGTTATAATAATGGTTCAAAAATGGAAGAGGTCGCTCGTTTATTGGAAAAAAGACAAATAACAGTGACTATATTTCTTGCTAGGAAATTATACAAATCCAATGGAATATGTGTTCCCTAAAGATGACTGACTTTCGAATCAGAGGAAGAGGAGGCAGACGATGTCTGGGCCTATTGCCAATGAATACAATGGTAATTGCCAAGAATGATTGAAACAAGATTAAGCATTACGCAGTCCCGTTATCTAATGCTCTCTTTCTCAATTGACTGCATGACGTCACGCAGCGCTTCTGCATAAAAAACGAATGTAACTGTATGATCACTTAAGCAAATTGACGAAATTAAAAATAAATTCTTGCGAAAAAGTAAAGTAAAAAGACCTACTCTTCTGTATAAAAAAATGAACATTTTCGTATACGAATAAATAAAAATTTTTTAAACTTTCACGACTTTTATCTCCTAAACATTCGAGATCGACAAAATTTTATTGCACCAATAAGGAGTTCCATATACATTAGAGCATGTGAGGTCTTCTACCACGTGAAGAAAAGTCTGTTTTTCCACTTCCAATGACGTCACCTTAGCGTTGTATCTCGACATAAGATTTATTGCTCTCTCAGCAGCACCGTTAACGACACATATCGCAATAGTTTTCCCAAGACCATTTTCAATATTCGGAATGGCCAGAAACTTAAACTGATTTTGGAATGAAATCACCACAGCTAATCGGTATTATAAGAATCGATAATTTCGATACATCGGATACTGATCAATTTTTCAACTCATTGTTTGTAAATGATTCGAGTGAAGATGATAGCTTGAGTTTTTTGAAAATCGATCCAAGTTGTTGGATTCAAATTGAAGAAGTCGTCAAAAACACTTCTGTCGCTAACGATGCTGCTGAGACAGCAATTAATCTTATGTCGAGATACAACGATAAAATGACGTCATTGGAAGTAGAAAAACAGACTTTTCTTCACGTGGTAGAAGACATTGTAAGCTCTTTCCATGCGGTGCAACAAAATCCAATATTTCTGAATGCATGCAGAAAAAGAAAATCCATATTCACAATGATTAAAATTAAATCCTTTAAAAATCAATGTACCAAAAATATCGTATCTCATTCAAAACGGGGTCGATCCTGTTTTATGTTTTTTAATTATTAAGACCATAAAAGGGGCTGCATTAATGCATTAATTAATTTTGAAAAAATGTCCTAGATCAATGCAAAGGACAAACATGAATAAAAAATTATATGAAAAAATTTTAAAATGTTGACTTAAAATGCGTTTATTGGGACCGGACTTCATTGTACGTCAAATCTAAGTTCAGAATCAGATTCTTCAGCTAGTTAAACATAGAAATAGGTACTTTTGGTTTTTTTTTTAAAATTTGAAATGCATAAGAAAAATGTAAATACATTTCATCTAAAATTACTCTCCGAAAACCGGATTTTGGACCAGAACCAGGCCATTATTTATAATTACTTCATTTGCAACCATCTTGTTTTTCAGGGGGGACGGAGCACGGAGGAGCAGTGGCGTTCCTAGGCTTGGTGACACCCGGGGCGGATACTCATGGTGTCACCCCTATAAAAAATTTCTAAATGCAAAAGAAAAACCAATTCGATGAGATTAACCGCCTAATTTTGTAAATCGAAAACGCAAACCAACCACAAGGAAGTCACAATAACTAATAGAATTTTGTATAGAAAAAGTATTGCTGCTCGTGTCTTACTTGTCGTTGGTTTGCGTTTTCGATTTACAAAATAAATCAGTAAGTGTTTTTATTATTATCTTTATATTTTCCGAAAAAAAAAACTAAGAACATATGACAAACAATATGAATTTGTAAAAAACAGAACAGGAGTATTACATTTTCAGTTGTGTACATATTAAGATATGTAGGCATAAGGTAAAAAAGAAAACTTATTAACTTGGCAGTCTTAAAAACTGTCGGAACAAAAACATTACATTTTCAGGTACATATTTGTATATCGTCACCTTAATATAGAAAGGACGTAACTCATAATTTCAAAATTTTACAGGAAGATGAAAAAACTTAATAACTTCTTAAAATGTTAAGTAATAAAAAATTATTTAATGCAGTTTATAATGAAAATCGTCAACAAATTCAGTTTTTAATACCATATTAAAATTTTTTTAACTTCATGGAATTTATATGACAAAGGGCTTTTCGTATCAATTTTTATTAAAAAAAACGACATAGGGCTTTTTGCAACAAATTCTATTACAAGCATTTTATTGTAGTAAAACCAATTCAAAGATTAATTTTATAAAACAAAAACAAAACAGTTAAGGTATTCAAACAATTACGTTAGTAATATGGTAAGTGGTCGTAAAAATAATGACAGTCGGCTGGTAAGAACTTTTTCAAATCTTGTAAATTCTGCCATTTATTATTAGAAATTGGAATTCTTTCCTGGTAGTGAGGATTCTTAGGCTTATTCTGATAACATGATTTAGATAGCTTGGGAAGTGGCTCTAATTCTTTACAAATGTCTGTTTTATAATATACTATTCCACAATTGTCATATGCTAAAGCGCGCAACATATTGACAGTGGCATCTCCACCACCTCGACCTTTAAAAAATAAGAAATGAAATTTAATGGATTGAAAATATCTCATAAGTATTAAATATTTCTTAACCGGGGCGAATAGATGAGTATCTCTTTGACGTGCTTTCAAAATCTAAGAAATAGTCATGGTTTAATTGTTGTGATCGTAATGGCATGGGTACTTTTCGTGCTTCTCGAAAAAATTGAGACGGTAAGTTTATTTGTTTTTTGTGTATTTTTCTCTCAATAAGTGAATGCATTGCGTCGCATTCTATTTGTGTATACCCACTTACTAATTACTTTTGTTCAATGGATATATTCATTTCCTCGCAAAAAGAGAGCAATGCATTAGATAACGTAGTAATTTGGTTTTGATAGAAACAACCATCAGAATAAATTATTATGTGATGAATTTCTGGAGATTTGGCCAAAAAGTTTCTCAAATGTTTGAAAATACATGTTGCAAAAACTGCATGGACCAGATTTGCTCCAGTTTCATCTCAAACATAATTATCTGACTCATGCGTATTGACATTATAAATAGTAAAATGATAAATTTGTAATTTAATTTTATAATATGCCACACTTGCGTTAAGTTGAGGTATTAGTTTCACAGCTTCCACGGCACATAGTACGGCACATAGTCCGGATTCAGCATTTTTTTATGTCATTATATTTTTCTTCCAGCATTTTTTCGATTTCAGCTCTATGGGTTGCATACTGTTCATTTGATATATTTTTTGCTTAATAAGATTTGCAAACATCACATTCGTCTTTTTTAGGTTTGAAAATGGAACAATTCAATTCTTTGATGATTTGCAAGAAAACTGGGTATGACAATTTCATGTTTGCATTTTCTTTGTTTAATTCACATTCTTCTACATAAAGCCTATACACCTCCTGATAGGAAGAGAAATTTGCCTCGAGGTATAATTTTTTTTCATTTTTTCTACAATAATGCGACTCAACTTTTGGTAACTCCGATAGCCATTTTTGCAATAAGGAGCGCCTGCGTTCAATTCGTTGTCCTGTTATTGAAGTGTTGACCAAATTTCGAACCATCTTTTCTCTCAAGCTTAGTGTTGAAAGAAACATTTCACGGCACATTTGCAGTCGATTTAAATTGTCTCAAAAAGTACGTAAATGTTTGGGTCCGCCTCGAATTTTCAGTGCAATGTTGCTTCTTTACCGTAAAACTTACTAGGCTCGTTACATATTGTCGTTTCTGCTCCCATGTTATACCCCAAAAGCATGCAAACATATCATTTCGCATAGATTCATTTAATATTGCACAATTTCTTAAGGAACTTTTTCCACACAAATTTGAAAAGGATGCTGCACCAAGTATTCTTGAAGGTCTTTGAGACAAACCATTCGTTGATTCGATAACATACTGTTCACTTTTCATCCGCTTCATTTTATTAATATATTTGTTTTGATTTCATTTGTTTCCACGCAGATTTATTCGCAATGCGTAATATGTATTAAAATATAAAAATGTTTTTCCCTTCAGAAAATATAACCAGACTGAAACAAAATAGCTACCATGCTATACATAAAAACTGAGTTAGGACTTTTTGTTTCAAACAATTGACGAAAAGAGTAAATAAGGTTAAACAAAGAAATCTTATTAATATCGTTGTCTTAAAAACTAACTTTTCTTATTTTAAGAGCTGCAAAATTTGAAATAACCTCATCGAAATCAATATTACTTGCAAGCTCGTTTTCAATGGATAAAATAGCAAGATCGGAAAGCCTTGCCTGTCCCATGGAAGACCTTAAATAAGTCTTAATTAATTTTAGCTTGGAAAAACTCCTTTCGCATGAAGCTACTGATACACAAATTGTTAGAAATAATTTCAATGCGACAAATTTTTTAACGTAATGTATTTGTACCTTTTTCTTTCTGTTTGAGAAATTAAAAAAAATATCGAAATGGTGTCACCCCTAAAATGGTGGTACCCGGGGCGGACCGCCCCCCCCGCCCCCCCCTAGGAACGCCACTGCGGAGGAGCCCATACAAAGTAGCATTTGACTTGGTCTAATATACATATTATAAAAATAAGAAAAAAAAAATATTTAGGCGTGGGCTCTGAAGTAAAATTATTCCAAAGTCTGACATAGTATATAAATGCATGCAGTTAATGTAAACAAAAGCGCTGTATGACGTCATGCCCTTACTCTCATTTGCGTAATCTTGTTTGTATCATTCTTGAGTAATTGTAAGGAAACATGTGAAAAAGTTTTTCTAACTTGCAAATATTGAAAAAAAATTGTAAAAAATTTAATTTCAGGATAGAGCCAGATGTTTTTTTAAAGGAGCTGCAAGGCTATGGACACTACAGGGTGTATGTCATGTACTTTGATATACTTTGGGTGTATATCATATATATATATATATAAATAATCGCCTAAGTCGACTTAAGTCAGAACTGAGTTATTTATATTGCTATATTCCTTGAATAAAACCTATACTAAAAACTTTACGTGATCTCTTACGACGAATAGCTTTCTGGGTTTTCAATTGGACTCTAGAGAAATAAAACTTTAGACAAAAAGATATAAGATAAGTTTTGACTTATGTCAATAGACTTAGATGGATGAATTCATATTTTTATCGGGTATAGCTACAATTAGAGTAAAAAAATCATCAAAACACTGTCACATTTGATGCCTCTTCGTGTACTCTTTAGACTTCGATCGATTTCTATTTATAGACAAACTGTTATACCTATGTTTCCTGACAAAAATCATCTCAGGTCACCTGTTAATATAAGCATTTATTTAAAACTCAAAAAATTTTGCCATGAAAGGTCTTAAAAATACCGGCTCATTCAATTTTGAGGCTTTATTTCATCGTATTAGGCTTTTTTTCCTGAAACTTTGTTTCATAACGAAAAAGTTTCACTTTTGGGCCTTATTTCATTTAATATTTAGGCCTTTTTCATTGCATTAGAACTCTATTTTGTGGGATGTTATTTCATACTGAAATCAAAGCCCATTTGTGGGCCTTATTTGGTGTTTGTTGTGGGGCCTAATTTCCTGTGGCCTTATTTCACAGAGCCTTACTTAAATGAACACGACTAGTAAATAAAAATTATAGGAAATTATTTAATGCGTTTTGCTAAAATTTCAAGAGAGTTAAATGAATACAAGTTAGCGTTATCTTTTTATAAGCAATTTTTTTAAAAACTAGTTCATTTTGTATTTTTTGTTTTTGCAATTTAAAATGAATTTTGGCCAGAATTTTAGATTTTTTCAATGCAGCATTATTAAGTAAAGCTTTAATTTTTTATATAATAATAAAATATACATTACAATATGTATGTTTGTATGTACTTAAGAATTCTATAAATAACTGCACATACATATATGTTAAATAAGTTTATCATTATTATTATTTGATTTCATTTTATTATTTTAGAGGACAGCAAAACTAGCTTAGTTTGAATTACAATTTGAGTGATGACAATTTAATCGTAAGTATGTGTTTATAAAAATTTGTTAAAATTTCAAATTGGTTAAATTATGATATGCGCTTAAATCATACATATGTATATTTTTATTAATATCTTTGTATAAATTGCTTTTTTTCGGTAATTTAAAAAAATAGAAGAATTTGGAGAAACGTATAGCTAATGGATTTGAAAGATTGCTCACATTGGAGAATATGATAAGTATAGAAACATAAATCTAAGAATATCGTACTTTCTATGGATTAGCAAAGTAAGGCAGGTCTTTCTGGAATGGCGCTAATACAAAATATAGGGAGAGGAAACAAGTAAAAACTGAAAAATTGTGCCGAATTTTTTGCGTCAGTTCATCTGTTGTTATTTATTTTAGATTTTTTCCTACTGGTATTTAAAATGACCATACATTTTTGATATTTTCTCACAATTTTCGAACTTAATTAAAAAAACTTGCAGATTGATTTCAGAACATGGGGAATTTCATGGGAAATTTTTTTTTTTTTCGTTAAACTCACGGAGGCCTTTAAGCTTTATTATGGCTTATCCAAATGCATACATTGAAAGGATGAATAACTTTTTTTTTTAAAATAAAGTTGAATAATAAAGAGGCACTTTTATATGCATTAAGCCCAGAGGAGCTTGGATTTTTTTAAGAATTTTTAGCCTTATTTTTTAAAATCTCAAAATTTGCTTGGTGAAAATAAAAGCAATTACTTGTTTTTCATCAAAAATTTCAGATATTTATATTAATTTTTTTTTTTAAGATTCATTCTACTAAATAGATTCTTTGGGAAAGGGGCAATTTACATGTCAGTCAAATTGACTGAAGAATATCGCGTTTTTGCTCTTTTACTCTCTCTGAGAAACTTGACTGAAGCACCGCTTACACGTGATTTTTTTGACTGATGACCGATGCAAGCATTTATTACTGCTTTCCTACTGCCTACTATTTTGTGATGTTTAGTCGATCTGTGTGTATTTAAGTGTTATATGATATTTGAGTTAATTATTATTTAATTGTAACGGAGAGTTATAATGAAAACACTGTTGATCTTTATGGATTAAAACTGATCACTTTGGCAAATCGATACTCTGGAAATGTAAGATACATGGTTGATGGTCAGAGGCTTTTTGTAAAAAAAAAAATAACTGAAATTATGGCAAAAATTAAAAAACCATCCTCGCAAAATATATCAGTCTGGATTAAACCGTAGCGAAACAGTAGAGACAACTGGAGTGGCATTCAGTATCGTCAATGAGTTTAGAATAAGTGATAAAAATTCTTACAAAAACTATTTGAGGATGTCAGAAGAAAATTTCGAGTATATATTCAGACTTGTCCAACAGCTACTTAAAACGGATACAGTAATAAGAAAGGCAATCACACCAAAACAACAGCTGAATATACTACAAAATACTTTTATGCTGAATATACTACTTTCTTATAAATTATTTCCTACTAGGCAGTATACAAGTTAAAGTTCTTAACCATTTGACGAATGACTGAATGTTTTAGGCTCACTGAACATTTAACTCATACGATGAATTGTAAAAAGTTCATTTTCGCTCTCGCAAAGCGTTTATTTCTTTTTTTAGCTGGGAAAACACTAACAAATTTTGCTTGATTGGCAATCGATGAACTTTTCTTACTCTCTTTTGGCCAACTCACACGAGATTGCTTGATTGACATTCGAAGAACTTTTCTTACTCTCTTTCACATTCTGGTTGTTGGTAGCTCACACGACAGGCCAATCATATTTTGACACTTCCTTGAAAATTTTACTTCATCACCTAGCAACATTATTCAGATTGCTGATTGCCGACATGTACAGCAATCTCAAAATGAACAAATTTTGATTGCTGCAATCTGTGTTCATCCGCTCTGGCTCTCAGAGTTTTTGACAGTTTCACATTGAAAATAACAACAAAACGACTAGATTGCTTGATTGGCAATCACTGTGTGAGTTGGGGATTTGACTGACGTGTAAATTGCCCCAATGAGGTTTCATAACCTTTAAGTTTAAATTAACCGAATTCGTATTTTGATGTGTGAATAATTAAGAGAGTTTTAGAAAAAAGTTAAATTTTCGCACAATTTAGATTGTCCATTAATACAACGGCTTCTTTAATTGCTTTCGTTTTGACCAGCAGTGTATATTGTGGTTTAGCATTTGTTTGTTTACATTCGATTGATATAAAAATGATAGTCCAGAATTGGATTTTGAATAAATGATGACGACTATAGGAACATTGAATATGCGAGAAAAAACTGATTTTCCCCAAAACAGTAGCATAATTTTAGGAGAGGTTTTTATTAAATTTTTAAGCATGAAAAAAAATTTGCACGAATATATTTTTGTCCTGTAAACTTGAATGTACGTTGTATCCGGAGTATTATATGAAAAGAATAGGTGACAAAAATTTTTAAGAAGAAGAAAACCAAATTATAATCATAAATAATTTATGAACAAATTTTTAAAATAAAATCTATGGATATTTACGATCTGTTGCAAATGAGCTGATTGTGAACGTTCTTACTCAGGTAAGACATATTCTTTCTACTTTGCAATGCTAGAAAAAAAAACCCTATTGCTATTGAGCAATTACATCACAAGTGCCAAATACTCTAATTCAGACTGTAAAAATTTCGTTCCAGTGCACAAGAATTTTTTAGTTCATACAGTTACTGACAATAAAATAGAATCATGTATCTTGAAACGATCGTAAGTTTCCAATATTTATACCCCCACGTTTAAAAAACGTAAATGGGGGTATATTAATTTTGTCACTCTGTTTGTGACGCTCATAAGGAGGCGTGGTAGGTATAGAAAAGTATACATATTCTTGATCAGCATCACCACTTGAGTTGATTTAGCCATGTCCGTCTGTCCGTCTGTCTGTGATCACGATTACAGCCGTAATTTTAAAGCTTTCATCATGAAATTCAATATTTATATATATATTTAATATATATATTTTATTTATCTAAAAAATAAAGGTCAAGTTCGAAAATGAGCCAAATCGGATGAAAACCACGCGTACCTCCCATACAAAGTGACTTTTTCAAACGAGAATCTCTTAGAATTCCACAAAAATGAATATATGGACTCGCAATTTTGCATACGACTTTTGATATTTAAAATACACTCTAAGTATGAAATTCAACCAAATCGGATGAAAACAACGCCTACCTCCCATACAAAATGACTTTATCAAAAAGGTAAAATCTCTCTAAAATCTACAAAAATTAATATATGGACTTGAAATTTTGCATATGAACTTTGATATATAACGTGTATTATGTGTATGAAACTCAACCAAATTGAGTGAAAACCACGCCCACCTCCCACACAAAGTGACTTTATCAAGAAACAAAAGCGAATATTTTCTGTTAAAACTATAACGAAAATGTTTTTACAAATAAACTTTTTTTGACTGCTTAAGACTTTGAATATACTTCGGTTCGGACGTGGGGGTATTTTAACTTCGACCCAGTCGAAGATCATTTCTTACTAGTTTTTGTTAGTTTTTCGATAATTTTTGGGCGTATACAGTTTGTTTAAAAATTACACACTGGCAACACTGTTGAATTTTACTGAATTTTACTGTTAAGTTTAATTTTCATTTTTGTGAAACTCAAGCATTGACTTTTGTGACAAAACGATACGATCAAAAGAAACAAAGTTACGAAAGAAGTTCATTTTGTGAAAAATTGCAACTGTAACTATTCACATGCATTGAAATAAGATTAATGGACATAAAATTTTTGTAAATTTAGGAAAAATATGTCGCGGAAAACATTGTTCTGGGGAAGGAGGCAAATGTATACTAAATGTATGTAAAAGTGATCTTACTCAAAAACAAATTGCGGAAATAGTGAACTGATCCCAAAAAATTTGTATGCTGTTATGCCTCCAAAAGGAAGTGAACTGAGAGCCGTCCAAGTAAAATAACACCACAGAATGATGATGACATTAAGCTCTTATCAAAACGAGACGATTTCAAGTTCTCTTCACCCATAGGAGAATAAATTTCTGTGGATATTTCTCCACGAACTGTGGCTCGACGTCTTTTCGAGAAGAATTTCTTCGGTAGATTGTCCTGAAAAGTACCAATAAATATGGAAAATAAATATGGTAGAAAATGATGGAAAGATCGGTGCATTCCAAAAAATGCAGAAATGAACCCTAGATACATCACAAAATCCTTCAAGCATGGATGAGGAAACATCATGGTATGGGAATGTTTTTCCTGGCATGGATGAAGTCGAGCCCATGTTTTGGCCCATTAAGGACAACATGGACCGACATATTTATACCAGAATTTCAAATGAGGTTATGCTGCCTCATGTCGAATGGAATATGCCTTTGGTTTGACAGTTCCAACACGACAATGAACCGAAGTATGCTTCGAACTATGATTTGTTAAACTTGTTGAGTAAAATTAAAGACGCTGACTATAAAAATATCGTAAATAAAATCTTATCAGCGTTTGAAAAATGAGGCTGTCTCATGAATATAAAGTGTCATTTTCTTAATTCCCACTTATTTTCACTGCAACCTAGGAGATTTAAGCGAAGAGCAAAGTAAGCGTTTCCATCAAGACATGAAGGCTGTAGAGACAAGATATCAAGGAAGGTGGGATAATAAGTACATGTTGGCGGATTTTTGTTGGCTACTGAAAAGGGAGAGACAAACACCAAGCATGAAAGAAAATCCCATAAACTATTTGAACATAAAAACACCCGCAAAGAGAAAGGCACAGACTTATAAACTACATATACTTCGTGATAGGCAAGGGGACTAACTAAAAAAAGCACCCCGATCTAATGGTGAGAGGCAAGGGGACTCACTTAAAAAAGCACCCCGATCTGATGGTGAAACGCAAGGGGATTCGATTTTAGCACACCAAAGAACGTAGAATAAGATAGAGAATTTTAATGCAGATTAAATTGTTGTCAATTTTGGGGATATGGGGGGGGGGCAAATTCTGACCTCTAATTCGTTTCTAGCACTGAATTAAAATGAAGCGTTAATGAATTAAAATTGCCTCTTCTTGAATTCATACCGACTTTATTGGATTCAATGTTCCATTTCACATTCTTCATTCAATTTGGAAAAGGTGTCGTTACCTATCATTTATATTTGCCGATTGATTTTTCGTTAATAAAGCTGAATAGTTAAGTAGTGATATTAAGAGTCTTACAAATTCTCCAAACGTTAAATTCAAATTATTAACTAATTAAAAACTCACATCATGGGCTTGTGTGTGTGTGTGTTTATGTGTGAGTGTGTTCCAAAACATATCACAGACAGAAAATTACGGAACAAAATACGTTGTTTTGTTTTATTCTTTTGTTTTTCTTTAATACTCGTACATACATATATTAAAAGTGAAATTTTAAAAACTTTGCGCACTTGCATGCATATGTGTGTGTGTGTGTGTGTGTGTTGTTGTGTTGTGTTTGTGTATGTGTGTTACAATGTATAATACTATGACACGTTATGCTATAAAATTTAGGTTTTATTTTTATTGCTTAATAATATGAAAAAAAAAAAATTAAAATCTTATTTCAAAATATTAACAAAAAATTTATTATTTATAAATGCTAAGGGCAAAATTATGAATCAAAGAAAAAAAATACACGAACTATAGGTACATAGAAAAAAAAAAAACAAGAAACAGATGAACGTTCAACACGCGAGACAATGTAATGTGTTTGTTTGGAAGCTTAAATTTATATTTATATGTATACGTATAATTATCTTTTTGTTTTTTGCTTTTGATTTAATAAATTTTAATGCTTTTATCATGACTAGATTCTTAACTATAAAATTGTTCGCTGAAGAAAAGCATTTTGTTTTTTAAGCGAAAGCGAGCGTGGGAGAGGGAAAGTTTGCGAGCAAATGGGTGGTTAATTTGGAAACAATGCAAATTTATTAAATTTCACAGAGTGCTCTTTTGCTTTTATGCGCCTATGTGTAAATGCTATTTCCTTTTTACAAAATTTCCCTCCGCATCCAACCACAATCTTGTGCCACCACCACCAATGCCATATCTTTGATGCCACCCACCACCCACCTCCGCCTCGATTTACCTGTGCAGCGCATTCGTTAGCTGCTTAAGCGACTGTCCTACTTCAGTCAATAGACGCTCGTTGTCTTGCATATTCTTGCTGCCTGCCGTGCGCAACGCTTGCGATTGTGACTCCACACGCGTCACCAGTTCACGAAAGTGAAATTTCGAATGTGGCGGCATGGTTTCGTTGTCGGCAAAGACTACGCAAGAATTTTGTAGAATGTTTAGTTTGTCGCTCAGCTGCAACCATTGTGAGGCGGAGATCATGTTGACCGGATGCTTCAGGCTACCCTCGAGCAAGCCGACTAGCTCTAAAATGCCTTCGCGTGAGATCTGTTGTGTTGTTGCTGCTGTTGCGGAGCAGTTGTTGGGCGAGCTCGAGTCTAACAGATTGGCATTGCCACCGCCAACAATGGTGCCAGCGCCACTGCCAATTTTCTGTGCAATTGGCGTGGCATAGATGGAGAGCTTTGTGGGCTTTAATGGAACGGCGGGTTTGTTGTTGATCACAGTGGCATTTACGGCATTGTGTTTGTTGTTACTCGTTGTTGTGGTGATGTTCGTGGCGGCAGATGAAGTTTCGACGGTGCCGCAAAGTGACTGTGTCATGAATTCGTTGTTAGACGTTGTCGTTGTTGCTACTGTTGTATGGCTTGACTCTTGCTCGGCATCTGTGAAGAGATGTGAAGATGCAGAGCTAGTTAAATTGGCGCTGGAGGATGTGTTTTGCGAATGGGAGTAGGTGGTGGGAGGCGGTGGTGGTGGTGCCGCTGGTGGTGGCTTGTTGGTAATGGAATTATGTGCTGCTGGTTGGGTTGGGCGTGCTGAGGTGTTGGTATTCTGGAGTGTTGGATACTTGCTTGGCGCATGCTGGTTTTGGCTTGTTGGTTGGTGGTTGGGTTGTGTGGGCGTTGACGTGGGCTTTAAGCCGAATTTCGGGGAAAGCTGAGTGCTGTTGGTGTTGATGAGCGTGGTGCCAGTGCTGGCATAGTCAGCACCACCGGGTTGCTCCCAGAGCTTTTTCAAACTACTTATACTACCTGTGCTGCGGCGCTTGCCATCCTCGTTCACAGAATCGCCGCTATCGACATTTTGTGAATTGTTGGCATGGTTGTTGGAAATGTTATTGTTGCTGACCATTGTTGCTATGGGTGTGTTAGAAAGGTCAATCTTAATTTCAGTCTTTTGTAGTTGGGGGTTTCCAGCGCTGTTGGCTGTTGTATTAAATTTTGGCTTTTCATCTTTCTTTTGTAAGACGACGTCTTTTTGTTGCTGTTGCTGTTGCTGTTGCTGCTGTACTTCTTTCTCCTTGTCCCCACCACCAGTGCACGTGGTAGTGTTGCTTACTTTGCGTAGGTGGGCTTTAAAATCAATGATCGTTGTTTGGTTTTCTGTCTTTTGTGTGTGCGCTGTAGCGAGTTTCTTCGGTTCAACTTTCTTCAGTTGTGGTGCCTTGAATGTGTTGGTGTTAGGCTCGCTTGGCGATTTTGGTGTCATGTTGCTGCCTCCAAGAGCTGGCTTTTGTTTAGGCAAATTCATGCTCTCAGCCAGCTCAGTGACCAGGAGTGAAACTGGATCGACATTGGCGCTGCTGCCATTTTGAATGTTGGCGTTCGCCGCAGTGTTTTCTTTGGATCGTTCTTTAATCTCCGCCATTAATTTTTCCTTCATATTTTGCTCCTGGTGGTGACCCGTAGTAGGCTCCGGAGGGCTGCCAAGCGAGCTACATGAGTCCGTAGAAGGTTCACGCTTGCGCAAGCTTACGCCAAAACGTGAGCTGGCCTCTTCCACGCTGGGCGCTGTGTTGGAAACGTCGCTGGTGCTATTGTTCGGTAGCAGCGGTGCTGGTATTTGGGGTGGTGGTGGTGGTGGAGCTTGAGGATGTTGTTGGTGCTGATGCATATGCATAGGTGCAGGAGGTGGTGGTGGTGGCGGCGCTGTCTCAAATTCTTCTGGTGGTGGCGGTAGATCTAGAGGCGGAGGCGGGAATTCTAAATTTGCCAATGCCGGTTGCTGATTGCGTTTGGGTGAATTGCTTGAGGATGCACCACGAAACGAACTGAAGGTCATCATGCTGCCATCCGTGGTGGTGCGATGGCGTTGCAACTTGTTTAGACTAGCAGATGCATTATTCGCCATAGTTACACCGCTCGAAGAGTTGCTGCGTATCATTTGTTGCGGCAGCGGTGGCGGCATCATCTGTGGCGCTTGGCCTTGATGTCCGGCTGATGTTTTATTGGCATTTGTTAGTGCAGCAGGCAGCTGTTGTCTGGATTGATGGTGCGCATGTCCATTTGTTGCAGCAGCATTTGTTAGTGTTGGTGTATTGGGCGTAGTTGAAGCACCACCTGCATTACTTGTACCGTTCGAGTCCTCAAGACTGTCTAGAAAAGCACCGATCCGTGCTACCTTGGGCAGAGTGCCATAACGATTGACCACACGTTTAACATTCAACACCTCTAGAGCTCCTACAGTGATGGGGTGTGGGGTGATTAGGGGACTGCCACCACCATTACCAGCGCTGATGCCACTTAGTACGTTGTTCTGTTGGTGTGTTCCGGGATGTTGTTGTGCACGTTTGCTCTGACGTGTCTCTAAGCCCCGATTACCCATCACTGGTGTGGGGCGTTTAAATGAGCTGTGGGTGGGTGCGTTGCGCGAACCAATATTGCTGACATGCATTGAATGTTGCATTTTGTTAGTGTTGACGTTGGTATTGTTGTGCTCAAGACTATCGCCCGTTGTATCGGTGTCCGGATCACCAGGCGCGTTGTCATTTTCAGAGTCATAGCGCTGCGTTAGGTTGTTGATGTCACGTGTGAGACCTGTGTTCGAAATAAATTGATTTGAATTATTATAATGCTTTAAATAAAGGTATTTTTGTGGATAAGTAGGTATTAGGAAACGAAAACCATTTTGTCAGTATTTGTCACAAACGAGTTAAGGCATTTTTACATTCGGCATTCAGCTAAATCGGAGTAGTTTTGGCAGTATGCAGAATTATTTAGCCCAAGCAAAAATGAAATGAAAATAAAAAGTTTTAAAAAGACGATAGGTCTGTTTCCTAACTCACTTCTAGTAAAGTTCAAGTAATGAGAGTAATTTGATTATCTGTCCAAATGAGAAAAGTACAGAAACGACTTCAAGCATATCAGCTGTTGTTTGACAATTGAAATTAAAAAAAATTTGAATTGGCGGTTGGTTTATTTAAAAAAATGGAAAATATAAAGAAGTTGCTGGAAGCATAAATATTTTAGGAGTATATTTAAAAAATTAACACTTCCTTTTGCGTTCATTTTGCTTCGTTTAATTTTATTTTTAGTAATTTGCTAGCCAATTGTTCAAGTTTTTTTCACAACAATTTAATTTTGTCACTTGGTCAATCAGTTGTTTGAAGCTCGATATTCGTGGCCGAAAAAAATTGTTCAATTAAAGTTCGAGGAATAGAGAGCGGAATTTTGATTGTTCTTATTCTCTCTCGTGCTTCAATAACTTCAAGTTACCTGAAGTGAGTACGGAAACAGACCTATTTATAATGAATTTTTACTAAAACGATTGTATCCAAATAAGAAATGAAACAGAAACACAAACTACAATATAACGTAAGAAAAATAAACAAAACATTACAATTTTATTCAAACTAAAAAGACCTATCTATGTTATATATGTACATAAAAACATTTTGGTACTTTTAAAATTACTCTGTCAATAGTGTATATATAAACGTTCACAAATTTATCAAGTAATATAAAAAACTTGAATAATTTTTACTTAAACATCTCTCAATACAATTACAGTGCATTTGCATGAAAATTTTCACCTCCACAGTTCAACATTAAAGTTCTTCTGGCATTCAATTTCAACATCTGATTCGGGAAGGATTGTCATTGAAGAAAATATGAATTTGAAAAACTTCCCCTTAGTTATTTCATCTTAATCTCAAAGAACTATTAGCTTACTCACAACAAAATTTGACTGAATTCACTGATGTATGAACTGTAGAGTGAGATGAAAAAAATACCTGTGAAAACTCTACCCCCTATCTCAAGCATTTCTTCGGCCAGTTAATTCTTATCAACACGGTTTTGAATTGAATAAGGTTCAATGAAATAATTGCCTACGAAATGACGCCCAAAATAAAAAACGAAAAACATAATTAAGCCCAAAAATTTCTTTACAAATTTCGGCATCCCAGAGGTACCAGGTTCGAATCTCGTCCATGCCATGATCTGACGCTTTAACCTTTCTTAATTTCTTTCCTTATTTCTAATCAAACGAAATTGAAAATTCACCAATATATCCGACTTAAAAGTTGTAGTTAGAGGTTGAGAGGAAGTTTGTGGATGAGATTACCTTATAACTAGTATTGACTTAGGTAAAGCAATAACACTCGCCTCAGATTCTAATTTACATGTTTTTTCGTGCTCCACGAAATAACCCCAAATGAAATAAGCAAACAAAAAAAAAAAAATAAACCCCTAAAAATTTCCATAAGTTATATAATTTTGCGCTTATCATTGATCTCAAAAGGACTCCATCGTATCAAAGACAATAACTGAATTGAACTTAGACCATTCACAAAACCAAAAGTATTCGAAATTAATTGTGACTTGTTGGTTGCCTCTCCGAAATAGGAATTAATTATTAATTCTGCAACAGCATGAAAATTAATTACATCCTTCTTATTAAAAGGTCGCATTCGGGCTTCTAAATGAGCCTTTTCCGTGCTTTAAATTATTTCGGTGATGTAACATAGCCCCAGGGACATAATCCTAAATTGTGAATTTGGGATAATGACCACTTATTAAGCAGCCATAACACCGAATTGGGATTCTGACCACTTGGGATAATGTCCGCTTTTAAAAGGTCATTATCTCAAATGGTTTCAATAAATACTTATTAAGTAAAATAATGGACAGCATGACAAAATAACTCCTAATTGACAAATTAGGTATCAACAAATCCTAAATAATCCTAAAGAAATAACTCCTTTCGAAAAATTAAATAGCTTTTAATGCAAGAAACGCAATAACTTCAAAATTGAAAGGTATATTGTGGGTTAGGAGTTATATCATATTGTTTATGATATAACTCCTAATCAAGAATACAATAACTATATGAAAATGAAATAACTCAAAAAAAAAAAAAAAATATATGAAATGAAATTCATCCCGTGAGAAAATGATTTGCCCTTGTACGGAAAGTTGGTATTTCAGGCATATTTCTTTTAAAAATATGCAGTTTTTAAAAATTTTAAATTTATACGGTGACCAGAGCAAAGTTCCAAGTTCGATTCGCCTTTTAATACAGGGTGGCGCACGAATCGTGCTACAAAAACAAAACGTAATAACTTTTTTTTTGTGTGAGTAATCGGCTTATTTTTTTGTTATTTTGCAGATTAGTATTTAGATTTACTAAAATGGATGCTTGGGATACCGAAAAGAAGATTTGGGTAGTGCAGCGGTACCATACTTTACAGTCCATCATTTCCGTCCAAAGGGAATTTAGGAGGGAGTTGGCGGCACTCCTCCGAGTAGATGGACCATTATGAGGTTGGTAAACATGTTTGCCGAATCTGGAATCATCGCACGCAGACCGTACCATCGAGATCCCTATGTTCGGGTGCAAGACACAATCGCGGCTGTAGCATCGGCAATTCAGGCAAATCCACGCGTTTCGACACGAAACTTATCGGCGCAAATTGGAGTTAGCAGACGGTCATTACAACGGATAATTCAAGATGACTTAAACTTGTTTCCATACAAACTCCAAATTACAAGCAAATTAAACCCTCTGGATTTGCCTATTCGTCTGGAATTTTGCCAAAAAATGATTCAAACGGCCGAAGAAGACAACAACTTAATAAATTGCTTGTTTATGTCTGATGAAGCCCATTTTGATCTAAACGGCAATGTAAACAAGCAAAATTGCCGTATATGGAGTGAATCTAATCCAGAAATACTCCATGAGACGGAACTGCACCCAGAACGTGTCACTGTGTGGTGCGCAGTTTCATCAAGGTGCATTGTCGGGCCATACTTCTTCGAGGAAAACGGTGTAACAGTAACCGTAAATGGGGACCGTTATTTAAACATGTTGAAGGAGTTTTTTTACCCAGAACTGCGGCGAAGACGTATCCCTTTTAACAGCATTTGGTTCCAGCAAGATGGAGCAAGTTCACATATAGCCAGACCGGTTATGGCGGAGCTCCAACGAAAACTTCCAAATAAATTAATATCCAGAAACACCACTTTCCGCTGGCCCCCAAGGTCACCTGACCTCACCGCGCCAGACTTTTTTTATGCGGTTATGTCAAGCAAGAGGTGTATAAAACGAAACCAAGGAATTTGACTGGATTGAAGCAGTCCATTACAACAATAATTGAGGCGATCCCGACAGCTACCCTCCAGGCCACAATGAATAATTTTCTGATCAGGTGTCGCATATGCGTGAAAGAGCATGGAGGTCATTTACGGTCTATCATTTTCAAAACCAATTAGTTAAATAAAATAAAATTGAATTATCTATACAAAAAAAGAAAAAAAAATTAAATACATTGATTAGAAAAAAAGTTATAACGTTTTGTTCTTGTAGCACGATTCGTGCGCCACACTGTATGTGATGAGGTCAATCGACAGAACTGCTTAATACTGCCACAACTATCTTTTTACATTCCTACTGAACCTGGAACAAACTGTGGCAGTGACATCGATTGGCAAAATATATAATATCCAAAGTCGAAAGGTACAAAATTGAGAACATACCAGTCGATTTTAGTTTATTACATTTTATCTTTGAGTTTAAATTCTCGATTTGCTTTATTCAAAGACTTACTCAATTAAATTTATGAACTAAAGAAAACAGTTGTGAGACCGTAAAGATGATTTAGCTTTAAAAATAGAATTTTTTGGGGTTTTTAAACTGCGATTTATATTTTATTTTTAACCCAATAGAGACGATGATGCCATATGGCATCACTAAGTATATAACCAAAAATTAACGGTATCACAAATCTGTGTGCTTTTTTTTAAAGCAAAATATTCGTTATATAAAGAAAGGTTGTATGCGTCAATTTTGCCTTTTCTTTTGTCAGTTTGTTATCACATGTGGCCAGAACAGAAGCTGAAAGTCACGCGTATGTGACTTTCTCTCGTCTCTTAAGGGCTAAGAAGAACGATTTGAACGAGAAAGAAAGAAAGTTTTGCAAAAGAGTCATCAGAAAAATAGTTCATACATTTAGTTTAAATTATATTCGAACTAAGAACTGTTAATATCAAAGTTCTTATCCAGGGATTGTTTCAGTCGCACAACTGATATATATTCGAGACTTTGAATACTGTATGGAGTTGATTAAAAAAAAATTGCTTTACATAATACGCACTTTCACACTTATGCTGGATTCATACAAGAAAATTAACTAATTTTGACCAAAACTCTCTAAAGTACAGATTAATCAAAGTTAGAATGAAATACTTTTTATAATAAAAGCATTTTAGCTAAATTTCTAAAAAAATACTTAAATAACATAACAAACAAAGCAGAATCAAATAAAATAAAGAATAAAATCAAACCAAACAGAAACGAAAACAGAAACAACAAAGAAAGTTGGCACAATAATCTTACTCCGGTGACAAATACCTCGAAATAGTATATCAATCAAAAAACTACTGCAAGAGGATGACTTTTTTAAGCTATAGGAGGTAGTTGGAGGTACGCAATTTGGTGTTTTAATAATTTTTACGCAAGTAAAATGACTACCATTGGTATTGAGTTCATCGACAAGTAGATTTCGACTGTCATCCTCGCGATAAGTGGAATCACGACTTGTTGAGAGTAAACTAGAAAATAAAAAAATGACAATTTTAATATTTCTGTAGATTTGTAAGCGAACATTTGAATTGGAGTACAGTACGCTTACCTAGTACGCTTTGGTGGTGCCGGTGCTTGTTTGCCTTGTTTATTTGTGGTGCGACGCATCTGCACATTGCCCTTACCCTGGCTGGAAAATGTGCTCAATTTTGTCGAGGTGGTGCCAGTTTCTACAAAATAAAACAAATTTTATTAAAATGTTTAGCATTTTATGTGAAAATACTGCATACCAGACATTGGAGTGCAAGCCTGCTGATCGTGTTGACCACTCCCCCCACCACCGCCACCACTGCCTGATGTTAAGCCACCAGCACTGTTGCTTGAACCATTGCCGGTAATCATGCCCTTTTTAACCATTTGAGGCGTTAAACTTTGTGTTGCATTCAATTGCTTCTCGACCGCTTCGGTTATTGATGATTCCTGCAGAGCGAAGAAAACGAGACGTTGTCGTCCATTATTTATATTTTTCATATTTTCATTTTTAACATCATCAAACCTAGGCTGAGTTGCCTCTAGGCTTGTTTGGGCTATATATACATTAATATTATTGCTATTGCTATTGCTATTGTTATTGTTATTGCTATTGATGTCATTGTATGTGCAGCCATGAGCTTCATTAAAATTTTTAAATCAAAGCTCAATGCCATCATCATCATCGTCTTCATCATTATCATCATCATCTTCTTCACCATAATACTCATAGTCATCAACATCATCATTATCATTATGACCATCACCATAATCACCATCACTATCATCATCATCATCATCAATCACATCACCCACCTGAAACATATGCTCCAGAGCATGATGAATGCTCTTGAATGTTGGCCGCTCCGTAGCGTTCCACTGCCAACACTGACGCATAAGATCATACACTTCCGGTGGACATCCTGGCGGACGTTCCATGCGATAACCCTTTTCCAGCTTATGAAATACATCAGTCAAATCGATGCCCGGATACGGTGACATGCCGTAGGTGGCAATCTCCCACAACAGCACTCCAAAGGCCCAGACATCTGATTTTGTGCTAAACTTATTGTAGGCTAATCCCTCGGGGGCGGTCCATTTGATGGGAAATTTGGCCCCGGCATGTGCCGTATATGTGTCATCACGCATCAGGCGCGCCAAACCAAAATCAGCCACTTTCACCAATTTATTGTCGCCCACCAGGCAATTGCGTGCCGCTAAATCACGATGTATGTAATTTCGTGATTCTAGGTAGCTCATGCCTGACGCTATTTGGGTGGCCATATAGAGCAGCGCAACGGCATCGAGTGTCTCGCGTCCCGCTGAGCGTAGGAAATCGAGTAAATTGCCATGAGACATAAATTCGGTGATTATGTAGAAGGGTGGCTCGCGTGTGCAAACACCTTAAAGTAGAAAAATATGTAAAGGATAAAAAATATATTTGAATTAATTTTGGGTGATTTAGGTGATTAATACTTTTACATTTCAAGTTTGACGGAAGTGTGAACAGAGAGTTGTAAAAGATAAAGATTCTTTACAGAACTTCATTTATATTAAGCGGTTCAATGAACCTGTGGCGACACACTGTCTTTCGTGTCGATAATTAATTTTAATATTTTGACGAAATTTTCTGTTTGCGTTTAACTTAAAAAATACATAAAATGAAATAATTTCTTTATTACTTAACATTGCTTTATAGCTACGAATTGATTCCTATCAATAAGATAGGAGACCTTACCAATATCTAAGGATTTAATTATAATAATTTTTGCCGAAAGATATTTATGACAATACAAAGGTTTTTTAGCTTTAAACCGAGGATTTAAGGAGTTACACCTAATCAGTCAAGTCTGTCGAAAATGGTTGCTTCGAAAAGTAGTAGGGAAAGAAGGCCCAATCAAGTGAAACATGTGGAGGATGTTTTATGGCGGAAAGCCGTAGGAACATTAGAATTATAATCTGAGGCCAGTGCTATGCCTTTATCTCAGTCAATTATATTTAGAAGGCAATTCCTTCTACAAACTTCTCTTCCACCAACTTCTAAGTCGTAAATATTGAGCAAAGGAGAGCGAAATAAGGATAAGGATCAGAATTAGGACAAAGATTAGGATATCGATTAGGATAAGGATTAAAATAAGTATCAGGACGAGGATATTAGGACAAGGATTTGGATAAGGATTAGGACAAGAATTTGTACAAGAATTATTACAAGAATTAGAACAAGTATAAAGACAAGGATTAGAAAAATTATTGTAATAAAGATTAGGATAATAGTTAAGGAAAGGATTTGGATATAAATTTAAATGAGGATGAGAAAAAGAATTTGGAAAAGGATTAACACCTGTAAGGATAAGGATAAGGATATAAAGGTTAAGATGATGAAAAAGATAATGATAACGATATAGATAAGAATAAGTATAAAGATAAAGACACAGATAAAGATAAAGATAAAGATAAAGATAAAGATAAAGATAAAGATAAAGATAAAGATAAAGATAAAGATAAAGATAAAGATAAAGATAAAGATAAAGATAAAGATAAAGATAAAGATAAAGATAAAGGTAAAGATAAAGATAAAGATAAAGATAAAGATAAAGATAAAGATAAAGATAAAGATAAAGATAAAGATAAAGATAAAGATAAAGATAAAGATAAAGATAAAGATAAAGATAAAGATAAAGATAAAGATAAAGATAAAGATAAAGATAAAGATAAAGATAAAGATAAAGATAAAGATAAAGATAAAGATAAAGATAAAGATAAAGATAAAGATAAAGATAAAGATAAAGATAAAGATAAAGATAAAGATAAAGATAAAGATAAAGATAAAGATAAAGATAAAGATAAAGATAAAGATAAAGATAAAGATAAAGACAAAGATAGAGATAAAGATAAATTTAGAGATAAAGATAAATATAAAGACAAAGATAAAGATAAAGATAAAGATAAAGATAAAGATAAAGATAAAGATAAAGATAAAAATAAAGATAAAGATAAATTTAAAGATAAAGATAAAGATAAAGATAAAAATAAAGATAAAGATAAAGATACAGATAAAGATAAAGATAAAGATAAAGATAGAGATAAAGATAAAGATAAAGATAAAGATAAAGGTAAAGATAAAGATAAAGATAAAGATAAAGATAAAGATAAAGATAAAGATAAAGATAAAGATAAAGATAAAGATAAAGATAAAGATAAAAATAAAGATAAAGATAAAGATACAGATAAAGATAAAGATAAAGATAAAGATAAAGATAAAGATAAAGATAAAGATAAAGATAAAGATAAAGATAAAGATAAAGATAAAGATAAAGATAAAGATAAAGATAAAGATAAAGATAAAGATAAAGATAAAGATAAAGATAAAGATAAAGATAAAGATAAAGATAAAGATAAAGATAAAGATAAAGATAAAGATAAAGATAAAGATAAGGATATTGATTAAGAAAAGAAGGATAATGAAATGTATAAGATTAAAGTTAAGGATAAAATTGAGGTTAAAGATTAGGATAAGAATTAGGATTGGGACAAGGATTAGGACAATGATTAAGATGAGGATAAGGATGAGGATAATTGTACGGATAATTTATCTATATGTGAACGGCTTGTCGCAATAACATTCTAAGCAAAATGGTTTGAAAAAAATAAAAATTTCTATTCTAATCACTTAAAAAGGTTGCAGATCTTTCCCAACAATTTCGAACCCAGTCATAAAAGTTTGCTTGCTCAATATCGTTTGTTTTGTTTTTGTTTTTAATAAACATTTTTCAATTTTGCATTAACAACAATAACAATAATAAACATTTCATTTTTTATTTTACAGTCGATTATTTCGAATTTTTGATAATGTCACCGATCATGTTCTGACAATAAGATTGTCATATATAAATGTTATTGTTTCTTGTTATTGTTATTCTGTCCGATAGACTCTAATACAGCTCAACAGATTTTAATGAAATTTTTACTTGAATTAATATAATTTTCTTAAGGCCAACTAAGACTCGGTGGGGCGTAGCTCTACCTACAGATCTCTAAATCCTAAAACTCGATATTTTGGCAGTTTTGTGGGTGATTAGCATCAAAATAAATTCACAACAAGCTCTTATGTAGCTAGACTCTTCAATTAGGGATTAGATGTAATTTCCCACAAAATATATGACAGAAATTATACAACTGGGCTTGGCTCGTCTCATATTACTTCAGGATCTCAAACTTAATATTTCGATACTAATGATAACTAAAGTTATTCAAACAGGTGTAGAGGTGTGGTCATTATCAATTCATAAAATATAGAAGGGACTTGACAATGGGGCATAGCGCCTCCTACACAATAAGATAACTTGGCACTCATGGAAACGTCAAAATAGTGATCATTCATGCAGGTCTTACATTCATTCAGCTTGTTCAAATAAAACGCTATAAGCTTGAGAAACGAATTATAAAAGACAACTGCTACTTGTGTTTAGATTAAAAATAATCCCGAGTAATTAGCCAGTCTAAAATAAATTTGTTTGGAAACTTGAAAAAATACAGTTTTCTTATATAACTTCACTTCACTTAATGATTCAATGCATCCATTCACATTATCGCGTCATTAATTGATCACTATAAAATGTTCATTAAAAATTTAAACAAAAATAAAAACTGTAAGTAGCTATTTGCGGTTTTCATAACATAATTAATTGCATATTTTTAGCCCAATGCCTTTGTCCGATAATTGAGACAAGATGAAACGTTTTTCTGTTTTTTTTTTATATAATTTTTTCCTGCGGCCTTTAATTATCATAAATTCTGAGCAGCTAAGAGTTGTTATTATTCACGGCTTCAACGTGCTACAAGCAACAGCCAACCAACGTCATCTTCAATACAACGTTAGTTAATTTCTTTTATAACTTTTAATTATTCCCACAACGTTAAGCCAAAGTCTAATCATCTCTTCATCAATGTCCCCCTCTTTCCCACACTCTCTCCTCACACTCTCTTTCTCCCCCTCGCTCTAAGCACTAGCTTATTTTCTTCGTCATTACGCAGCAGCAACGCAATTACATACCAATTAGCTGCACCAAGTTCGGATGCTTCATCTCCTTCATGATAGCAGCCTCTTCAAGAAAATCTTTAAGCGCCATTGTGTCCTCTTTGAGTGTCTTCACAGCCACTGTGTTGCCGTAACGTTTCCAAATGGCCTCGTAAACTTCACCATACTGTCCACCGCCCAGTTTGTGTTTCATCACAATGTCAGTGCGGCAAATTTCCCACTCGTCCGGTTCTGGACTGAGTGGAAATACTGTGGGTTTGTTTTGCTTTGGTGC
The DNA here is from genome assembly GCA_943735915.1 of Pherbina coryleti. Taxonomy (NCBI): domain Eukaryota; kingdom Metazoa; phylum Arthropoda; class Insecta; order Diptera; family Sciomyzidae; genus Pherbina; species Pherbina coryleti. The sequence goes on along the minus strand of OX030952.1, from coordinate 73,808,775 downwards.
TGGATATAGCAGTGGTGTAATCAGTCCATGTCCTTCGTGTGGCACACTATGATGATGCACTAGCTCGGCCAGTGTATTGAATTTGGCTTCGGCTGTGACGAACACTTTGCCGTCGGGATCCTCTGAGATGCGGTAGTGATAGACTCGTCCTTCATATCTACAAATAATAAAAAAGAGATAAAGAAAGACAGCATAGAGCAACACACAAATTTACCTTAAGCTAATACTGCGCTGTCCAGGTGAGCTCTCGCTTTCGCGCACTAAAAAACTGCCATTGATGCCCGAACTAAGCAAGTATTCGGCAGCATTTCGTGATATTGGTCCATGATACCACGAGTGCTTCTCCAGCGAATTCAATGGCGTCACATAATTTGACGGCACCCAACCTACATTGCCCGAATCTGAATGTGCCTCACACCATTCGCCGGACTTATTGTATGACAAGATGCGGACCTGTTCTCCCTTCTTGAGACTGAGTTGATTTTCACCACCCGCTTGAAAGTCATAGAGCGCCACAAATAATTGCGGATCATCTTCTTCGGGTCCGGGTGCAAGTAGATTCTCCTTAGATGTCCAGCGATGTGCAGATTCAAATCCGGATGTGTTTGAGCTGTGACCCTGACTGTGACTTTGTGTGTGCAACGATACACCATCTGTGCTCTGGGTATGGAGATCTGCTTCGGAGAGTAACGTTGTACCAGGTGGAATGTGTGGCAAGGGGCGGGATTGGAGGAGAGCTTCTGCAAAGAGTCACAAGAAAAATAGAAATATTATATAAATTAAAAAAATCATCATAACATTTACAAAAATATATTATTTTATAAAGCAAGAATTATAACACTTGGAGTTATTTTAAGATTCTTCACAATTCGTCATATTTAAAAATTGTACGTGGTTAGATTAAAATGTGGTTCCTTAACTATCCATGATGAAATACTTAAGTATATCCTATTAATACATGTTAATATCATAGTTTATTCCTTGACTGCAAGATTTACGAGACTAACGAGACTGATTTTAAAAAATATCTAAGACCTGTTCCAAGATAATTACATTTGCTTCCAAATTTATGGTTATCTCAACGAAAAAAATTTATTAACCACAGCATTATACAATCTGTGATAAGGTATTACTTGTAAGGGTGGATAATAACATAACAATAAAATTTAATTTCTAAATAAATCTTTCAAACCATGGAATCGGCTTAAGTTGTAGCAAGGGAAGTCTGGACATTTAGATTAATATTAAAGTTGGATATTTAGAGTAAAGCAATAGCCAATAAAAAACGAGCACTCTTAATACTCCATTTGGATAATTTTTGGAGGAAAAAAAAAATTTTTTTTAAATAGGCGAGTCCGTTCGTCTTTATTGATCTAAAACCTATACAGAGATGCGTTATCGTATCCAAGGAGAATTTTGAAAAGGGTGAATTTTGGAAAAGAAAATTTTTAAAGGTGAATTTTAACTCGCTCTCCCCACAAAAAGCATCTAATGGATTGAGTTCAACACGTTAATCTTGAAACCTAGTAAAAATTACAAATTTAATTAAAGGTGAATTCGCTAAACACTTACGTTTGAAAACGCTCCCCTATAGACTGAACACATTGGATGCAATTAGTGACAGTGTGGTGGCGAAATGTCAAAATGATGTATTTAACGTCACAATGGCAACGCTGATTTGGGTGTCGAGTAGAGCAAGGCTTGGGTGTCGAGTAGAGCAAGGCATACCCTCTAACACGGACCACAATTCGTAATTCAATGGGTTCATGTCTGGGCTACCCGCTGGCCACTGATCCAGCGCTGGTGGAAATGAAGTCCGGTACATTATTTTCAAGGGCTGAAATGGCCAGTTTTTTATTTATTTTACATTATTTTTGAGCCACTCTTTAGTCAATTTATGGCACGAGCAGAAAATTAGCAGCCTTATGGGCCGGAGCAGAGTCTTGTTGAAAGGTCCACGACTTGTTTTGGGATAATGTCGTGTTAAGAGGCTTCACAACCAAATCCAGAACATCGCATTTATACACTTTCGCCGAAGTTTTGACTCCTTTTTCACAAAAATGGAGTTTGGTGATCCCATCACAGGCGACTGCCCACCCAACCATCACAGAAGCTGGGTGACAGAGCATACACTCGATCATTCTGTTTATTGAACGACTCCTCTACGGTGAAAATTTTTTCGTCAGTAAACAGAATTCGTCTGTGGGCATTATTCGCGTGCTTGAGAAGTAACGCTTTCGATTTTCGCTTACGTTATTTCTTTAACGTTACCGTGAGAAGGGGTCCGGTGTGTCTCTTGTATGCTCTGAACCCCAAGTCTTATTTAAGAATACGAGATATTTATCTCCCGCAACAAGATTTTCTGGTTTTGCAGCAGTTTTCGTTTGATTGGAGACTTCATAGCCTTGATGGCTCGTGGTGTTCTTACAACACGTGGACTGTCGGATTTTGGACGGTCGATTAACCACCAGTATCCTTAAACAACTTCATAGTACGATACACTAAATAAGGAGTGGCTCCGAGTGATCGCAAGGTCCGAAAGATATCGCCCTGTTTCCATGCCACATTTTTTTAGACCAACTATAACAACACGATTTTCGTGCGAGTCCCATTCCATGATTATAAACAACTGCCGCCGAAAAATTTTTTCGCGAAAAAGAAGCGTAAGTGCTAAATGTCAAATAGGCGTCAAAAAGCGAGTGCGTTCAGTAGTTCACTCACAGTGAGCACGTTCAGTCGTGTACAAAAACATATGAGAGTACTAAGTAGATCAAAACAGATGACAGCAGCATTATTGCAATGAAGCCATGTCGGTGTGACCTTGCCACAAAATTCTTTTCTTTAAGAAATGCATTTAAGTAAATTTTGACAGATGGTTTTATGCATGGTGTAATTAACAAGGTGATCGTGACGTTTACTAATTTCCCTACGGCTGTCAAAAAATGTTGAGAAAGTAAAAAAAAAAAGATACAAGCTGCGGAAAAGTGTCAAATCGCTTGCACTCAATAAAAAATTGTAATAGATTGTTTTGCAACTTTTGCTTGGAATTTACTAACAGCTGTTTTTGACAAGGGTGGGTCAAATTTTTTTGAGATAAGCTAAAAATTCACGATCACCTTGTTAATTACACTATGTTTTTATGTTGCAGTCGCCTCCAATGTGTGATCAGGCTTTGAAAGATCAGAATTTGACAGGTGACAAAAGTGAGAATATCAGGGTTTGTTTATTTGTAATTTTATTTGTAAAGGCATATTTTGCAAATTTTGACAAACATTTAATAAAAAAGTAGCTAAAATTAATGGTGGCCTTTTTTTTTTAGTTATTAACCTTGAACCTTTATCTAAAAGACTATGAAAAATCCATTTTGAAAAAACATTTAAATTAAGAAATTGCTAAGGTACCCTAAGGTAAAACCGATTTCGACTTTTTTTAATACACGTCTATTATTCTATTTACCTGTCCTTCTGGCCGAGTTTCGTTAGGATCGGTGAACTTTTATATGTACCTCTAATACTAAATCGTGTGAAAAATGAACATAGGCCAATGGGAGGTATCCCTATTATTCTATTTGTCAAGACCGAGTTTCGTTAAGATCGGTCAGAACACTTTTGTGTCTACCACCCATAGGTCCAGTGGAGGTACCCTTAGGGATTGATCGATATTAACCATTTTTGAGATTTTTCTAAGACAGCTTAAACTAACCAAGCATACAACATTTTTTTTTATCATAGGAGCACTACTTCTATTTATTTTCAAAATTTGTATGAGCGTAATGCACTGTGCGGTTGTGGGGTTGCTTTTAGTTTGAAATTGTGCAAAATTAGATGAAAATCAAATTACAATACTAGCAGAAAATGGCTGTAATGTCTGTTTATGGTAGAGTTCAGGTCTAACAGGCATTTCAGAGGCCTTATAGTTCTTTGAAAACAGTCCTCATAATTTTTCATACAACTGTGCGTCTCTCCAGAGCTGAAATTTAATATTACTTTTTTTAAAAGTTCACCTATGATTTCTGGTCTATGATCGGATACTCATGTATATTCGAAGTATTCGATGTATATTATGACTTGATGAATATAGGCCTGATTTTGTTCAATTTCGGGGAAGAGTTCAAGTCTCTGTAGGAGAAGCAGGGATTAAACCTAGATTTTAACCCTGAAGTTCCAACTGAAATATGGAGGCCCGATTATTTTAAAATTTTTAGGTCTAAGTCCTTCCAGGTTAATTAAAAGAGGCATAGGTGAGTTTTCTGTGAGGTTGGTAAAATCTTTCAAAATTCCACAAAAATCATAATATTTTCCACATAACGTACGCACTGTTTTTTTTTTTACAGGGTCCGTTTGGTTGAAACTGTGTAAACTCGGATGTAAATCACGCCTTTTATTGGAAATTATCGCAAATCTATTGAAGTGAGAATTTGCTCATGACTCTAATACGTTTAAGTTAATTATTAAAAATGTGAAACCAATACATATATTAAGAAGGTGAAATCAATAGGTAAATATTCCGAAATAATACTGTTTCGGTTTTTTTAGTTTTTGCACATTTTACTCAAATTACAATTTTTTTAAGTACAATTTTTTAAGTTCCACAGTAAGTAATTTTATTGCAGATTTAAACTGCTTCGTTCCACTCTTACTAGAGCAAAACTAGCAACATTCCAAAGACAAGGTGAATGAATAGCACAACGTCAGTCATCCGTCAAGCGTCAGCAACACAACAACAACAACATTCATTTCTTCATGGATGTCTTTATCCATTGAGTAGCAGTAGTTTTGTTTGCATACAACAAAAAGACATAAAAACAAACTGATAAACAGACGGACGGACCGACACACATCGACCATCATCATATATGGGAATAGCATCTAGCTGGTTTGGTTCCACTTCATCTGTTGTCGTGCTCTGTTTTGTGCGACAAGCAATGACGATAAACAATTGAGCAAAATTTAAAGCTTCCCCAGGAACTTGCTGCTGATGAATTGGAGACAATATCGAGTGGCAATTGATTGAACACAAGCCCTAATAATATTGTTGTCTTTAATGTTTTTGTTGCCGCCATGACAATAAAGTGTTCTTTTTCAGTTTATGGTAGAGCTATGCAGTGTTAGGAGGTGATATGAGGTAGAATAGGACGTTTGGAACACTTGTGAATTATATTTTCGGTGAGGATCCAAAAGGTTGCATTCAAATTACACATTATGCATTTAAACTAAACTAGGAATAAATTTGAAGAAAAATAAAGAATTTTTTTTTTTAATTTTGGCAACACTGCGGCACGATAAACACAGCAATAAATGTTGTTTTTGCCTTTTTTGAAATTAATCGAACGACCATTACTATTGGTGATAGTTAAGATGAAATGGCATCTCGTTTTACAGTGAACAGCAGTTAAGCCAACGAGCGATGGCGGGAAGAAGAGATAACATAACAACCACAATGAAAGCAACATCAACAAGAAACAAGAATGCCATGAATGCCCTTTTTTGCTGTGCTTTGCTGCTAGTTTTATTTCTGGTTCAATTTTATGAGTTGAGAATTTCGATAAAACTAAAGGTAGCTCGAATTAATGTGGAATGCCAACAATATAGAAATATAGCTACTACTAAAATAGAACCTATAAAGATTTGGAGTCTGCAAAAAAAAAAATCGAAAACAGAGGATAATTATAAACAGTTATGTAGATAATGTAGGTAAGCTTTGAATGAAGAATTTTAGGGTTAAACATAGGCTGTAACAATCATTACAATGTAAACTTGTATTTTCTCAGGCGTAAAGTTACTCAAGTCTGGGAGTTGAGAGCGCAATTGCTGAGCCTTGAACTAACTTCTTAATTACTCCACACCTAGATTTTGAGCTTGACATGTTGTAATTCAGGTAACTTGTGTCCCATTATCAACAATTTATACTGTTATACCTTACAGTTTTAATAGTACTCACATGGTTTTAGTTCGAAATAAAAGGGTACATTACCAAATATTGATCGATGCCTCACGGCCTTTTTTACTCGATTTCAATAAACTAATTGATTAACTCATGAACACCATTATTGCGTATAGGAGTTTGAAGTCACCCTATATTTGAAGTTCACCTTGAGAGCTTTTCGACATCAAATAAATTTGTCTATTTGGGCCCCCTACTAAAACAGATGTCTTTTTATCACAACTTTGTTCGAACCATTAACATTCGAAAAAATTGATTTGTGTATAAAAAAATTTTTTTTTAAATAATACGATTTCAGATGTGAATCATAGTTTAAACTTTTTTCTACATAATTGAGGTAAAAAATTAACTATGAATCAAAATAAAGAAACCTTAAAAATTAAATTAAATAGAACCTTCTAGTCGTCCACTTAAGATTACAAGGCCAGAATTTATTCGCAAGCAACGCAAGGCATGAGATGTTACGACGTAAGACTTCTTTCTACAGAATTATCTTTAGTTTTCGAGGTGTTTGCGAATAAACGGCAAACAATTGATGCTCTCAAAATCAACATAACGATCGCCAACTAGAAAATTTAGCCAGATACATTGAATACTGAATACCTGCCACCAAGCGAAGAAATGGCGGACATTTAACGACGTAATATGTCGTACTTAACGCCATAAAATAGTCTTTCAAATAAAAAGAAAAAAAAGGTGAATATCTCACACTCAACTTGTTTCATTTATATCTAAAATCGAGAGTCTTTATTGAAACAGCCTGTACCATTGCTGGATAAAGTTCTTGTGTCCTTAAAAGAAGATAGTGCTTTCCAAAACTTTTTAACTTCATATGTATATTTCAACAAAATAATGCAGCAACACGTTGCTCCTAGAAAACTCCTCCCGGAGTTCCGTAGTGAAGGGGCAGCACTAATTATCTGGATAGTCCGGACTGTTACAGTTGTTACTGGCATGATTTGAGCAAACACAACGTAGTACGTTCAAAACGAAATTTCGGTGGAGGAACGGTAATGGTTTGGGGAGCCTTTTCTTACTTTGGAGCGACACCAATTTGCTTCATCACACCGAAAATAAACCTCGAAACATACACGGAGTTTAGATTGTAACCCCATCGAGAACCTTTGGGGCATACTTGCTGGTGTGCGTTTAAACGAATGTGTAAAAAATTGGTCGAAACACTTGATTCTTCCAACGAAGATGTGAGCATCCTCTTCTGCATTAACCCCCACCGTGCATGGAAACGGAAACATTTTTTCGCTGCAACGTCGTTTTCCATCCGCTCAACATGACCCAAAAAGCGATTTTGATGCGCTTAGCTATGTCGTTGTCGAAGTACAGCTCGTGTTTTCATCGATTCGGTAATGACATTTAACGCAGATTGGACCGAAGATCTAAAAGGATTTTTTTCTCAAATGCTCTCAATGTCTTTTCATCAGAACTGCTTAACGTTCAGGTTTGCACTTCATATAATAGAACAGGCCTGTGACTTATTGGGCTCTGCTTCTCAATTGTATACTCAGACCAAAGTAATACCAGTTATCCTTCGTTTTAACTCAATACTGACATCGTTGGAGGAGTTAACGCTGGATCGAAGGTAGACAAACAACCTCGAAGGAGGTGTTGTCAACAGTGACGTGGCTTCCAAGATGCTCGGACTGTTTGTTTATTGACACTAGGTAACTATTTCGTCTTATCTGCGTTCACTGCAAGACTCATTCGATTCGACTCTTTCGCTAATCTGGAGAATACTGCATTGACTTCGCGCGTATAGCCAATGATATCTATATCATCAACATACGCCAGCAGCATAATACTCTTGTCAAATATCATGCCGATACGTCTCAGATCAGCAACTCGGATGATATCTCCATCATTAGGTTGAAAAAGTCGCACGATAGGAAATCACCTTGTAGGAAACCTGGTTTGGTCTCGATCCTTCCCTATTTTTACTGTGCTGCTGGTGTTGCTCAGTGTCTGCAAAGATGGATGAGCTTTACAGGAATAAATACAGACATGGCAGAGTACAGGTGATTCCCCATTGGGCTGTCGAAGACAGCTTTGTAATCGAAAAAAAAGATGGTGCGTGTCGATTTTTATTTCTAGGGAAAACACTCTAAAAAAAAATATTAACGATAGTTTCTAAATTTTCATGAAAACAAGCCAATTCTGGTGGCCCGGCCTTGAAAAGAAATCCATTATTTTTCTACTAGATGGCTTTAGTAATCTGTAACTCGCTTGGTATAAGTTCGATCGGGTAACGTTAGATGGCGTTAGAAAGGTAAGATTTCGTACTAAAAAAACTTCTCAGGCAGTTTTGTGATTGCTTGTCCCGATGGACACCAGCAAAGAGAAAATACCCCATATTTTACAGTTTTTCTTCGATAATGGCGAAAACGCAAGGCAAGCGGCTGAAAATGTGAATAGTGTTAATGGTTCTGATACTGTAACAGCCAATCACGCGAAATTTGGGTTTCGTTGATTCCGTTCCGGTAATTTGGATGCCAAAAATGCACCACGCTCTGGAAGGCCAATTGTCGAAAATGTCGATACAATCATGGAAATCATTGATTCCGCCCATCATGTAAGCACGGTTTCGATTGCCCAGTAGCGAAACATTGCACAAAAAACCGTTTGGGGCCACTTGAATAAGACTGGATACAAAAAGAAGCTCGATGCATGGGTACCACACGAGTTAAAGCAAAAAAAACCTTATGGACCAAATTTCCATCTGCGAATCGCTGCTGAATCTGAAGCGGATGATGACTGGTGATGACAAGTGGGTCACTAACGACAACGTCAAGCGAAAACGGTCGTGTTCGAATCGCGTTGAGCCGGCGCAAACGGTGGCCAAGACAGTATTGACGGCCGGAAGATTTTGCTGTGTGTTTGGTGGGATTGGCAGGGAGTCATCTACTATGAGCTGTTCCCTTACGGCCAAACTCTTAATTCGGACTTGTACTGTCAACAATTGGACCGTCTGAAGGAAGCAATCGCCCAGAAGCAGCCAGCTTTGGCCAGTAGGAGAGGAATTGTGTTGCAACAGGACAACGCCAGGAAACATACATCGATAGTGACTCGCCAGAAGCTAAGGGAGCTTGGTTGGGATGTTCTTATGCATCCACCTTATAGTCCTAACCTGACACCAAAGGATTACCACCTGTTTCTGTCTATAGCGAATGATTTTGCTGGTGAGAACTTCGCCTCAAGGGAAGCATGTGAAAATCCACTCACCCAGTTCTTTGCCAATATGGACGAGGGTTTTTATGAGAGAGGCATAATGGAATTACCTTCAAAATGGCAACAAGTTGTCGATCGAAATGGTGTATATTGGGCCTAAATCGGATCATTGTAACTATGATAAATAAAGCCTTAAATTTCATGCAAAAATAATGGATTTCTTTTTACTACACCTGATATTTCATCGAACACAACTGTACGGATGTTGTGACAAAAATGCAGTTTCATTTATTCTTCCCGTGACTCAAAGTAAAATAAATTTGTATGGTGCTGAAAAGCTCTTAAGGTGCGATAGACTTTCAAGTACCGGTTGAACTTTTAAATTTCTTTTCAAGTACCGGTTGAACTTTTAAATTTTTTTCTTTGGCATGGTCACCCACCTATATCGACTTTGTATAGTGTTGGAAATTTACTGTAAAGCTTCCATACAAAAATCAGGAAATTAGAACAAATAATATAGAAGGTAAGTAGCGCTCATAAAATTTTAAAAAAATTGCCACCCCCTGAGCTAAATCCTAGATACGCGCCTGTATGCTCTCGCATTTTATACGCAGTGGTTTTTTTTCCTCTATTTTCTACTTATTTACTTAATGGTAAAAAAAGAAAACCGTTAAAGCTTTCGTTTGAAGGACGCTTTGTTGTCTATAACCTTGATTTCCAAAGTGCCGCAACGAATGGATGCTTCACAAGATTTCGGCAGAGAACTTAATAGATTAAAATAGCAGAGTATAGAGAAATATAAGTACATAGCAATATTGTAGATATGTATTTATGTATAAATAAATGTAAACATTCATATACATAAAACGAATTCTACAAAATGCTACGACCATCAACAAACATGTAGCTGTTGATGATGAAAAATTAAGTGACCTTGCTCTTCCACATGTGCAGGTAGGTAGTACAACATGACTGGACAAGCTTTTAATGCCGCTTTTCTCAACTTCAGAACTTGTTCGACAGAAATTCCTCTGTGAAAGAAATCTTTAAAAAAATAGAAGAATTTTTTCTGTTGCTCTTGGGAGTAAAGTGGTTTGGGAGAATATATCAAGCCATTGATGCTGCAAACAAACAATAAGAAGGGAAAATATACACAAAGAATCCCACCAACGTAAGCGTACTTTTCGAAGAGGCAACGCACAAAAACTAGTTATACGAATTTGGTTAGATACTCGTAAAAGCAGCTGAGTGGGAATGAAGTGAAATTGTGGTAAAAACAGAAACATTCAGAAGAAAAAAACCGAACAGGTACTTTGCAAAGGAATGCTGGCTGCTGCTTTTTATTGAAAATATGAATTATTCAGACAGAATATTTTATGTTCAGACACAAAAAATACTCTTCTCAAATAATAAACTAAATAAATACAAGTGGAAAGCAGCACAACAACAAAGCAGCAGAGTAAAGAGAAAGGAGAAAAAAAAGAACTTATGTTCTACTCGTAGTTATAATTTGAAGAAGCATTCTTGGCGGAAGCGCCTCCGGTTTTAGTGTAAAAACCCGTTGGCACAGGCATCCGGTGCTTATTTTTAACATTTTAGCATGACAGAAGCATGTGAAACCCAAACTACGCTTAATTGACAGACAGACAAGTGCAGCGACCAAAATAAATAATAAAAAAAGAGTATTTTTTCTAAACATGAATTCAACTGAGTAACCGAGAGAGCAAATAACAGTCCAACACAACTGGTTTGTTTTGTTCAAAATAAAGTTTTTGACAGCATTTGCAAAAAACTTTTGTATGAAAAAATTAACGGTATTGTGCACAGAAAAACATGTTTTCTTGAGCTGCTTAGCACATGTTTTTGAAAATCTGTTTTCAATTGTCTTGCATTGCATTCAAACTTAACTGACAGCAAACATGTTTTGTTTTCATCATTGTTGGTGTTCCAAATGCTAAAGTTTAAATTCAAGTTATGAAGATAAAATCAGAAATGTGGGTTTTTATTCCTAGAGATAACATAATGACTAAAATATTTGGTGGGATTTATACGCTGGATTTATCTTACATGTGACACCAGATCGAGCGATGTCCGATATATATTAGAGCGCAACGAAATGGAGCCAAAAAATCTTCACAGGTATCATGCATTTTTGAAAAGTCCTCATCGAAAAAATATTTTCTGCATCTTTAGTTTTTCTTTCTGCGACTTATCTTTTTACTCTGCCCGAGGACAATTTTAGACATTTTATTGCCAGGGTGTTTTTTTTGCGCTGTTCAGACATACAAATAAAATTAAAATAAATAACTGGCCATTTTAGCCCTTGAAAGGACTTTGACCTAGCTTCTTATGATCAATTGTGTTGTGCGTGTTATTAAGTTTGTACACAATTGACCGAGAACCGGACCTACATGTTTAACGCCGACTCCGAACGGCGACGAACGGAATGTTCTTGTTCTCAAGAAGCTTTACATGGCATTTTGAATACTCTCTGCGGTTTGCCATTGTCTGCAGAGAGGTGGCGGCCGTACAGAAAAATTATTTTAATTCAAATAATTTTCTGTCGCTGCTGGGGTTCGAACCTGGGTCTCCAAGTTCGTTGACATAGCGGCCACGCACTTTAACCAACTACGCCACGGACGCCGCTCTTCAGACATATCTAGCCTTATAGAGTGGAAACTGTTAGTTTTACTTTAAAACTCTTAAGTGCATTTTTGAAGAGAATTAACTGACCTACAATTTTGTTGAAAGCATATCTTTTTTCCGACAAAGAGGAGTGGAGATATTGGCGACTGATCGGTTTCGGTGAGATTTGAACCCGAATATCTTCTAGCGAGTACATGGTATCATACAGAATTCATGACAGGTTGTTGGTTATACCTATTAAAAAAAAATTGGGACCAACTTTTTTTGATTTCATATTAGACGAATAAAAAAAAATCACCCTGGAGACCCATCACCCCATGAAATGCATAAACAAGTATTACGGGCAGAGTAAGAAGTTGAGTTTCAGAAAAGAACTAAATATGCAGAAAATATTTTTTTCGAAAAATTCGTTCCACTCTAGTATACTACTGTGGGCCTAAAATACCGATTTCGATAACGACAAATGTTTTTATTTTTAAGTTGGCACTACTATCACTGACATCTAACTCCGCCTGTTCTCACGAGCAACCTGTCCAAATCCAGGATAAAGGAGGATGGTCGCAGGCAACGGGTTCGCCCTATCCTGTGTAAATGAGAAGGGACTACCCAGATCCTGGAGTTGGTCGCTCAATCTGGGAAGTAGGTGGACCGTTTGACTAGATCAACGGTAGCGTATGCCTACGAGGGAATAGCAATGATCCTAAAAAATTTGTTAGCACGGGGATAGTCGTTACTCTCGACAGACGTACTGTCACAAGTCCCCATTGGATCATTTCGCATTGGTCTCTGGATAGTCTTATAAGTCTTGTTAGTCTTATAAGGCTGGTTAAAACGATGTAATCAAGAGGTGTCAAAGTTGGGTACTCCGGGTGTTGAAAAGTTTATTTTAGTAGCCTCGGAGTACCGGTTTGAAAATGTGGTGATCAAGAGATGTCAAATTTGGGTACTCCGGGTGTTGAAAAGTTTATCTTAGTAGCCTCGGAGTACCGGTTTGAAAAGGTGGTAACCAAGAAGTGTCATATTGGGTGCTCCAAGTGACTAAGTGTTCATCTTAGTACCCTTGGAGTACCAGTATTGAAATGGAGCAAATAATGGTGACCTTGTGTCACACACAGTCAAGTGCGATGTGGTCTACTCTGTAGCATGTCCAAGTACTGGTGGCTTTTTCCTTCACAGTCAAGTATGATGAATGCGAATGTGTTGGTGTTGTGATAAGTGCGTGTCGAAGTAAAGCCCTTTGCCCGGGGAGACTATCGATGGGCTGGCTCTTGAGGGAGTATCGTGCTGGCTGTGATAGTTCAATGTCCTACTTTGCCCTACATTGCAAGAGATGTTAGATGGGTCTCGATTTCCACCAATAAATGTGGATGGTGACCCAACTAATCATCCATAATTGGTACTGTTGGGTTCCAGCATTGGTGCTATCCATACAGTATCCATACAGTATACTTAAGTATGGTGTGCGACCGGTGTTGAAACTACTATAACAGGGCGTCGGTCGCGTCTGGAGTCATGGAAGTGACGCCTAGGAGAGGTATGACGGACGTCGTTATTGTTTAGCATGGCACTGACGTCCTGAAGATTTATCTCCTAGGCATCAATTCCATGAACCTCGACTCCATTGCCATGGGGTAACGTGGAATTGAGCCTATACGGCAGGTGTCTGCGTTACTCAAAATGGAATATCCTTCTGTCACTGACATCTGTGTCAAATTACACGTCAAAATATTTATGCCTTAACGCATGCATGGCCTTTTTTTGCATTCAACATTTATTCACTTTGCTCCAAATATTTTAGTCAGCTGAGTTCTGTAAGTATTACCGTTTGAAGAGAACGAAAGCTTGAAATCGGTGTGGTTTATTATTTTTCCCAAAATTACTCTCGTTCAGACATGGGGATAAATTCTTTGGTTGTGCCATATATGGCACACAATGCATTTAAGGGTTAAGAGAAATCAATAGATGTTGTTGTAATGAACGTAAAAGGGTAAAAAACCCGCGTTTGATCCCTAGACACAAAACTCTTAGGGTTGCGTTCGCAAAGGCACACGGACATTGAACATATAGCGATTGGAGTTAAGTTATTTGGACTGATGAGCCTAAAATTGATCTTTCTGGACCTGATGGACGGAAGTATCTTTACAGGAAGCCCAATACTCTATTGAGAGACTCTGACGGTATTCCTCCTATGCAATTTGAAGGAGGAAAACTACTGTTTGTTGAGGTTTTTATGCAAAATGTGTTGGAAAGCTACATTAAATAGAAGGAACATGGATGGTGATTTGTAGGTATATTTACATTATAGAATCTGCCTACATGGAAAGTCTTGACCAATGGAGTACAAATATCGATACAACGATAATGCAACAGGATAATGATCCTGAATGAAAAATATCATTGATGGAATGGCCCCCATAATCCCCGGATCTAAATCCGATAGAGAATTTGTTGGGAGTTCTTTGTGGGGAGTTCGGGTTAATAATTATCAAAATGTGTTCAAGAATACGAAACAGCTTTGGGAACGTTGTTTCAATGGTTTGGCTTCCATAACGCCAGACGAGTTGGAAGTATGTCTTCTCGCATTCAGGCAGTAATAAAAGTAAAAGGCTATATCAAATATTAGATTTATCAGGATTCTGTTACAAAATTAATTTTAATGTATTAATGCCAAAACTGTGTAAATAGGCTGAATTTAAATATTACAATTTTTCAATAAGAGTAAATTGCTATTATTTTTCCTTTTGTGTTGTAATCAAACTTAAACAAATATATTTTTCAAAAACAAAAAAATCTTCTTTATATTAAAGCATTATTTTTAATATTTTTAAAAGTGGTCAACAAGCACCGTCTGACAATACTATTCGTCATTGTTGTCGAATTTTGTTGAGCACTTGACAGTGAGGATCATTCACATGCCATTCATCAACACCCAAAACGTTCCAATCAACTGATTGGAATGGTAAGAGAGAGTGTTGCCGGAAAACCCACATGTGTCGTATGGTCATCGCGCTCAGCACTTTGGCGTCAGTGGCACCACTTTACGGCGCATTTTGAAGGATGATTAGCATTTCTTTGCGCCAAAACCATCATTGGGCCATTTTTCTTCAGAGAGAACGAAACAGTCGATGGGAATCGATATCGGTGGATGTTGACTCATTATGTCTGGCACAAACGTGTAAAAAAGGTCTGTACAGTCACTGGTGCTAACAAGACGGTGCGTCATGTGATAATGCAAACCGAACAATACAGTTTCTGTAACGAAAATTCCCTGATATACTGGCCATCAAGATCTCTAGATTTAACCCCTTCGAACTTTTTGTGGGGTTATTTGAAAAGCAAAGTGTACGCTAGTACACCTCAGAATAGTAACGAGTTCAAGGCAACCAATCGTTCCGATATCAACGCTATACCGCCCGAGATACTCGAAAAAGTGGTAGAAAACGCAGCAAAAAGGGCATATTTTGCTTTGACTAATAGAGGCGGCTACTGGATGTGTTATTAAAAAACTAGTCAAAATAAATTGTAAGGGAACAAATTAAATAAAAATACCTCATAGATGGAAATGGGGACATAAAATATGGTGTACTCTGAAAAAAGAACAAAAAACAATAAGGTGGTATGTAAAAGAATCAACGCTACCTCAAAGGGTTAATTTTATAAAAATTCTATATAAATAAGGGGTCGTCCATAAAGCTAGTGACGCTAAAACTGGACAAAATTTATAACCCCCCCCCTCCTCTCCTGAGACGCATCGTAGCGTTATGAAGATCCCCTGAGCGTAACGTGACGAATGATAGAACTCCTCCCCCATTAACCCATTTTGTGCTTGTAATTAAATACTCGTAACCGATTTTTTTAGTAACGTGATGTTTTCGACCCCCCCCCCCCCCCCTCTCCATCTTCATGGATGACCCCTAAGTATATTTGTTATAAAAAGTGGTATTGAAGGGAGAATTTTGAAAAATGTTTAGATGTTTAGACATTTATAGGTGGGATAAGCCGACAGTTACTATTCTTGAATGGGCTCCAGAATAAAAAGCTACACGCTATACATCTTTCTGAACTTGATTTTTTTCAAATCTCTTTTTTAACTTTATCTTAATATAAAAAATGTACACTATTTGTGTTTATATTAGAAGACCCCCCCTCCTTTAGGTGCTGCGGTCGCCACCAATTTTTTCTAAAATTCTTATTTACACGGCGTCCACACCTGCAAGTGCAAGTTCGAAAAACTCTATACATTCAAATATTTTTACTAACACACTCGCATTTTCGCACTTGCAGCCTACTTGCAGCGCTACTGTCAACGAATTTTCAGAGACAGTGGATTTTGACACTTGCTGCAAGTAAATGTCAAAAAAGGGGACAAGAGTGTTGTTTTTGCTAATCTTTTGGAGATTTTACCCAGATTTTTCACAATTTAATACAACAAGCACATTGGTAACTTGTTTTCTTCATTTTTTTCATTTTGTAGCTTTGCCAGCTCTCGCAATACTACAATTGTAGCGAGAACCTTTGCATTCGATGATATTTTGTAAATGAACTTGCACTTGCACATGTGGTCGCTGAAACAACTTGCAGCAATTTTCGAATTTTTTCGAAGTTAATATGTATTCTCTACTTGCAAGTGATTACTGCACGTGTGGCCGCAGCGTTATGGACCGATTTGATTCAAATGCACACCATAAAATACATAAAAAGAAAGACTTTCGCAAAATTTGGACCCGAAAGGTGGCGATATTGGTGGAGATATTAACAAAAATTTAGTTTTTGCTGCATATCATTTTCATATCAACAATATTCAATTTAAATGTAATAATATAATTTAATATAATCACTAAAACTTCCGACAGGTGACGTTGGTTGTCATACAAGACAATTTATAAATTTACAAACATCTGACACCGTGGGTGACTTTCTTTTTTTTTTAATTTCTATTTCCAATAACAATCAGGAAGATTTCGTAATTGGGGGACATCAAACAATAATGGTTTAATTTAGAATGTTTGAAATTTATTGACCGAAACATCTCCTATCATTTCCACATTCAATAAAATGTCTTCAAGCTAAGATTACTTTAAAATGCGCTCAGCTGCTTGATTTTATAGGTCCAATAAAAATATGTATAGCCATATATATATGTATATTTATTTGAATATTCAAGTTGAATCCGGTCAAATCAAAACTGCAACGGTCTCTGTTCCAGCAACAAAAAAACATTAAGATCAATGGCTAAATCTGACATCTAGTCATGTGATCGTTAATATTTTCATCGTCAGTCATCCGAGAAGTGTCATCATTAATTGCCTAGCGGGCTGCATATGCTTGCATACGGAAACTATTTTTAGTGTTGTTGCTGTCTGCTCAATGGGGGAATGCATGTCATTTATCCAGAATTAAAAACATGTTGAATTGGAAACTTTTTTGACTTTGGTATTATTGGGAAGTAGAAGAAGCAAGCTAGCTACACAAATAAGATCGTTCAATAATTTATGCCAATAAATTACAGTCAGCAAGAATGGAGAGAAAAACAGAGAGAGAGAGTTTTTCTTTAAGTAATGACAGAAATGAAATATTTAGAAGGTCTAAGTTTAACAAAACGATTTATTTGGACTCAATATTTGAAAAGGATTTCAACAAAAAAGCACGGACTTCAAAAATAAAACAAAAAAATTAAGCGGGAAAAGCTTATGAAAGGCACTCTTAAGACATAGGATTAGGGAAAACAGGAAAAAGGCATTTACTATAAAAATGTTGATTGATATTCGAAAGAAAAAGAAATAATAATTTTTTCACTTTGAGAGCTTCGGAAGACTCTTAAGACCACTTTAGTTTTTGTAAGGTTTAAGTAACAAAACTTCAAACATAATTCACAGCATTATGGTGAAGACGATTTCTTTGACAGACAGGCGACCATAAAGATTGGACAATTTAATGCCAAACGTCTTAGGAACAACAAATGTTATCAATTTAAAATCACAACCAAGGCCAACGAAATCTTGCTTCTTATTAACCTTCACAGAAGACACACGCTGATTAATGTTTGAGACAAGAATAGAATTAGTTTCCAGCAACTTAAATGACCGGATGAAAACAACAACGACAACACAATGAGAAGGAAACTAGAAGCAGAAGAAGAAGCAGAAAAATTATTCCACTTCTCTGCCATTCAATTCCATTTTCTATTGTATTATGATGAGAATATTCTACAAAGTCGCTTTTCCTGAATTTCACTTGCAAATAAATAAAATAAATTTGTTTGAAAGGGGGAGGAGGTGAAGTCCCATGAAAGGGATAGGCAAATTTATGAAACCAATTGAAAAAAAAGATAGTAAACAAAGGAAAATAAAAACAAAAAAAAGGGTGGGAAAACTGAGAACCATAAAAACCATTTCAGCACACCCAAAATAACCAATACATTTGCTTATGAAATTTTTACGACAAGCCAATCATCAATATAAAGCAATCAGCAAAGTAGGATAAGAAAATAGAGAAATCTCTCAAGTATTATAAAAAAACAGGGTCTGTTTTGACGTTTTCGTTTTATTTATGGGGCTGAATAACAATCATCACGTATGTTTACTACGTTAGGGTTTTATTTTCTTTTTTTGCTTTCTTCGTCAAGGTGCGTTGAATGGCTTATTGATGCAGCTTTCGTCATTTACGTCAGATCAATGAGCACGTTTTCTCCAACATTCAAATGCTTGAAATCCGTTTCCGTTTTGCTTCAATCACTCGAAGTATGAATTTATTAACAAATTAACGCTATTTTCAAATATATTCATTCATATTTGAATTCAAGTTTATTCAGCCATTGTTTTCTTGGATATATGCATCAACACCTGTACTATTGCGCTACTGAATCACTTACTTCAACTTAAACACAGTTCATATTTGGTAGACAATGCATAGGAGGTAGAATTCACAATATGTAGATTTATTGGGGGCCTCACGGTCAAGTTCTTACGTTTTTCTCATACAAAATAGCAGAGAATAGAAACGAAACTATTACTGCAGAGACGGACGGATTAGCATTGTAACAAATAAACTTAGTAGACACTTTAATTCACACTGATATAAGTGGTGGGCCGTGAGGTGTTTTTGTTTCATGAGGTGAGCAGCGATGCCCACAAAAATTACACGGTGCTACAGTGAAAATGTACTTTTGAAGTGACATAGTTCAGGTTGTAGATCTGGTCGAGCACAATACGAAACCATTTTCGGAATTTTCCATATACCCCAAAAATTTCGATTTACCGTTAAAAAACCGATTTTTAGGTACTTGACGCATTAAAAAATCAAAAACTAAGCCATTTTTGAACCGACTTTCGATTTTAAAACGGTTTTATAAAGATGAAGAAGAAAGCTTTCAAAATATGTAAGGGAGGATGCCCGCCTGCTGAACAGGCCCACCTACTGAACACTGCCAGTTCTGACGTCTGTATAGGTGACAGCGCCAATATGTATAGTGTCACAGTAACATCTCATTGAATGTTTACTTTTGATAAATCATTGAGTTGAATGCGCGCGCCGCTACGGCCGTTGAGAAATAAAATATTCGAATAAAATGAAGCTGAACAAAAATAGTTCATCTCTATTTAGTGAATTTTCAAGTGTTTTTTATCGATAAAAAACGGTGATTATCAGTGAAATTCATAGTTTAATATTTCTTTTTCACAATTTGACGAGCTCTCGAACAATATTGAGAAGTTGGAAAAAAATATTTAACATCATGTCATGATGGCGTCACTGCCCACCTACTGAACAAAACGTCGGCCCACCTACTGAACAGATTTTCAGACATCGTGCATGTATAAAATTGTCATTTATACGATTGCAAATGGTGTTTGAAATGATCTTAAAGTTTTTCTTTTGCATTGAATTGATATTTTGTGATTTTCGTCCACATTCAGATAAAATTTCATAATGCCGTCGCAGAAAAAAGTGATAAACAGAACGAATATAGTTCCTGATGCGAACCATATGCGATGGCTGCAGCCTTCAAAGAAGTTAAAAACGACCCTAAAGCACTTTATTTCTTAAAGTTTAGTGAATCACTGTCAGGGGCGAAGGGGGGATTAGAGGGGGATAAGGGGGTAGGCTACCCCTTACTTTTTTTGGAGTCGGCTTAATTGTTTTTTTTTACTGAAATTTGTTTAAAATATTGATTGTTATTAACAATAATTATGAATGCATCAAAGCCAGTCGTACCTTTTATTGCCATTTTCATAAGAAAAACCAACTTTAGTCAGCTATTTTATTTTAAGTCATACCCAAAACTATCTTCAGTCGACCTATTCACTTTCAGTCGTACCTTAAACCAACTTCAGTCGGCCAACTCACTTTCCCTTAAGATTTATTTATATTGATTAAACGGATGAGTAACTTTAGTTAATTCAGCAATGTTGTATTTAAAAAAAAGCCGGGACTTAAGGGTATCCAGTCGGCCGAAATACCATGCTACTCCCCAATCAAAATGGCCTCGGTACGCCCCTGGTCACTGCAAACCACTGAAAGAGTAAACTTTTCATAATCACTCAAAAACTTCATTTTCTAATTTTTACAGCAGTTTATTTTAGGTGTTGAGTAGCTAGGCCGATTTTTTCGAGACTTTTGCTAGATCGACTGCCAAAATCGATTTTTTGGAATTTTTAAATTAAAATGAACTCAGCTTTCAAACAAAACCAAGAGCTCTGAAAAATTATGTTTATGGCCTGCAAACAAAACGTGTTCAGTAGGTGGGCATCCTCCCCTATATAAAGGGTTTTCCATTAAAGACTTTTTTTTAATAAAACGCAACCCATTTGGGATAGGCTGACTTCATAAACGCAAGTTGCAATGCAACACTGCAAAGTCAAATGTTCATAAACATCCATACTTTATTTTTGACAATGCAGTGTGTTCACTAATGCATCGCAACCCTTTGCGATGCGCATCAGATGTCATTTCAGCGCATCATTTCATTTTATGATGCAACATGGACGTCTCACAAACAAAGCAAGTATATTTATACAATATTAAATTGATTAAATTAGAAATTTATAAAATATTTGATTTTATTAATGCATGACTTATTTACCATTCTATTTAAAGTAATAATAAATGGACACACGAAAGGAAGCTCTTTCTAATAAGCACAAGATTGCGCTTTGAAAGTGATTTTACCGCCAACAAAAAGAAAAGGAACGCAATCTGGAAAAAAATTTTGCTGGAGATAAAAAAAATTGGCACGTTTCCTTTCACAAGGGACGAAATAAGTAGATGATTTTGAATATAATGGTCACTTACAAACGCATCAAAGATGTACTTTCTGCCAGTTCCACAGAATTTAAAAGCATAAAATATAAAAAGCATGGAATATATATTTTATTTTTTTTTTATTTACTATATTTATACAAAAATTTGGCGCTAAAGTCAAAACATTGCACGGTAGTGTTCACAAACGCCTTCAAATGCACTGCATCATTTGACAAAGTAGTGATGTAAGGTAACATTGCTTTGCATTAGTTGCGCAATGTTTTGCAATGTTGCATTGCAACTTGCGTTTATGAAGTCAGCCATATTTCAAAAACTTTATTATGGGCTTAAAGTACAATCAAAATATTTATGAATGGAACTCGACTTTGTTTATATGGCCACCGCGGGCACGTATGCCGCGGTCGATTCTTTGGACCCAAATTTCGATGACTCGGCAACACATTTCGGACGAAACGGCCGCTATTTCGCGTTCAATGTTGGCTCTGAGCTCTTCAAACGTCGTCGGCTTGTTGGCATAGACCAATGACTTGACGTAGCCCCAAAACAAAATAGTCTAGAGGCGTTAAATCGCACGAACGAGGCGGCCAATCGACTGGCCCATTTCTTGAGATAACATGCTCAAAATTACTCTTCAATAAATCGATTGTAACGTGTGCTGTGTGGCTTGTGGCACCGTCCTGTTGGAACCACATGTCGTCCAAGTCGATATCTTCCAATTCGGACCAAAAATAATCGGTAATCATGGTGCGATACCGATGGCCATTCACAGTAACGTTACGATCGTTATCGTCGGCAAAAAAAGAAATGGTCCAATGACGCCGCCGGCATGCAAACCGCACCAAACAGTTATTTTATATGGATGAAGTGGTTATTCATAAAGCACATGTGGATTTTCACCCGACCAATAACGCATATTTTCCTTATTGACGAACCCATTGAGCCAAAAATGAGCTTCGTCACTGAAGATGATTTTACGATGAAATTCATCATCTTGACGCATCCTTTCCAGAGCCCAATCGGAGAACGTATGTCGCTTCAAATGGTCCGTCGGCTTCAATTCTTGAGTCAGCATGATCTTGTATGGGTGTAAACCAAGATCCTTATGCAAAATTCGCCATAAAGTGGTCTGGGCGATGCCCAATTCTTGAGAACGACGTGGAATTGACTGCTTTGTATCGTTTGCTACGGACGCCTGAACGGCAGCGATATTTTCGTCACTTCGACTAACCCGTTGTCTCACTGGCACGGCAACATAACACAACGAATATGTAGACTCAAATTTTTGCACTAAACTTGTTATTGTCTGTCTACTAGGGCGAGAATTACGACCGAAATTACGACCGAAATTTTATAATTTGCAGACGTTGTTCGTTCGTGTAGTTTACCATCATGTTGAGTTTACTGAATAAATTGACAGTGACAGTTCGATAATTAGTGGAAGGGTGCGTTCAGAAATTTAATTCAAAGTTGTCAAGTCCCTATTGGAAAACCCTGAACAAGCGAGGCTTCCGCTTTAATTGGAGTTTGAAGAAAAGGTAACAGCTTCTAATACGTACATAGTGCAAAATTACAGCTTTTATGTTCAGTACAAGGTTACAGCTGTTTTAACTTACATAGAGTGAAGCTAGAGCTTATATTGGGTCTTGATTGAAAGTTTAATTTAAAGAAAATTTGATATTCAATAATCCAGAAGAATTTTTTAATCTTAATATAATTTTGAATATAATTTTAATTATTTATTTCAGCACTCAAAATGTTTAATAACGCACTAAAACTATTGTACTTTTTTCCCAAGCACTTTTGGAGTTCTTTTCTCCCTTCTTATAACCTTACATAAGCGAATTTTTTTAAGCTGATTAGAAACTTTGAACTAAGTCTCCATATAACATCGAAATTTAACTTTTGAAATACCTTTCAACAGCTTTTATATCATCTATGTCTGCGTTAGGCAGTCTTCATCCGGTGACAAGCTCTATAGAAACCTTATAGAAGCTTATGTTAACGAATATTGAAACTTAACCTTACCGTAGTTTATGTATTAATTAAAAGGATATGTTAGGACATGGTTCTTCAATAAAGCTTATCTAGGTTTGTTTTCACAGAATTAAACTAAAATCTTAAACCCACAAGGACTCTTAGCCAATATTATATTAAAAAGGGGTAGAAAAATCAGGATATAAGTTACTCCAACTAGAATTACGACTAGGCCAAAACGGACTAGTTGATATTTAGACTTAATTTCTGTGTTTTGAACTGTCAAAGAGATTAATTTAAAAGAAATTTTGTTATTATCTCCAACAAACTACTAGGTATCGGACAAAAGTATTTGGTTAACAATGGGGAAGAAGTAATAACGGGCTTATACATATCAGAACTCTATTCAGGATATTTTTAGAGACTCTGAGAACATTTCTCTTAAATTTCAAATGAAAACAATTCAAAATAAATTAATGAGACATATTGTTCAACATCATTAGATCTTCTTGTTCACTGCGGAGAGGGGGGCATAAAAAAATTGAAAAGATGTTAAAAGAAATCAAGCAAAAAATTAAAGAACTAGTATATAAAGCATAAATTTATAAAATGTTTTGTAAAAATAATTTAACTGTTTACCTAAATTAATTTGATATTTTCCCGTATCACGTGGTGCATTTCTGTTCATTGGACCTATAACGGAAATAAATAGAAAGAAGACATTGTTTTGAATTGTATTGACATCATAAGTTGGAGAAGATGAAGGAGAAGAAGAATAAGAAGAAGAAGCATGAAGGTAATGAATGGAATGTAAAAAAAAAAACAAACGAAGTAACAGATAAACAGAGTGTGAAAAGAGATGAACATAATGAGAGCAATTAATAAAGATTAAATTAAATGATTTGCAGTTATATTTACAGTAGCAAATTTGAAAAAAAAAACAGAAAAGAAACAAGTGTCAAAATGAAACTGAATAACCAGAAAATAATGAAGGTAATTTGGGAGAATGATGAAAAAAATCTTAAAAAGAAAATAATTAAATGCAATGAATAATATTGATTCCATGGTTGTACCATCGTTGCAATGGCATGTGGTTATAATGTATGTGATGTGGTGCCTATTGGAGATCCTCAATTATTTTTTTGCACTATTTATGTTTTTTTATAAATTGTATTTCAAGAACTACCTCAATTTGTTTGGTGTTATTTTCTTATGGCGAGAACGGTCAGTCGGTTCGTTCGTCCGTCCACTTGTTCATTCATCATAATTGATTGCTATCAACTGAGCGTCGTCTCACTAGCCACTAAACGATCCCGCATATTCCGGATGGTGTTTAGAAGCACAACTCAACTATTGCTACGAGCATTATTGGTATCACACCGTCATGGATAACTAATACCGTTCATATAGCAAATGCTGTTGTTTTTTTATTCTCTCTCTTTATTGGCACGCTACTAAAGCAGCATTATTATTATATCCATTTTTATCCATTTTAAATCTTATGCTTCTGACATTTGACAACAGAGTGTGCTGTATGCTTGTTACAATATAGCTATGTCTGTATGTCTGTCTATGCCTATATAAAAATTCAATTTTGTTCGTATGTGTCAGAAAAAGAACAAATGGTGCCAACGACCTATACGACCGAATGTATATCGTTTATAAAACTGGCTCAGCGGTGATTTAAACTGTATGTGTTATTATTTTATTTGATATTTTGCTTCTTTTATTTTTATTTTTTGTTTTTGCTTTTATGTACGTTCGCAAAGTATCTGCTGCATCTGTAACTCTGTGTGTCGAAGTCATTAGACAGAATTGGAGCAGCAGTGATTTTTTTTTGCTCCCCCATTCTTACATTTTCATGAATGAAATGCAACAGTTAAAAATGTTTAAATAGAGCAGCAAATTACTGTGAATTATTTTGTGGATTAGGAAAATAAGTGGAAAAAGTTTCAAAGTCGTACGAGTGGGTGTTTGAAATGGAAAAAGCATCACCGATGAATTTGTCACCGTAGACTGTTAAGCACCGACTTCAAACAGCGTGGGTTTTTGAGACCGATATATGTGATATATGTAAAAATGTCCATAGGTTTGAATCTCGGCAAAAGTTTTTATTTTCTTTATATTTCTTTATAATATATTATCATTTTTGTTTTTCTATTTTTCATTTTTTTAATATTTTTGTTTATAAAATTTTAATATTTTTGGAATTTTGTAAATTTAGCATGCAATGTATAATTTTCATGTCTTAAATTTATTTTAAATTTTTTATTTTTTTAATACATTTAATACTGTTTATTTTCATAGTTTTTACAATATAATTTGATTGATAAGACAGTGCAACACGAAAAAAAATAACCATATACGGACATCACTACGTGATAAAAGACTAAAAAAAAAGACCCGTGTCTCCCAATTTTTCCCAAAGTCATGCACTTTTTTGTTTATGGGCCGCCAAAGATTTGGGGCCTCGGTATCATTTTCGTAAAAAAGTGATAATTTTCTCGGGCTCATATCTTGCAAACCGTTCAGAATTTCGATTTACTCTCTGAGGCAAAGTTGTAGCTCTTGTCATAAAGAACAAGCGATCAAAATCGCAAAAAACTTAAAAAAATTCGATTTTTTTTACCTTTTTTCCCGTGTTCAGGTCCATAGGTAGCAAACCGTTCAAAATTCAAGGAAACAATAAACTACAAAAATTTACCTAAGATCTCAATAAACAAATTTCTAGAACATATAAACTTCCTAGAGATGATTCTTAACACTGTTTAGGTAGCACGCAAAAGTGAAAAATTTGGGAGGGGATCGAGACGCGGAACCGGAAGCAAGAGAATGGGTGAAAGAAATGCTGCATTATTTTGAGATAATCGGCGCATCGATGACATTAAAGCTGCATTTTCTTCATTTTCATTTTGACGATTTTATCAAACAACTCCCTACCGAATCCGATGAGCAAGGAGAACGGTTTCACCAAACCACAATGCCCATGGAAAAACGGTACAAAGGCAAAAACCTCGACGCATTGCTTGCAGAGGTATGTTGGTGGAGTCACAAGATCACCCTGTATGATGTTAATGAAGTATTTGAAGAAGAAAGAGCTGATGATGGAGGGCAGTCTGGAAGCAACGTGCCTGTGGACACCATAAGTTCTGAATGAGAGTCAGATTCGGACGATTCGGACGACGATTTGGATCCACAACTTAAGAGAGCGCGATTTGCAAGTCCAGGGCCATCAACATTATAAACATAATACGAATACTTTTTTTTAATATTTTTGTAATAGATAGCATTGTATCTCAATGTTGAAGTAAATAAAAAACAAATGAAATTAAAAAACGGTGTTAAGAATAATTCCCAGGAAGTTTATATGTTCTAGAAATTTGTTTATTGAGATCTTAGGTAAATTTTTGTAGTTGATTGTTTCCTTGAATTTTGAACGGTTTGCTACCTATGGACCTGAACACGGGAAAAAAAGGTAAAAAAAAAATCGAATTTTTTTAAGTTTTTTGCGATTTTGATCTGGAAGGTGAAGTTTTTGATTTTATATGTTCGCAATTTTTGTTCTTTATGACAAAAACTATAACTTTGCCTCAGAGAGTATATCCAAATTCTGAACGGTTTGCAAGATATGAGCCCAAAAATGATCACTTTTTTGCAAAAATGATACCGAGGCCTCAAATCTTTGGCGGCCCATAAACAAAAAAGTGCATGACTTTGGGAAAAATTGGGAGACACAGGTCTTTTTTTTTAGTCTTTTATCACGTAGTGGTGTCCGTATATGGTTATTTTGCCATGACTTGAAAAATTACACACAGTGTAATTAATTGTAAGCTACTTTATATTTTTTATTTTTATATTCTTACAAATATACATATATTTATAAATTTTTATTTTTATATATTAATATTTTATAATTTAATATTTCAATATTTCAATATTTCAATATATTAATATTTTAATAATTTAATATTTTAATATTTTTATATTTAAATATTTTAATATTGTAATATTTTAATCTTTTAGTATTTTAATATTTTAATATTTTTAATATTTTAATATTTTTAATATTTTAATATTTTAGTATTTTAAAATTTTAATATTTTAATATTTTAATATTTTAATATTTTAATATTTTAAAATTGTAATATTTTAATATTTTAATATATTAATATTTTAACATTTTAATATTTCAATATATTAATATTTTAAAATTTTAATATATTAATATTTTAATTTTTAAATATTTTAATATTTTAATATTTTAATATTTAATTATTTAAATATTTCAATATTTTAATATTTTAATATTTTAATATTTTTAGTATTTTCATATTTTAATATTTTAATATTTTAATATTTTTAATATTTTAATATGTTAATATTTTAATATGTTAATATTTTAATATTTTAATATTTTAATATTTTCATATTTTAATATTTTAATATTTTAATATTTTAATATTTTAATATTTTAATATTTTAATATTTTAATATTTTAATATTTTAATATTTTAATATTTTAATATTTTAATATTTTAATATTTTAATATTTTAATATTTTAATATTTTAATATTTTAATATTTTAATATTTTAATATTTTAATATTTTAATATTTTAATATTTTAATATTTTAATATTTTAATATTTTAATATTTTAATATTTTAATATTTTAATATTTTAATATTCTAACATTTTAATATTTTTATAGTTTTATATTTACAAATTTTTATATATCAATATTTTTATGTATTTATATTTTAATATTTTAATATTTTAATATTTTAATATTTTAATATTTTAATATTTTAATATTTTAATATTTTAATATTTTAATATTTTTATATTTCTATCTATATATATAAAAAGAAGTGTACGTTTGGTTGAAATCGCATCAGTTCAGAACGGCTGGACTGATTTGGATAATTTTTTTTTAAAATGTTCGTTTTAGTCCAAGTTAGGTTTTTAAGGAAAGAAAAATTGACCACGCCCACTTTTTTTGATTTATCTAAAATCGGAAAACGGCTGGACCGATTTGGATAATTTTTTTTCAAATGTTCGTAGTAATCCAATTTAAGTTTTGTCGGAAAGAAAAATTGACCACGCCCACTTTTGCGCCCACTTTTTTCGATTTATCTAAAATCGGAAAACGGCTGGACCGATTTGGATAATTTTTTTTCAAATGTTCGTAGTAATCCAATTTAAGTGTTTACTGAAAGAAAAATTGACCACGCCCACTTTTGCGCCCACTTTTGCGCCCACTGTTTTGATATATATATCTAAAATCGCAGAACGCCTGCGCTGATTTTTTTTTTTAAATGAGTGTAATAGTCTACAAAAGTTTTTTACATAAAGAAAAATTGTCTACAATATCGATAATATCAATATTATCCATTATCTATATATATAAAAATAAGTTGCATTGTGTATGAAATTGATGTTCTCTGAAATGCGTGAACCCATTTTGTTTCTGAAATTTCCCATGAAAGGTGACGTCAATACGAAGGTTTTTATGTATAAACGGTCTTTGTATGTGTATTAGTTCATGAATTATAAGCATTTCAGTGAACTTATACAAATATACAGGTGTGAACAAATACAGGTGCGCACATATGGTGTATATGGTGAAATATTTGCAAGGGAAATTAGAAATAAATGGAATATTGGAATAATTTGGCAAGTCTCACTTCAGTTTGCATTTGCGCGAAAAATATAGGCATAGCAAAAGTTTTCTATACCCCTTTTTTTCCATACCCCCTTTACCACCTACAAGTCAATAAAAATGCTATATTTAAGACTTTTTTGGTCGTATTAGACTAAAATTTGGTAAATAAGTTGGTATGGTTACAGCCAGCAACTATACTAAAACTGGGCGTGATCTAACTATATATATACGCCCACTTTTTAGAAATCATTATTATTCCTGAGTTGTATATGTTTTGATAGTGAAACTTGATATGGAGATGCAATGAGCCCAAGAGGCAGTTACTATATATTTGAGCGAACATTAGACAAGGAGGAATTTGGCCACGCAGGCCAAATTTATGATATTGAATTGCTTTGGAACTAAATGTCGTATAACAATGAAGGCCTTTCTACTGAAAAACTGGCATGGGCATTCGAAAACGGAGTGTGGCTCCACCCATATAAGCCAAATTTACGATACAGAATAGCTATAGAAGTAAAAGTCACAGAACATTGAAACTCAGAATATAGATACCATTTGGTGATGTCCTTCTACTAGAAAAGGTGACATGCATTGGACAAGGGGGTGTGTCTCCACCCACACAAGCCAAATTTATGACACAGAAAAGCTATGGAATTAAAAGACAAAGAACATAGAAGTTAGAATGAAGTTTCTACTTGGTAATATCCTGCTACTGGGAAATGAAAAATGCAAAAAAATGTACAATAGAGAACGCTGCTATAGACTCCAAAACTACTGAGCCGATTGAGCTCAAATTTGCGCAGCAACTATGGGGTCATTCA
Organism: Pherbina coryleti; assembly: GCA_943735915.1. NCBI lineage: Eukaryota > Metazoa > Arthropoda > Insecta > Diptera > Sciomyzidae > Pherbina > Pherbina coryleti. The sequence continues at coordinate 73,779,286 of OX030952.1, read as the reverse complement.
TAAATTACGTTACCAATTTAGTAGAGAGAGAGGTTTTAAAATGTATAACGATAAGTAACGAATGGGGGGAGGGGATCTCAGATATAGTAATGTGACCAAAAATAAAAAAAAACTCGAAAAAATTGAAATTAATACAACCCAACATTTCAAACCATTTTCATCCTTACATCTTCATGTTTGACCGTCTAAATTGTCTCTTAACTTCTGGCAAGTGTAGTAAGGGCATAATTTTTCTTTGCTTGCTTTTCGACAGTTATTTTTTCTATTTTCGAATATTATTTCGAATAATCAATAAATTTTTTTATTTCATATACTACGTTACCTTATGGGGGTGGAGGGGAGTGTTTTTGAAATGCACTACGAAGAGTACCGGAGGGGGGCAAAAAAAAATTGAAAATCGGTCACGTAATTTATGAACGACCCCTATGTTTCGAGTACGAGATGGTTTAGAATAATAACGCTGAAGGCATTGCAACATTTTCCGGTACTTATCTAGATAAGGTGCAGCAAAACGCACCGGGAAAAAGCTAGTATTTCTATATTTCTATATTTCCATATTTCAATATTTCTATATTTTTATATTTTTATATTTTTATATTTTTATATTTTTATATTTTTATATTTTTATATTTTTATATTTTTATATTTTTATATTTTTATATTTTTATATTTTTATATTTTTATATTTTTATATATTTATATTTTTATATTTTATATTTTTATATTTTTGTATTTTTATATTTTTATATTTTTATATTTTTATTTTTTATATTTTTATATTTTTATATTTTTATATTTTTATATTTTTATATTTTTATATTTTTATATTTTTATATTTTATATTGTACATCTTATTCATATAAAACAAAGTCGGGATTTGTGTTTGTAATTGCATAACTCAAGAACGGAGCGTCCGATTTACTTGAGTTTTCATTGTTGTGTTCTTCTTGGCCGTAGCATGATTCGTGCGTTTAAATGTTTTGCCACACCCCCTTTTACCGCCCTCCAACGAACGAAAATTTAATATTTCAGACGGCTTGGATCTTATTAGACTAAAATTTAGTACTTAATTTCATATGGTCACTATTGGCAACTGTACTACAAATGGGCGGGTAACTCTATACAAATGCTGGGAGTTACCCCCTTTATATGCATATCTATCTATATTCTTATCCTATATTATATATATAAATATGAATCTTGGTTTGTTCGGATTTTAGAACTTCAAAACGACTGGACCAAATCGGATACTTCCTTCTGCGGGTTTGTTCGAAATTGCTATGCGCAGGTTTAGGTAAAAAGAAAAATAAAAAAATTCTTAACAGTTGGCGCTGTTGGCGCACATTTGCTTTCCGAACGTATGCGCTGCAATTCCGATTGCGATAAAACTTTGTCAACTTATTGTTGCACTTGGGCGATGGTTAAAGGCATAGTGGGCGGACATTTTATAAGGGGGCGTGGAACCTCCCATACAATCCAATTCTGCTATATCGCATATTTTTGGAATTATAGGTCATACAGCATCGGAATTCGATATTCGAATTCAATTTTCACGTGCCTGGTAAATTTTCACTGGTAAAAATTTATGGGCGTTAAACTACGGGTTTGGCATTTTTTCAGCAGCCCAAATTTACGGTATAACTATCGAACTATAAGTCACGTATCAATTTAAGTCGGTAAGAACGTTCCTATTTAGTTGTGTTCTTTGGCTAACAAAATTGAGTGACCATTGGACAAGTGGGCGCGGCACTGCCCATACAATTAAAATTTATGGTATCGAATAGCTTTGGAATTAAATTTCGTGTAACAATAAAATTCGGCATGGAGTTGCCACTTGGTGATATCCATCTACTAGAAAACCAAGACGACCATTGGACAAGGGGTTTTGGCTCCGACCACATAAACCAAATTTTTGACAGTAAAAATCACAGAACATTGAAACTCAGAATAGAGTTACCATTTGGTGATGTCCTTCTACTAGAACTTGTACTTGTTCTAGAACTTGTGCGGAAGATGGACAAAGGGTTGTGGCTCCACCTATGCAAGCACAGTTTTAAATATCGAATAGCTTTGGAAGTAAATGTTGAATAGCACTGAAACTCAATATAAAGTTACTAATTGACCAGGTATTAATTGACTAATTCTACTGGAAAACTGGCATGGGCATTGGAAAAGGGAGTGTGGCTCCGACCATACCAGCCAATGGATGTAAAAGTCACAGAATATTGAAACCTAAAATTAATTAACAACTTGATGATGTCTTTCTACTGGAAAGCTGGCACGTGCATTGGAAAACGGGGTGTGGCCCGATTTTCGATATAGAATTTCGATTTCGATTTTTTTCTTAATCATCTCCAATTTTCGTGGTGATTGGTTTTTGTTTTTTAATTTGTTTTTGTTATTACTTTTTAATTATTTTACATGACAATTTAAAGCCGTTAATGCATTAATGTACTGTTGCAAAAAATATCCTAAAAATATGATTATCGTCTCCTGCCTTACCCAACCCCCCACCCCCCATAGCTCATTTAACATTTTGAGCTTCTTATCTTACTTTTCCAAAAGCTTGGGGAACAATTTATAAAAAAAAAACTAATACAAAAAGAATCGGGCCCTATTTCATTATAAAAGCTTAAATTTTTGTTCGAATCCATGTATTGCAAATTGTCGTTAATTGATTAAAGGAAAAATATCGATGTTATATAAACTGATAAAATATTGATCAACATCTGCTCTCTGAAAAGCCCTGGTTGTCATCTTTATCATTTTCATATTTGAAATTATCATCTACTTTGTGTGTTTTCTCTCAAAATTTCTGTTGATGCTATTGGGACCAAGAGACCAAGAGCCATGTGTACTTCGAGTATCTTATTTCCTAACTAGTCAAAACACCTTTTCACTACTTTTGAATGCAAAAATAATGAAATTCGTATATTCACGCTCATAGTATATTCAAGCTTATCCGGCCAAAAATGAGGTGGTAGACAACAGTATTTTTTGAGTTGTTTTCTAAAAAAAAAATGCTTTTAAATATGTTTCTTTATCAAAGTAACCAAAATACAACCACTTTTATAACAAAAGAAAAAAGTAGACCGCGTGACCAAGATTTGAAAAAGAAATTTCGCTATTTAAGCTTTTTATTTTGCAAATTCTTTTAACCCATATTTTACAAAGTGGCATTAAAAGTGTCAACATTGTTTTGCAAAAAGCTTTCAAAGCAAATACATTTGCAAAGGAAGCCATACCACGTAGTCCCATTAATCCTGCACTTAATCCCTACAAAGATGTTTTTTTTTTGTTTGTTTGTTTGTTGGAATGTTTGTTTATTTTCCATACAATTCAGTGAGTTAAGCCACAAATGTGCCAACTAACAACGGTAAGCAACTTCCGAAGGCCACAACATAAACATAGACGCTTTAACACACACACACACACACACACATATAGTGATGTATATTGAATTGCTTTATATGTAGAAAAGCTTTTCTAACCACACATTAAAACCTTCCATGTAACGTTTTGAGCGCTTAGTTTTATTTTAATTTTCTTATTGTTGTTGTACAGGACGATATAGATTTGCATGAACTCAAGAAGAAAGCTTATTCAAACCAAAAGAGAAGGAGACAAGGACAGACACAAACTAGTATCAAATCACTGTGTAAGTATGTTTGTATATATAAGGTCGTTCCAACAATTTTGTTAAATGCATGTTTCTGACGCTACTGCTACTGCTGCTGCTACTGCTGCTGCTGCTGCTTCTGCTGCAGGAGTTGCAAGTGATTCACAATTTCCATTCAAGGAAGCCAGCAACAATGGTTCAATGGCACCTCGTAAGGTTAAGCCTTAAGAAACGAGAGGGGAGCAGTCGTCAGATACGGAGTGTAAATTATTAACTAGTGTGTAAAGAAAGCTAGGGGTAAGCTTATCTGTCTTAAACTACAAAACTTGCTTTACTCTAAGAAGTGGTTGGCGGAAAAGCTATCCTCGAGCTGTATGAAGATAAAATCAACAAACTTAAGAGCTACATCAAAGATTTACATACATATGCTGGGAGATTAATACAAACATTTATGAGGGAGGACGCCAAACGAAGCACATTGAGGCAGACATGTTTTATGATCGAAGAAAATTAAACAAAATTTTACAACAAATTCAGAACAGTTTCTAAGATTCTGCGTCACGATGTGCTTATATTTTTGTTATGCGTCTTTTTATTCAGGCAAAGCTTTCGAATCACACGATTCCATTTATATGGTCGATTGAAGCATAAAACAATTTTAAAAAAATAATAATTTCGAGCGATGATTAAGGGGTTGGGCCATTCTGGAATTTTCAAAAAATCGATTTTTTTTTTTTATTTAAATGGTCTCTTATGCTCTCAAAAATGATGTCTCAAAAGATTATGGCAGGGAAAATGTCAAAATACTTGGTTTTTGAATTTTAGTATCAGGCCAACTGGTACTATTTCAACTACTACGGAAAACTCCAAACGCGTTTATCTCAAAACTGCATTTTTTAAGTTGGCCGGATATATGACTCAGACAATTTTCAACCAAATATATTGTATATGGAAGTAGGTAGGATTTTTTTCTTTTTTTATATTGAAGAATTCATTTGCTACACTGAGGCACATTCGTTTAGACGCAATATACCTTTTTTTAAAAACTTATCGTAAAGTACACACAAAATATATTTAAAATAAATTTTTTTATTTATGTTAAAGAACAATATTTCTTTTGCAAAATACTGATAAAAAATTTAATGTTAACATAAAGTAATATTTTATATTAATTAACTTAAAATATAACTCCCGAAGCAATTGGCATATTCGTTTAGACGCACTTAAATTAGAGCTTGAATAATAACAATTTAGTAATGAGTATGCCCACCATTTTTTTGGATAACCTCAAATATCCTATTAGGCATTGAATAAATAAGTTTTTGAAGAATTTTCCCTTGAATTGAAGTCCAAACTTCCTTAATCTTAAACTTCAACTCTGTAACAGTAGAAAATGGAGTTCCTTTCGCTTTTTCGGCGTAAACTTCCCGTGCCATAATACCCCATAGATTTTCTATGGGGTTTAGATCGGGGCTACATGCAGGCCATTCCATAATGTTGATTTCTCGCTGCTCAAACCAAGCCATGGATGTCTTAGAGACATGAATGGACGCATTGTCCTGTTGGAAAATGACACTGTCGTCCATTTTATCTTCGATAAATTGAATAAGAACATCGTCTAACATCTCAATGTACACTTCCGAATTCATTCGGGCAGGAATGAAACACAGAGTTGACTTTCCTTCAATGGAAAAGGCAGCCCAGACCATCAGACTTCCGCCTCCAAAGTTTCTTTTTGATTTGGGGATACTTGCATTGCGGATATCGTGCCAATAGCAGCTATAACAGTCTGGGCCATCCAAATTAAATTTTTTTTCGTCGGAAAAAATAACTTTTTCCCATTCGGAAGTCCAGTGCATATGCTTTTTAGCAAAATTTAAGCGTGCCTTTTTATGGTGTTCTTTGAGCATTGGTTTGCGCGCTGGTTTCTTCCAAACAACATTGGGTGTTGTACGTAGAACATGGGCAACATGTTTTTTCGTTACTGGTAAACATAACTTAGATTGTATTTGTGTTGAATTTAATTTATTTTTAGTAGCCTCCTCTCGAATCAAATTTTTTTGACGATTTGTCAGCTTTTGGTTACCTTTTGTTGGTTTCTTAATTCCATAACAAGCTCCTGTTTTTAAGAAATTTCTTACAACTTTATCAGAACGCGAAATTCTTCGGCTAATTTCACGAATGGAACACCCCTGATCTTTAAAAAAATGTATTTGAATTTTTTCTTGATCGGTCAAGTAAACTCCACGTGGCATTTTTTTAATGTTCACCTAAAATAACGAATATTAATTATTTTTCAAAATTTTTTTGAAAAAAACAGAAGCAATCTTACTTATTTAATGTTTATAAAAAAAAATCTTTTATTTTGTTATTTACTTCCTCTCAAAAATTAAATTTTTTCCACTGCGGCTATACGAATATGCTCCTCCCATGAAGCGCGTTTACAGTCGTACTAAATTTTTACAAAAACAAAACAAAAACGGTAAACAACCGTTACTTATTTTAAAAACAGACATGCTGCTTGTTACTTTAGTACCACGGTTGCACAGAGCTATGCCTTTTATTTACACATATTGAATAATTAGTGGAATAAAAGTAGTGCGGCTAAACGAATATGCCTGAGTGTATTAACAATAATCTGATGATTTTTTGGGCAAATTTTTCACTTTGCACTTTAGAAGTGCGCCATTTGGCCGAAAATCAATATATCAAAAATATCCTACCTACGGGGTGGGCCATCTAGTGGTTTCCTTTTAAATCATACAGTAAGGGTCAAAACACGTTTTCTGTACACGAGTTATACCGCATATAAGTCTTCAACACTGTGATTAGTCCCAAAATTTATTAGGGGTATTCACGGGTTGATGGGAAACGCAGTTGCGACGATGCGAAAATGCAAAATTGCGAAATTTCGCATCATTCCATTTTTGCCATTTTACAACCATTCTTGAATTACGCACTGCTCAAACCTATTGCAAAAACGCACAAGCAGTGATGCGAAACAGCTGATTCATGTTTTCAAGCATAGTTGCTATCTGGGTAAAACTTTAAAAAGGCTAAGTTTGTACGTTGATTTAAATAAGTTTTTGTTATTTTGAGATAAGGTGGTAATATATTTTTTTCAGCTATCGTAAAGTTACAATATTGATGTTCACGCGTTCGTGCGAAAAATATGTAGCATTTTAGCATTCTTGCAATTCGCATCAACACGTGAATACCCCAATTATGTTTTGAATTCTTATGAAAGTCTGTCTTAATATAATATAAGTAAAAAGTCTTGCAAATAATTAACCGCAAAAACAAAATATTTAATAAAAACAAAAAACAGTCCATATTTATCGCTTCAAGACAAAGTGTACACCTGCATAGTAAGCTTAGAAATTTAAAATATTTTAAACAAATGTAACGGTATCTATATCAAATTGGTTATTTAGATTTATTGATGTTAGTTAATGTTTTTGCATCATTCGCCTTTGGTAAAGTAAGGAAGTAAGTTGTAAGAAAACTTTTTTAAAATTGAAAAATTTAAATTCTTTTGAAACACGAAAATTAGTCACAAAATTCCATAAAGCAGGAAAATCAATTCAGGAAATAGCTTAAATTGTTGATAGTGATCATAATAAAATAAAAATAAATAACTGGCCATTTCAGCCCTTGAAAGGACTTTGACCTAGCTTCTTATGATCAATTGTGTTGTGCGTGTTATTAAGTTTGCACACAATTGACCGAGAACCGGACCTTCATGCTTAACGCCGACTCCGAACGGCGATGAACGGAATGTTCTCGTTCTCAAGAAGCTTTACATGGCATTTTGATTACTCTCTGAGGTTTGCCATTGTCTGCAGAGAGGTGGCGGCCGTACGGAAAAATTATTTTAATTCAAATAATTTTCTGTCACTGCTGGGGTTCGAACCTGGGTCTCCAAAGTTCATTGACATAGCGGCCACGCACTTTAACCAACTACGCCACGGTCGCCACTGGATCATAATACCATTAAGAAAATCATTGACAAATACAAAAAATTTGGAGCACTAGAAAATCGACCATGTGCTGACAGACCAAAAGAACTCTGTGAAACCGCAAAACGATCAGTATTCAGAATAGTGTGAAAATATCCCACTACAAGCGCAGTGAAAATAGCGGATGATCTTTTCGTATGATCAGGAACCAACGTTAGTGCCAGTACAATAAGACGTGCATTAAATGCAAATGGTCTATTTGGAAGAGTCCCTCGTTTATATCAGAAAAAATCAAAGGCTTCGCATGGATTTTGCTAAAAAGTATGAAAATATTGAAATTTAATTTTGGAAAAACATAGTTTTCAGTGACGAAAGCATATTCGAAATTTTTGGAAAGAAAAAATCTACAAGGAATATGGAGAAGAAAAACTCAGGAGTTCAAGGAGCAAAATATTACTTCTACAATAAAGCATGGTGGAGGCTCGGTGATGGTGTGCGAGTGTATGACGGCAAACGGAGTAGGAAATAAAACGTTTATTGACAGTACAATGAATAAATTCAATTACTTTAATATTTTAAATCAAACATGCAATTTTTTTTTGCGATGAGCCAAATCAAAGAACGCCTGCAAAAAAACACAACACAAACCACACTCGTTCAGTGTTCAGCACATTTTCCAGCGAACTTTACAAAAACAAATGCATGCAAAGCCAAACTAAAAAAAACGAACACTCGATGATGTCGATGCTGAAGCTGATTGTCCCGTTACTTGTGTGTCAAGCTATTTTTCATGACATGTGATTTTATTGCATTGTAATTGTTTTGTTTTGTTTTATTTTTTGCCAAACGCAACGATGAGCAACATTTTGCGTTTTTTTTTTTTTTTTGTTTTTTAAGTATTAAAATTCCGCGCTTAAAATTTCTTGGGCCCCACTGTTTTAAATAAACATTTGCCGACCCGTGTTAACAAATTAGACTGGATCGCTTGTAGATGTTTCAGCAGGAAAACTATCCGAAGCATACAGCCAAGGTAGTGAAGGAATGGTGGCAGTGCAAAACTCCAAAACAGCTGGATCACCCCCCACAATCACCGGACCACAACCCGATAGAATATTTGTGGGAACATCTGGATAGACAAATAAGAAAGAGGACGATATCCAGCAAGGACTCTCTTAAAGCCGTTTAACTTGAAGAATGGCACAAAATTTCATCAAACGTAACAACGAAATTTGTGGAATCAATGCCAAGTCGGTTGAAAGCTGTCATTTCAGCAAGAGTAAAACAAAAAAATATTAATAATTGGACTGAAGGTATTTTTTCTTATTTACAACTTTAAGTGTGCACTTTGTTTTGACTCGAAGAAAATGGAGTATTTTTCGTTTTTGAATTATGTGGAAATTTGTTGTAAAATAATTTATATTTTTAGTAAGTATATGTATAATAAGAGCATAAATTATTAATTCCAAAAATACTTAAATTTTTTATAAAATTTATTTTTAAAATATTGAAATAAAGTAAAAAGTATTAAAATATATGGTGTACACTTTGTTTTGACGCTTACTGTAGATTATTTTGACAATGACAGCTGTTTGAGTTTCGGCTGAAATGAAGCACTCACCGCGTCTGCTTTACCTACTGTACTGTACCCCTGCTGTATCTGGGGCTCAGAAAACCCGCACGTTATTGTCGAGAAGCCGATACATCCACAGAGAGTGACAGTTTGGTGCGGATTGTGGAGTGGTGGCATCATTGGACCATTTTTCTACGAAAATGAGGCTGGGAACAACGTTTCGGTTAACGGTGGGCTTTAAAGACTCATGTTAACCGACTTTTTTTACTGAAATTTGAGACATGAATTTAGACGACCTCTGGTTCATGCATGATGACGCGCCATGTTATTCCCAAATCATGTTATCAGCCGTCTTGGCGATGTCAATTGGCCGCCTCGGAGCTGCGATTTGACCCCTTTGAAGTTTTGTTTTGTGGGGAACCGTGAAGGACCGATGTTATGCCAATTGGAGAAAATTGGAGTGACATGAATGCCCTACTGTGAAGCCAGCCGAGGCAGCTATTTGAACGACGTTGTGTTCCATAATCAATGGGAATGTTTCCGCTTGCTAATAAAGCTATAATACATGGAAAAAATTAAATTTTGTTCATTTTATTGCATTTTTTTTTTTTTTTTTAAAACTGTATTTGGTCCACTCTGTACAGTCACTGATATGTATAACAAACTCCCTTTTTTTGGAGTCTCGATTTATTTTGTAGTATTTCTTAAACAAAAAACCAAGCACACATTTTCTGGTGTCAAGAGTAGCCTAACCCCTTAAACACCTTTAAAGGATGTATCAACAAGAGGTGTAGAGTTGCAATGGCGTATTATTTAAAAGTTGGCTGCTTGACAGTGACCAAATATTGACATTTGACATTTATAAATATAGACAAATTACCATGAAATGCTACACATAAAAAAAAAAAATATAATTCTTTGAATTATCATTATGAAAATACACGTTGAATCGTTGTAACGATGCGAAAAATTCGAGCAAATTTTCCTCGTTATCATGTGACTTCGCAGATGTGTGTGCGCGACGTAACGGAAAATTACAAAATTTTAGGCTTAGTGCAAGACATGAAGACTTCGAAGTGACTTCGCTCAGGTTTTTCGCGCGTAAATATCAACGCAGTGAAAGAAAGGGTTGAAAACGACCCAAGCACCTCAATTCGTCTCCGTGCTCAAGAACTCGGCTGCTCCACGTCAACACAGTAGCGAATATTGACGTAAGATTTGGCTCTGCATGTGTACAAGGTCAGATTGACTCAAGAACTGTAGCCGGAGGACCGCCAGCAGCGCCGTACGTTCTCTGGTTGCGTCTTGGAGAATATGATGAAGGTGATTTCTACGAAAAAAGTCGCATTTTCTGCCCGAGCTTATTTTTATATTTGCGACTGGCTACGTTAAGAAGCAAAATTATCGCATTTTGTAATTTGAAAACCAGCGAGTAATTAGCGAGTAATAATTATAAGACTGTTTGTTGCGGATTGTGGGCCAGAGGCGTCATAGGGCCATACTTTTTCAAAAATGACAACAGAAGAGTCGATACAGTCAAGGGTGTGAGCTACAGAGGCATGTTAAATATTTTTGTGGTCGGAGATGAAGTATATGGACAAAGACAACCTCTTATTTCAACAGGATGATGCTATACAAGTCGTGAAACAATCGTGTTATTGAAGTTCTCTGATCGCGTAATTTCGCGTTTTGCAAACACCAATTGGCCAAAAATATCTTGCAATTTAGCACAGTAAGATTTCTTCGGGGTTATATTTAGAGTAAGGTCAACGCGAATCATCCACAAACGATTTGGACTCTCGAACGAACATTGAAGTCGCCATGGTCGAAATAGAGCCTCAATTATGCGAAAGACAGAGTGATCGAAAATTTCGAAATAAGGATTAAGGTCCGCAAGCTTGGCTGAGGCGGCCGTTTGAAGGATATTGTGTTTTAGATATCCGTGTCTTCATTATAATCCAATAAAAATTAAAGAGACATCTAAACAATTATTTGTTTTATTCAAAAAGAATATCCTATAGGATATACAGTATACACCTCTTCTTGATACACCATTTATATAAAAGGCTTAACACCGCAAGAAATCAAAGCTGAGTTGGATGCAGTTAATGGCACATCTGCTCCTATGCTTGCAGCTTCCTATTGGGTTTGAACTTGACCGTACATTACCAAAAGATGAACATCGTCTGGGACGGACGTCCAGTAGAAGTGAACACCCCCGAAATTAATGACCAAGTCCACGATATGGTTTTGAGTGATCGTTGAATCAAAGTCCAGAAAATAGTTGAGGCCACAAGCATATCGCAAGACAGAGCGTTTTCAATTTTACACGAATAATTGGGCGGGAAAAAATGTTGGCAAGATGTGTTCCGCGTTTGGCCTGAGTGAAGAACACGTGCAACCTTGTGGTCGACTCTGAGGTGGTTTTGACACTTTTCCGTAACAATCTTGACGAGTTTCGGCGTCGATATATAAATGTGAAGAAAACATGGATACACTACTATTATCTCTACTACAGTCAAAACAGTAGAGTTTTAAAGGTGAGAGGGTTAAAAAGAAGGTAAATACGATGCAATAGGCAGGCAAGATGATGTGGTCATGGTTTTTTGTAAACATAGTTTACACAGCAAAAAATACTGCGCTGACACACCAACTCATGCCCTGTTTACTGTATCAGCGAAATGCGCTAGCGCAATTGTGCCATGGCGGATTCAAGTTTGAATACACATCTAATATTAAACACATCCGACTGAAAAAAAAGAGGAACTAGCAAGAAACAATGTTTTACTGCGCTATTGCGCATTGTATCAACTCAGTTAAGTGCATTAACTCAATAATCCAACACAGCATTACACTGATTATAAGCAATAACATGAGAGTATATAACATGAGTATAATACGCCGTTATTGCACCGGCCGCTCCAAGAAATCCGGAAAAAGTCTTCGTTTGAAAAAATTACCAAATAATTTATTGAAGTACCCTCGTTTTCATAAAATACCTACTATGGAACGAAACACGCTTCAACAACGCATTCCAATTCCAATTTTTTTTCAATTCCATCGAAAAATCATCTTGACTGATGAGGCCCATTTTCACCTCGGTAGCTACGTCAACAAGCAAAATTGTGGCATCTGGGGCTCGGAAAACCCAAGAGTTATTGTTGAGAAGCCTCTCCGTCCTCAACGTGTGACTGTTTGGTGCGGTTTATGGTCCGGCAGGGTCATTGGACCTTACTTTTTCGAAAATGAGGTTGGATCAGCAGTTACTGTGAAGGGATAGCGCTATCGAGGGATGATTAATGATTTTTTATGGTCGGAGTTGGATGGTATTAATCTGGACAACGTTTACTTTCAACAAGACGGCGCTACGTGCCACACAAGCAACGAAACCATTGATCTTTTACGGGAAAAGTTTAAAATAACACCTCTTATTGGAAAACCCTGTATTTAAAATTTTATAAACGCAAATTTAATTCAAACCGTTTTTTTTATATTACAATAAGACTCGTGACCTCAATTTTGAATTTCTAAATTTCGAACTTCATTTTGAAATATACATTTTTATAATTCTGCGTAGGTATATTGAGATTAAATGGAATCATTTTCAAATAACGGGGTCTAAACCAAGGACCATCACTGGAAGTATCCATAATTTTGATCTTGGATTGGAAATAAGCACTATTATAATTTTTTTTACTGTTTATCTGGTTCATATCGAATATTTTTCAACCACTGGGTCTAGAGCCAGGACCTCCATAAGTATTTAAAAATTTTGACCTGGGAGTTGAAATAAATACTGTGGCAAAAAATTGGGATATTAAAAATTTAATTTGAACATATTTTTTAAAACATTAACCCGACTTTGATATAAATACTGTTATAAACCAAAAGTTTCAATTCTTTCTATAGTCTTTTTTGTCAGAAATTTTCAATTGAACTATTTTAAGTAGAATCATTAATAACATCGTTTTGAAATGTTGGTAGTTAAGTACTTTTTTCAGGAGTCAAGAATTTTCTATAAGATTTTATGGTCAAATCAACTTTTATTAAATTTTTGCGTTCAGGTCACTCCAGGGGTCCCAGGTTCGAATCCCCACCAGACTATGGCCTTTCGCTTAAACGTTTCTGTATTTCTTTTTTTATTTTTCATCAACTGAAATTGAAAATTCATCAATATTTACGAGTCTAAAATTGGTAGGTGGTGCTATTGTAGTTTGTGGATGGGATGGATTGACGAGGTAATTACATAACACTTGTCTCATATTGTAATTCGCATGGCAAAGTACGGCTTAACCCTCTACTGCATAACAATGCCTTTAGGCAACACTTACGTTTGTATTGAAATCAAAAACTGAAAACCCTTTTTCCAAATTCAGAAGTGAAATCATAGATTTTTATATCGATTCTAGCACTTCGGGGAACATTTTTTGTAACGGAAATTTTTTCTAGCTTAGCGCATTTTGTAATTGTTGTCAGTTGTAATTGTAAAAGTGAGCGTTTTGCACACAAAAACCATGCGTTAGAAGGTTAATGCCATCCTTAGAACACCCTATACAGTTTTCGCTTGACTTACCCTTTTTCCCCACTAATGTATCCCAAGGCATAAAACGAAAATTAAGTTACAATTGATTTTTTTTTCTAAATAACGAGGACTTGTTATACAGAACCTCCAATTTGAGTTTCCAAATGTCGGGTTTAAAAATAACTCTCTTTTTAACTTTAATTAACGCAAATTCAGCTCAAACCGAATATTTTATTAATAACAGGGTCTTTACCCGGGATGTAAATTTGTAGTTTCCAAACTTTACCCTCGGATTTGAAATTATCTCTGTTATACACTTTAATGAACAAAAATTTAGATCAAACCGAATCTTTTCTATATAACAGGGTGTTAACCCAGGACCTCCATTTTGAAATTTTAAATTTTGACCTTGAACTTGATACAAATACTGTAAGAAACTTGTTATAAAACTTATTCAGTTTAAATTGATTATTTTTTGGGGTCTGTGGCCGTGCGCAAGCCTTCGATGTAATTTTTACGAACCGCGAGTTCCGTGGTTCGAATCTCACTTGTCACAGAAAATTTTTTCCATTTAAAATTAATTTTTCAGATCGGTTGTCATCGGCTTCTGCAGACAATGTCAAATTATGCAGAGAAATCAATTGTATACAAACATTTAATAACACGCACCATACAATTTTATCATAGAAGCTCTGTCGAAGTGCTTTCCAGGGCTGAAATGGTCAATTGGTTTTTTTTTTATTATTATAATATTTTTAAAATAACGTGGGTCTTAAGCCAGGATATATACTTCGATTTTCCAAATTTTGGAAAATTTAACGCAATTCGAATATTTTTTCAGCTAAGTGGTATAGAGCTTGGACCCCCATTTGAACTTCAAAACTTTGAATTAAGATTTAAAATAAATACTGGAAAAAAACTGAAATAGTAATATTTATTCGAGGACCTCCATTTTCAGTTTTAAATTTTTTACATTGAATTTGAAAAACATACTGTTACAAGTCTTTAGTAATGCAACTTAAGGGGTTTTTCTTGTCAGAATTTTTCAAAAACCTTATTTTCAACTGTTTTTAGTAATGGGTATATGCATTGAAAACCGAACTTTTACAACAGATGGCCTCACTAACACATGCGGTGTATCACTCCCAGAGCTGTCAGATATTGTGCACCCCCGGTCCCCATTTAAGATGTCTAAAATCCCCAAAATCCCCAAACTTCTTCGAAATTCCCCAAATTCCTTCAAAAATCCCCAAATTTGAACAATAAAAATTACAACTAGAGAGCACTGGTCCAAAACCTCCTAAAACAATAAAATAAACATTAAAATTTACCCAAAATAAATCACATATGCAACTGTTTTCTGTGCCTCTTTTAATTATTTTTCATTTTCAATCATAAAAGAGATTCTGTGAACAAAATCAATAAAATATTTATTCAACTTTTCAAATGATCAACATCAAAAAAAAAAAAAATGTAAAGAACTACCCAGGAATGAAGGATTCTACTAAAAAAGCTGTATTTGAAATAGTTTTACAACTAAATTTATTTAGTTGTAACTGTTTTGTAGTTAGCGTGCGATATCACCACTTGAAATTGATAAGTATTAATTTCCATTACAAACATTTTATATAAAATTTTGGTTTTTTTAATAACAACCAATTAAAAAAATTTAAAATAGATTTTTCTTGAAAATCTGACGTTACAAAAAGATATTCAATAACTACACAAATATAATTTTACAGTATGACAACTGTCTGAAAGACGTCAATTTCATTTTGCTCAGTCAAGTCCTGTTCTTCATTTTTTGTGTGCATATTTGTTGATTTAAAACGAGCTAGCATGTCTTTAGTTGGAAGGAAATTCCGACAGCATATAAAAAATACACTTAAAAAACAATTATGCGCAAAAGTGCCTCTAAAAGTTCATATTACATTGAGTAGCGTAATTTTGATTTTGTAATATTCGAATGGAGAAAATTCTTTCTACACTGGCATTACTTATTGGAAAAATCAACATACGCAAAACTACCTCAGCAAGCTCTTTAAAATAACAATTTCTAGAGCCATCTTTATACCTGTATACTTCAGGCCAAAATTCTATTAAATTATTCGGTGATGCTTTAACAAAATATTTATTCCAATCGTCGAATGCCAGCTTGTTCCGTTGATTCTCATAAATATCATAAGAAACTATTGGATCCATAAAATCTGTAATGACATCTTGCACATTTGAAAAGTTGTCATGACTAAAAGGATTGCTACAAAGGGTTAGAGAAAAAACCTTGTATTTTCTGAATGTTCCTATATTTTCGGGCAACCGTAACAGCATTTCCTTAAGAAGTTGCTTTACATAGCTAATACAACATTTTTTAAATTCTTCTGTGTCTGAGGGTCCAAAATTAGCTCGTATTAATTCTCTTGCAAATTCAGTTCCTAAGTCTGCAGAATCAATTGGCAAAAATTTTGCTTCATCATTGAATACTTCGGAGCGAAATGTATTGATTTCAACCATCCTAAAAGAAAATTTACCTAACCTGTGACGAAAATCTACAAAATATGTTATATATTTACCTTGAGCCCAAAATTCAGACTCCCATTCCCTCTTATAAATTCTTTTTACTATTTTCGGCTTTTTAGCGGCTTTCATCGTTATTTGTTTCATTTCTTTTAAAATTGACAACGTACGTTTTTTGATTTACTCGTTTGTTTTTGCAAAATTTGTTTTACTCGTTTG
Source organism: Pherbina coryleti (assembly GCA_943735915.1). Lineage (NCBI taxonomy): Eukaryota > Metazoa > Arthropoda > Insecta > Diptera > Sciomyzidae > Pherbina > Pherbina coryleti. The sequence goes on along the minus strand of OX030952.1, from coordinate 73,762,883 downwards.
TTTTTCCATAATATGGCCAGATATTCAAATTTGCAAGTTAAGGGTATGCTTACATTTTTAATGTTGCGCCACTGATAATTTATGTGTCAAACTAAAATTAACTGAATTTTTGCTCTTTCTCTTCTGAAATCCCCAAAAAATCCCCAAAATAGGCCTGGATATCCCCACCAAATCCTTCATCCCCAAACTAAAAAATTCGTCCCCAAAACTGATTTTAAATCCCCAAAATGGGGACAAATCCCCATATCTGGCAGCCCTGATCACTCCAATGACATATATGTCATTTTAAAGTACCATCGGTCAGCTGTCAAAGCCACAAACACAATTTGCTAACATTGTGTGCGCATAAATTTTTAAACCTCATGGAAAACTTCGAACGAAAATTGGCGAAAAAAATAGCATTTGCGGGAAGTATTGTTGGGATACTTTTTTGTCAAGAAAACTTTTGCCAAGAAAACTTTTGCCGAAAGTCATCGTTTGCTGGTGGATTTTTATGGCGATAATGTTCTACCTAGAACACAGTGTTTTGAGAAGTTTAAACGCTTCGAAAGTGGTGATTTCGACATCAAAGACAAAGAGCGCCCTGGTCAAGAGAAATAAATTTGAAGACGAGGAATTAGAGACCGTCCTCATTGAAGACTCGTGCCAAACGCAAGATTAGCTCGCAAAAGGACTATGCGTGACACAGGCAACCAATTCCAGCCGGTTTGAAAGCGTTAGGGTTCATTCAGAAGGTAGGACATTTGGTGCCACACGAACTGAAGCCAAGAGATGTTGAAAGGCGATTTTGCATGTCTGAAATGCACCTCGAGCGCTACAAAATAAAGTCGTTTTTGCATCGAATTATTACTGGTGACGAAAAATGGAAACATTCTGATAACCCGAAGCACAAGAAATCGTATGTTAACCCCGGCCAACTAGGAACATCGATGTCAAGGCCGAATATACACGGTTCTAAGGTAATGTTCAGTATTTGGTGGGATCAGAAGGAACCGATCCTTTAAGAGTTGCTGAAATCAGATCAAACCATAAGCTTTACCGACAAAAATTAATTCGTTTGAAGCATTGACAGAAAAACGGCCGGAATATTCGACCAGGCACGAGTCTGTAATTTTCCATCATGACAATGCTCGACCACACGTTGCTTTACCGGTCAAAAATTGCCTGGAGAATAGTGGCTGGGAAATTTGAACGCACCCGGCATTTTTAACAGACTTTGCGCCATCCGACTACCATTTATTTCGTTCGATGCAAAACGCCCTCACTGGAATACGCTTTACTTCTGAGAAGGTATCAAAAATTGACTTGACTCATTCTTGGTTTCAAAGGACGAAACGTTTCTTCGACGCGGAATTCATTTTCTTTTAGAAAGGTTGGAAAAAGTAATGCACAATATTTTGAATATCATGTAAATTTATTAATTAATTAAAATAAAGCATTATTTTCATCCAAAAAAGTTCGGTTTTCAATGTACAAACCCAATAAAAAGCAATAAGATATAATTTTGAAATTTTGTAGGCAAGTACTTTTTTGGGCTTTCGAAAAGTTTTTTAAAACTTTTTATAAATTTTTTTGGATCATTACAATTTGGTTATTCTAATGATTTTGAATGATCAATATACTCACAAAATTTCAAAATGTATCTCATTTCTTTCTAACAAAAAATTAATTTCTGGTCATAGAGACCCCTCACGTTCTATAAAATCTTCTTTGAACGACGGGATCTAGAGCTTTTTGTCAAATTTCTGAACTCTGACCTTTAAATTAGAACAGCAACGAATACTTATTAACGACGATCATGTTCAAATCAAATATTTTTTTTAATAAATAACGCGGTTTAACCTCATTTTGTGTTTCTTAAATTTTATCTAGGGTTGAAATAAGCAATTCTTCTAAATTTTTTAACTTAGTCCTGCCTTCATATCAAAAATTTGGTAATTTCCACACCGGGTTCAAAATTAGAAACCCCCGAAAAGTGGTTTTTCCAACATTCATTTGAGTCACACAGCCGGTTGAATTAAGCTTCACTTTTGTGCTACCTTGTCCCAATGTGCGACAATGTCAGTTGTCCTGTCCGTTAGAGCTAAAGCAAAAGAAGGCGGAAAAATTATAGTGTTCGCTAAAAGAAGAAAGCTAGTGGAAAGATAGTGGTGAAAAGTACGGATAAATGGTGGCTTATAATTTGTATTGAAAGTTTAGATTTAGAAGGTCAAGTGGTGATTGTTCCCACCACCAATAAAAACAATAAGTATTTAAATTTAAATATTTATTCAGAAAATGCTGTTTCAACGTTCATGTTTTTCATAACATCTGGCAACTGCTGACTTTTTTTTTCTTTTTTTGCTACTAACTACTATTCAATGGTATATTCCAAGAGAACGTCGAGTACGAACGCGTTACATTTAAAGTTTCAGGAGCAACCGACTAACCATCGAAGTCAAAAAACTAGGGGAGAACAAAAACAAAAGAAGCCAGTAAAAATAAAGTCAGTACTGCAACAGCCAGCCGAGTGGCGAGGGTATCTTAAGAAGTCAGAGTTAACAAACTTTGTCTCAGCTAAAGTGCAATATGCAGGAGTCCTTGAAAATAATTTGCGCACACCATACGCAGAGCAGGACGACACATGGATAATGCATGCCATGCACTCTTGTTGTCATGCAACGTGATTGGGAATCGAGGAGAGGGGGGCAAGGTATGAAGACACACATACGCACATTGTACAATCTACTTGATGAATCGTGCACGACGGGGCACTAACCGTACCTCACCGAGTGTTACACATATTCTTGGCTTACGCTCTATTCTATTGCGTTCAGCGATAATTTCTTTTCTTTTACATCGGTGGCCAGTATAACGGGAGCAGCAGCAGCAAGCTTTTTTTTTTGTTTTTCTTTGTTGAATACAAGCAATAAGGGGGACTCCATGATATGGTATTCCTGATGGAGCCACTTTTTTTCTTGTTCAAGCCATCGTTTATTACATTTAAATCCCTCGTTTCTCATTTCTTATTCTTAGCTATGCAAGCAAAGCCAACAGAGAGTAAAAAATAAAATTCAACCGCTCACATACGAAGAAAGGAAAAATTGATTTTTTTTTTAATTCATACTCTGCTTTGCTTCCTCTGGAATTTCTTCATTTCTCTTGTTGTGCTCGACGAAAGGGCGTTTCGTTTCGTCGCCACTTATAACTCAGTTCAAAGAACTTACTTCGAACGCAAGTAGTCAGTGTTGCACTCGAGGGAAGTTTCATTCGAGTTTTATTTTTATTAAATTCTAAGGAAGCTTTAATATGTGGTACCTGGTTTGAAGGAAGTTTCAAATTTAACTGTGGTTTAAATTTCAATTGGAGAAGAGTCATTTTTTTGAGTTTTTCAATTAAGAAAAAAAAAATGTTTCGAAGACGAATATCAACTTGGACAAAATGAAAGCTTGGATGCAACTTGTATGCAAGAGCATTTCAATGAAGTGCAATTTTAGGAGAACTCTAACTCTCGTTTGGGAGTGGGAGATCTCCCAAATTGGCTTTTATAATCATGTAGAGGACATATAAGATTACGTAAAAATATTTTGGAAGTAAAATAGTTACAAACCTTACGAAGTTGGTAATGGACCAAAGTCGGCAAATTAGCAAATTCAAAAACATTTCTCAGAGTAAGCTCCACGAAAATTGGAGGTAATCTGAAAGAGTTTCGGTAAAATCATTATATCTTTCCAATATATGAGGGTTGCCTTTTAAGTCTTGCGCATAACAATGAAAAAACCGTGGTTAATCGGTAAAAATGCTTTAATTGTTTTTCAAAGTATCCCAAAGATGATCAATACACTTTTGCATTCATTTGAACCAATTTTCTAGACAGTTTTGCGACTCTGAAGTTGGTACTTCTGAAACCACGAGGTTTTTGGAGGCCTCAACGGGTTGTTCGGGCTTAAAACATTCTCGCTTCGTATATTTTTCTTAATGTGAGGGAACAAGAAGAAATCATTGAGTACCAAGTCGGGTCTGTAAAGCAGATGACTCATCAATTCCACGTCCTAAAAGCTCAAAAACTCTTTTGTTTAAGCTGATGTGTGTGAACTTACATTGTCGTGATGGAGGATGATCTTCCTTTGGCGGATGGTTTTCCTCAATTCTCCGAAGACTTCCGACAGACAAATGGTTGTGTACCATTCAGCATTAACAGTTCTCCGTTGCTCAAGTGGTACAGTTGCGACATGAGCGGTTTTTCTGAAAAAAAACTGGCAACCATTTGGTTGGATGTGCTTCGTCCACGGAGAACTTTTGTCGGGTTTTGCTCACTTTGAAAGACCCAAACAATGGATTTCTGTTTTGTTTCAGGCTCATAGGCATGAATCTATGATTCGTCAACTGTGGTGATGTCGCAGACGTGTTCAAACCGTCCCCGCTGTATTTTTTAGCATTTCCTTGAACCGATCGAGCCGAATCTTTTTTTGAGCAACCGTCAAATTACGAAGTATCAACGGGAACAAATCTTACTGACGCCTAAATGCTCATGTAAAATCGAATGTATGCTAGCCTCACTACTGTTTAAATATGACTCCATCACACAGCAAGTCACATGCCGATCTGCTTTCAACAGTTCACGATGCTGTGATGCTGTGCGGTGTTTTCTGCCACAACAGCCGTTCTTGGATGACCTTCACGAAATTCTTACCGAAAACAACGACTACGTTCGAACTCATTGAACCAGCGTTTTACGGTCGCTGGGTGTGTTGTTTCATCATCAAGAGTCGAGCTAAGTTGATCGATGCATTCTTTTCTTGTCAATCCACGTCGAAAATCGTAAAAAATCATCACCAGAAAATGTTCACGTGTGAATTCTATTTTTTTGCTGAAATACTATTTTCAAATCACTGTAACCAGCACAATAAGCGAATATACTGCAAAACGTTGTTAGTACGTTTATGCAAAAAATGCCAAATTTTCGAATGGAACTGTCAAAATTTATCTGACAATGCATGTTGTTGCTAAGGCGCAAGACTTAAAGGGCAGCCCTTGTACTTTAAATGCACGAGTTTTTTTAACTCATTTAAAAGAAGTTTAAAAATTAACTTCTTGTTGCATAAGCTACCACCTCCGCGAGATGACAATGTCATAATTTATTTTTTATTTTTGTTGTAAGGCCAAGTATCCTTCGTTTTCGTTTCATACCATTTATTGTAATGCTTATATTTACTGAATAATAATACCATGTGACGCCGTTGCATGGTTGCATTTTCAATCTTAAATCTTCCTCCAATCTTGAAAAAACTTTTCATAGATTTTGGAGACGTCTTCTGCGAATTGTCCCTTAAAGCCTCAATCTTCTCAAAACGCTTTCCGCGAAGTGGTAACTTGAGTCATGGTAATAGGAAAAAGTCATAAGGAGCAATGTCGGGTGAATATGGAGCTTGCGGAATGGTATGAAATTTGTTTTTGGTCAAATAGTCGCGTACAAGATGAGATGTGTGAGCCGGTGCGGTATCGTGGTAAAGAAACCACGCGTAGTTTCTTCACAATTCTAATATTTTTCCACAATTCTGTTCATATTTTGTTATAAACACAATATTCCAGATAAACTCTTTGGTCAACTTAAGGGGAAAGACCCTCCAGAACTTTAAATTTTTTCTTTTTTTTTTTTTTAATTCATTTAAAACATAAAGAATATATTTGCAATGTTTTAAGCCCAAAAGAAAATCTAAAAATTCCCTAGCGAAACTTTTTAAGCGAGTTATAATTCCATGCAACAATATTGCATTTTTGTTGCAGAAGCTTCTATCTGGTCATAATTTTTTCTTTTTATTTTTATCGTAAGGTTAAGTACACTTCTTCCTTTGCTTTTTATAAAATTTTCCGTAGAAAATATATGCATATGAGCGGTACTATTTATATTTCGGGAATAGCAAATAATAACAAATATTTTTAAATGAAAACGGATTTATTGTTTTTCAAAATATTCCCCTTGGTGATCAATATTCTTTTGCATTTGCTCAAACCATTTGTCATAGCAGTTTTTCAATTCCTCTTGAGACACCTCCAAACCATTGTTTTTGAACGCTTCAATTGCTTCTGCAAGGCTCGTAAATCGTTGACCACGCAGTTTACCTTTGATATTCGGGAACAAGAAGAAGTCATTGGGTGCCAAATCAGGACTGTATGAACGATGAGACATCAATCCGACGTTTTGACTGCTCAAAAATGCACATGTTTGACAAGATGTGTGAGAGCACGCATTGTCATGATGGAGAATGACTCGTCTTTGGTCTTGGTCTTTGACTCGCGGTTGGTTTTGCGAATTTCTCCGAAGATTTCCGGCAAACAAATGGTCGTGTACCATTCAGAATTGACCGTCCTACGTTGCTCATGCGGAACAGTGGCCACATGACCCATTCGGTGAAAGAAACAGGCGACCATTTGCTTCGCAGTTCTTCGTGCGCGAACAACTTTTGTTGGATTTGCCTCGTCTTGGATTGAAAAACATCGATTGCTGTTTTGTTTCCGGCTCACACGCATACAACCATGATTCGTCACCTGTCACGATTTTATACACGTCTTTTGGAGCACCACGATTGAACTTTTTAATCATTTCCTTACACAAATCGACGCGAGACTTTTTTGAGCGATTGATAAATTATGGGGTATCCAACGAAAGCGTCCGTGGCGTAGTAGGTTAAAGTGCGTGGCCTCTATGTCAACGAACCTGGAGACCCGGGTTTGAATCCCAGCAGCGACAGAAAATTATTTGAATTAAAATTATTTTTTTGTACGGCCGCCACCTCTCTGCAGACAATGGCAGAGAATAATCAGAGAATAATCAAAATGCCAAATGTTAAGCTTTTTGAGAACAATAACATTCCGTTCATCGCCGTTCGGAGTCGGCGTTAAGCCTGTAGATCCGGTTCTCGGTCAATTGTGTACAAACTTAATTACACGCATAACACAATTGATTATAAGAAGCTAGGTCAGTCCTTTCAGTCAGTCAAGGGCTGAAAGGACCAGTTATTTATTTTATTTTATTTATTCAACGAGAACAAATAAGTGTTCATGCAAAATCGAATTAAAATATTGAAGTGGAACTAATGTGCAAGGATGCCTCTATCTCACGATATGTCACATGACGATCTTGCATTATTAGTTCACGTCGATGCATCGATGTTTTGTGGCACAACAACCGGACGGATTTTGGACGACCTTCATGGAATTCGTCGGCGACCGAAATACGACCCCGATTGAATTCACTATACCAGCGATATAATGTGGTTTTTAATGATGCTTTATCGTTATACAAAGAACTGAGTTCATCGACACTTTCTTGTTGAGATAATCCACGTCGAAAGTTTTGAAAAATAATCCAACGAAAACCTTCTCTTGAAATTTCCATTTTTTTAACAAATTGATTTCCTTAACTCACTGTAAACAAAACAAATAGCACTTGTACATCAAAATGTTGTGAGTAAATTTATGCTAACAAATGTCAAACTTTAATATGGTGATGCCAGATTTTAGCTATTGACATTAGTGTTGCCAGTTCCCGAAATATAAATTTATTCCCTCGTATATATAATACTCGACGAGTAACTGCATTTTTAATCTTGGATCGACTCTCTTCGTGGTCTTATGACGTCATGAATTTTTCGTTTATTTTGTCGTAAGGGCTAAGGTCCAGTCTTTTCTGACTTATAATAATTTGTATCTTAGCACCCATATATAGCCTGTTATAATTCCATATCCCGGTTTACACACGGCAATAGTTGACGATCAAGTCTGTTGTTCGAGGGTGCGGGAATCGTAACAAAAGGGAAAGCAAAAAAAATTGACTGTACCGTCAATTCTTGGGCAATTCGTTTTATGTTCGTTCGTTGTCCCGCTACTTTTTCTATTCGTTTTGCGCATCATTGGCGTCGTTTCATTTCATTTCTATAAGATGGAATGAAACGGCAATATATGATACACATATAATTGATCGTCGACTCGATTGATCGATGTGAATAAACGTGAACGTCAAGTTTAAAAGGGAATTCGAAAAAATTGACCGTCAACTATGGACAAGTGTAAACCGGTACCATGTTACAAATTTTCAGTTACTAAGCAGTTTCTTCCGCGTCTCGACGAGGTCTTTAATTTTTTATCAGAAAGTTAAAGGAATTAACCTTCGTACCATTATAATTGTCACAGCCCCAATATTCCGCGAGTAAAATTTCCATGCAACTTTTTGAAAACCTGTGTGGTAACACTTAACGTTGTCACGACAAACTTATCTGTGTCAGCTGAGGTTTGAACTTGGGATCTTCTCCCGGTTCACAAAGTTAACCGGTTGGTAACGGGTACCGGCGCCACGGCAGTAATAATATTAAACTCGTCGTGATAAATAATTCAATTTCGCAATTTCAGTCCAGTATTCCAAACAGGTCCAAAAGTCTTGTTTTATTAGTTTAAAATGTCTAAAGTTGCCAGGTCTTTGTAATGAGTTTCAAAACTGGAAACTCCATTACATTTGCAACGGGTCACAGTTTGGTGCAGATTGCACTCAGAGGGCATCATCGTTCCGTATTTTTTCAAAAATTAGGCCGGAGCCAACATGACAGTCAATGGACCACACTAAATGATTGAGGGCTGGTTGCTGCCAAACATTGCCACACATGATCTCGATGCTCACTGGTTCTAGCAAGAAGGCGCAACGCGTCACCGAAACAATTAATATGCTGAAAGAGATGTTTGCTGTGTGAATTTTGTTACAATTTGGACCTGTCCACTGGCGCCGCGATCGTGTGCTTTGACGCCACTTGATTACTTCTTATGGAATTACGTGGTCAATGCGATTAAGTCGGAAAGAGTTAAACAGCTAGAGGACAACATTACACGAGTTTTTAACGAAATTTGACCAAATATGCTTGTAGTGACGAAAAATTGGGTCGATCGAATGTCGTACGTCAAGAGCAGCGGAGGTGGTCACCTACAGGAAATCATTTTAAAAAAATTGTTTCACATCGCAAACTTTAATGAAATTAAGCAAAAATATTGGTCATTTAGTTTATTTTTATGTGTTTTATTTCAAAAAGAAATCCTACAGCTAGTTAAAAAAAACACCCTTTATTTCACAATATAGAGCCACATCATTTTTCTTCGAGAAACAAAATATTTCCAGAATTGCAAATCGATTACTGATCTCTCATAAGCCGCAAATAGAACATGATTTAATTTATAAATTATTTCTCTTCATCATATTTATAGTAGAAATGGCTGTGGAGGGCAAACTTTAGGTTCCTCTTATTCCAGAATTATTATAACTGTTTTCACCGAATGAGCAAAGGGCTCGCTGCATTCATATTGAAATTATTACGTTATAATTTAAGTTTTGAAAATTTTATAAAATAAATTATGGACAGAAAAGCCGTCACACCGCACACGGAAACGGAAGCCGCCATGAAACGAAACAAACGGGCGGCGACTAATTAAATTGAAAACGCATACAACTTGCAACTGCTGCGAAGCAGTTATGAAAAAAAGAACAAAAACAAAAAAAAAAACTCCATTAATGATGAAATCCTGCATAAAAGATGAATGAATGATTCAGAAGTTGAAAACTCAGACGAACTACAAAAAAAAAAAAACAAAAAAGGAAAATAAATAAACAAAATTTTACAAATGTTTGGACGAATAATTGCATGAAAGAATGAATGAATGAACGAACGAAAGAACGAGTGTAATGTAAGGATCGGCGTACTATGTGAACGCTTTGTTGAGTTTGAATGCAAAACAGGCGACTAGCCAACTATGTGTTCGCTCGTCTGTCCATCCGTCCGGTCGACAACTGGCGACTGACTGACTGACAGACAGACAGATAAGCTGAAGAGCTTGACTGGGTGGGATGTCAAGAGAAGAATAAAAAACTAACCATTCGAGGCTTGTTCACTGGGTTTGTTTGACAGCCAAACGACAAGTGAGAAAGAGAACAAGAGAGACACAAAAAGCAAACTTTTTTACAGAGTTTAAAAAGTGCAATTCTTCAAAGTGACTGAAATGGAGAAAAACAGTCAAATTGCAATGAAACCAAAAAAATATTAAATTATTATTTATGAAACGCAGCAAAAAAACAAAAAAATTATCACTCCGATCTTAACTTTAATTGAGTGCCTACACATTTTTCACTTTTTAAAATCTTTAAAATTTTAAATTCAAGCCTTCCGTCTGCTTGCTTCACCCCCTTCACTGTCTCTTAATTCATTGTCAACATTTTTCAACTCAATCTTTACTCTTTTAAATGCGAATTAAATGGGGTCTGCCTGGCTCATTGTTCGAGCAAAGATGTCGTTGTAGACTTTTATTCGATTGATGACATTCATTGTTGTCAAGTGTTCAGAATGACTTTGTTTGCCAGCATCGCACAAAATGCTCTGGCAATGTTTGTGCAAAATGCTTAAGCTTTTTACTGCCAAGGGCATTATTTGTATTTTGTTCTTCAAATACATATTGAATGGCATAGATCATTAGTTATGTTCGTAAAATTAAGTGCTTTTGTAGAGTTTGTAAATAGGGTTCGACCTCATTTTCTATTGAATTGTGTGACATTTCTTTTCACAAAAACCATGAAAAATGCATGAATGCCTGGTTAACTGTGAAAAATGTAAAGAAAAATATCTGAGTCATGGCGCTTTATTCAATCTGACTGAATAAAGCGTGAAGCTGTTCGTAGTCAAACCAAGTTTTTACCTTTCCCAAAACAAATCGTTAATTCTTCGTTATTATATTTTACTTAGTTGGTATTCTCGATACAAAGGGCGGAAAACTGTTTGAAGTTAAATTCGTAAATCAGAAGATAACGTAGCAAAGAGACAAACCAATAATTCTACTCCGTACGAAGTTAAATTCATACTTTTCTGCAAAGTGAATATATGAAGTGCACATATGAATGATATATCGTTGGAAATTGCATATCAATTACCTATGCAATGGTTCCAAGTATTTCGGATATTAGGATTTTTTATTCAAAGTTATTACTATAAACCAGCAACACTGTACAACATTTCAAGAATTTTTTTATGACGAGTTTCCGATATTTACACATAAAACATTTGCACTTTTTTTAAATTTAATAATATTTTTTTAAATGTGTCATAAATTTTTCTCATTTTCTGTGTTTCCAAGTCGATGTCAAAGTGGTTTCCTTAAAAATGAAATTTAATTCGTAGCGTCATTATTTACAAAAGAAAGAAATATTGGTTTGTGTCTTTGCTAAGGTACCTACCAGGGTGCTGAAAAATTCGCTCACGAACGATTAAAAATTCAATCTTCTCGTAGAAACTCATTTTGCGATTGTATTTTATTATGATAAATACTTTTCAAATCGAACGATCACGAAATGAAATGATTTTTTGCTCCCGCGCTCAACTTACAAACAATCGCTTACGATACAAGCTCGCTCATGAGAAATGTGTTTAAATAAAATAACTGCATACATCGTTAACGTTCAATATCTAAAGTATTAATCATAATAAAATACAATCGCAAAATGAGTTATCGTGAGAAGATTGAATTTTGAAGATTGAAGCGATTCGGCCCTACCTTGTAATTCTACCATATCCATGAACTTTGAAAAAGTCGTTCACGAACGATTAAAGATTCAATCTTCACAATATGAGTTATTAATCGAATTTTAAAATGGGCGTTCACAACCAAAGAACGATCATGAGTGAGCGAGCCAACGACGCTTGCAGCGAAGTTTTTTCGTTCGTTATCTTTACGAACTTTGCTTTTGCTGCTGAGCGATCGTAAATACTTTTGTTCGTCGCGTAACTTTCTCACTCATGAGAAATTGAAAGCACGAAATTATTAGTGGCCATTAATTGTGAGAACAATCGTATTTCGATCGTTCTCCGCACCCTGCCATCTACGACTTTAACTTCAGTCAGTAAGAGAGGAGGAGGGAAGAGAGACTTATTTCCAAAATAATGAAAAGAGAGGCAGATAACGACGATCGCAAGAAAATTGAGATGCATGCTCACAGGAATGGGGTCCAAACATTTTTCGAAAAAAGGCCTGGCCGATGGTTTTAAGACCGGGGTTTCTTCATGCATGGCTGAAAGCGGGAATCTCTTGACAGATATCCAGAGTACACTGATGATGTGGGGGAAACACATCTAGACTTCTGAATGGCGACTCAAATCGGGAAGGGTCTCACCCCTCATCGAGAAGGATGTCATGCGATACCAAATGAGGTTTCAGACAAGGAGATTTCCTATGATGAGACTTTTTCAACCTTATGATGGAAAAGATCACTCGAGCTGCTAATCTGAGATGTAGCGGCACGATATTCTACAAAAGTATTATGCTGCTAGCGTGTGCTGATGATATATGATACTGCAGCATTCTCCAGATTAGCGAAAGAGTCGAGTCGAATGGGTCTTGCAGTGATCGCAGATAAGACGAAATACCTAGTGTCAACAAACAAACAGTCCCAGCATCTTGGAAACTACGTCACAATTGACAACACCTCCTTCGAGGTTGTTAAGGCCTTCGTCTACTTAGGATCCAGCGATGTCCAACGATGTCAGTATTAAGGTAAAACGAAGGATAACTCTTGTCAGCAGATGTTATTTTGTGTTGAGTAGGCAATTGAGAAGCAGAGCTTATTCTCGGCGAATAAAACTCACGCCCTATGAGTCACTTATCATGCCGGCGAAAAACCTGAACATTGAGCAGTTCTCATGAAAAGACTTAGGAAGCCTTCGAGAGAAATATCCTTCGTAAGATCTTCGGTCAAATCTGCGTTAATGGCGAGTACCGAATTCAATGAAACTACGAGCTGTACGTAGGTTGACTTTTAAGTCTTGAGATATGGCAACACTAATGTGAATATGTTAAATTTGAAATTGTCATCGTACAGTGTAACATTTTTAATGGTGAACGTACTCAGAGTGTTTTGTCATACGAGTGCTATTTGTGTTGTCTAAAGACACTTGGGACATTCATCTTGGTAAAAAAATTGAATTGAATCGTGAATACATTTTCGTGCGATGATTTTATACGATTTTTGATGTGGATTAAGCCAAAAGCAGTGTGCCGATAAACTCGCTTCGACTTTTGGTGATGAAGCATCATCTCGAGCCAACGTGTATCGCTGCCGAATTCAATCATGGTCTCACTGCAGGACGAATTTCATGAAGGTCGTCCAAAATCTGTAGTTGTGCTACAAAACATTGATAATGTACGCGAACTGATAAAGCTTGATCGTCATGTGACCTACTGTGAGATAGAGGAATCTTTGGGGATTAGTGGAACCAGCATACATTCAATATTGCATAAATATTTGGCCGTCAAAAAGATTTGTTCCGATTCTGCATAATTTGACAATCGTCAAAAAAAGGCTCGATTGGTCCAAAGAAATGATAAAAAATACAATCGCTTTGCTTTAAAACATGTCTATGACATCGTAACAGGTGACGAATCATGGATTTAGGCCCATGAACCCGAAACTAAATAATAATCGATTGTATTGGTCTTTCAAGACGAGCCAAATACAACAAAAGTTGTTCGCGCACGAAGCAAGTGGTCGTCTATTTTTTCGGAATAACTGAACATGTCACCAACGTTTCGTTAGAGCGGCGTAGAACGGTAAATTCTTTTTTTTTTTTTTTTTTTAGCTTGAACCAAGGATTTCAGGTGGAATACCTATTCAGTCAAGTCTGCCTTGGTTCGAAGTGAGGTGATAGATTAGTGGGAAGGAAAGGACAATCAAGTGAAAACGTGTAGGATGTTCTTAGCGTGGTGGAAGCCAAAGAAACATGTGAATTTGAATCAGAGGCAAGTGTTATGCCTTTACCTCAGTCAATTCCAGTTATAAGGCAATCTCATCCACAAACTTTTCTATCATCAACTACAACTTCATGTCGTAAATATTGATGAATAGTAATTTCAGTTGATTAGAAATGAGGTTAGAAAATTTAGAAAGGTTTAAAGCGAAGGACCATGGCCTGACCGGGAATCGAACCCGGGACCTCTGGGGTGGCAGTCGAGCACGCTACCAACTCGACTACCGAGGCCGCCTATTTTCCTGTTCGGAAAATTCAGGGATACCAATCGCAGAAGACGAATCATTCTCCACCACGACAATGCCAGCTTTCACACATCAGCTCAAACAGATAGGTTTTTGAGCATTCAAAACATCGAATTGATGGGTCATCCGCCGAACAGTCCTGACTTGGCACCCAAGGATTTCTTCTTATTCCCGCAGATTAAAAATAAATTGCGAGGTTAACGTTGCTCGACGCCTGAAGAAGCGGTTGATGCGTTCAACATGTTTTGGAGCTACTTTTTAATCTGGATGGAAAAAATGCTTCGAAATTGGTTCAAGCGCATGCTTCATCTAAAATTAACTTCCGAAACCAGGATTTTCAAACAGAACCGGGCCATTATTGACAATTTTTGGACTTTTAAGAGCTCTAATTACTTCATTTTCAACCATTGTGTTTTTCAGGGGGGGGGGGGGGGGGAGGATTCCATACAAAGTAGCATTTGGCTTGGTCTGCTGTTCACCGACATCGACATAGTTAAGCGCATCATTATTGAACGGCTGCGCTGGCTAGCTTATGTTTAGCGGGTGGAAAACGACGGTCCGGCGAAAAAATATTCGATTCGGAGCATGAACAAAATCGTGATTTCTCAAACAAAATTATTCTGAGTGATGAGGTTTCATTTTAATCTGTCTCGGTATGTGAATAACCAAATCTGTCGCATCTGGGGTTCCGAAAACCCAAGAGAAATAGTCGATCAACCTCTCCATCCACAAAGAGTGAGAGTTTGGTGGGACTTTTGGAGTGGCGGTGTTATTGGGTCATATTTTTTCAAAAATAATGCTGGTGCGACCATTTCAGTGACTAGATTGCGTTATCGAAAGATGTTGACTGACTTTTTTGGCCTGAAATGGATGCTATGGACATGGACAACGTTTATTTTTAACAATACGGTGTCACACCTCTACAGCTGGTGAAACAATGGCATGAAAAATTTGAAAATTGCGTATAAAATTTCCGGGACGTGTGATTTTTCGAAATAGAGACTTTGATTGGCCATCTAGATAGTGCGTTTTAACACTATTAGACTTTTTTCGTTGGGACTACATTAAATATAAAGGTAAAGATAATGCTCCAGCAAATATTCAAGCACTCAAAGCCAATATTATAGCTGAATTCGCAAGATACAACCGCAATAATGCGAAAATGTGATGAAAAATTTCATGAAAAGAATGGCAAGAACAGCCGAGGGGGACATTTGGAAGATGTTGTGTTCCATTGCTAACCTCAGAGTTTATACTTTGCATTTAAATAAAATTCTCAGCTCTTCACAAAAATATTGCGTTACTATTTTTTTTTTTTTATAAAATGACATCTCTTCTGGAAAGACCCTTTATTATTCCATTAAAAGTTTCTTAAATTTTATTTTGACAATTTTTAATAATTTATGCTATGCATAGAAGAAATGATGTTTTTGACATCGAAAACCTAATCGAAGTTGCAGATGTTTACAAATTAAATATAAAAAAAAAACACTCAAGCAACTTGAGTACCTTTCAATAATTAATGAATCAATATCCTTGCTTGGCAAACAAATGCTGACCGGCATCAATTTCATCCACTCCCTAGCATAGGAGCAAATAAATAAACCTTCCTTACATAGTAGGCGATATAAAGATGCCAGTCAGCCTAACTGCCCCCTACATATCCAGCAAATGTGTGGATGAGTGAAAATTAATGAATGACTGTGTTAGAACACGGAACAATAAAGTAGAGGAAAATAAATAAAGAGCACAAAACAGGAACAAAGAAAGAGCAAAAAAACATGTTTTTGCTTTTACGACGAGATATACAGCAAATACTACAACGAAAGAAATGCTTTTGTTGTTCATTAAACTGGAGTGCAAGAAGAAGAAAAAAAACAAATTAATTCAAATAAAGGCAGAGGAAATTAAAACCACCCTCAGGCCAGGCCGCCTGAGGTAGTGTCGTTCCTTAAGACCTAAGCTGTCTGCCTAAAGTACAAACGGGGTGGTAGCAACACATGGTGAAGAAAGAAAAAGAAAAAAAAAAAAAAACAGCAAAAGCAAGCCGGATGGAACAGGACAAATTCGACAAAATCGATATGCGATTTGCCTGTGCAATTTTCCCAGCAAGGCGACAAGAAATAGCCCTTCACAAAGGAATCCACTTTTACAAAATCAACAATGGCTACGATTATGGCGCTGACAAAGAAGAAGAAGAAGAAGAATAGAATAAAATATATCCGGCATGACAATCAGTGGACGAAAATATTTGCAAATTTTCTTTTTTGCTTATTTTATTCATTGCTGCAAAAATTGCTAGGACTTGATGTCCTTGGCCTTAACGTCGTTAAGGGTAGCATGGACAAAATGAGCCGAAATGAGAGTGGATTGAAATGAATAAATACATGCATGCATGAGCTTGTAGCTATTGAAGGCAAATATTTGTCAATGGAATAAATAAAATAAATAAAAAAAAAACAAAAATAAATAATGTATTTGGTGCGGACGCAATTCATTAGAGCTTTTATTGCAAAAACTTTCAACGTGTCCTTAATATTAAGCAGGCAACCGCGCAGCGCAAGCTGCCTTGAGGCTAAAATTCCAAACAGCTTAAAAGCTTAAAAAAAAGGCAAAAAGTTCCGAAGGGCAAAGCCATAATCCGTGCTATGTACATATTTTTGGATTGGCTGCGTTTTGGCTGCCTGCCAGTCTGGCTCTTTTTACTTTTAATCCGAAATGTTTACACAACGAACAGATAAGCATATTTTGCATTGAAATATCTGGAATTGAGCATAGATAGTTGAAATTCGCTGCATCACCCTTGACATATTTGCAAAAGAGTAAAAATAGTTGCCGTCGATAACAAGATTCTCATTTAAATGAACTCATTTTTGGAACTATTTCAAGTCAGACATCATCAGGAACTTTTACTTTCGCTAAAAATATAAAAATATTAGTTTTAAAAAGTTTCTGCACTTTATTTAAGTATTTATTTCATCCTCATTTCTATTCTTAATATTTTGGGTAACTGTACCCAGAGAACTATCTGCATTCTAGGTATTTAATGAAAGCGATTGAATCTGATATGAAGCTATGAGTTAAGTGGAACGAAGACTGAGCGTACGTATATCGCTTGTGATGAGAATAAGTTATGCCAGTTATGAACATTGAAAATATAACTTACGAAACCATTGTTAAGGTTTTGATGAAGAATTGTAGTTACCTGCAATTAAAAGAGAAAAGCATCTTGTTAGAAAATCATCTAAAGGCATGAAAAACGAAAGTAATGTAAAAATATCAATATTATCAAAATTATCATATTTGGTAAGGTCCTAATAGTAGTGATATTAGTAAATACTGAACGAGGTTACAATGATAGATACAGTTATGGATGTTCATAAAGACGTAACTATTTTTTAACCTTTAAACAAAGAATTTCAGTTGTTACACCTATTCACTAAAGCCTGCCTTGGTTCGAAACGGGTTGAAAATTAGTGGAAAGGAAGGTGTAGTCAAGTGAAACCATGTATTGGATGTATAGGATATTCAAACGTGGCGGAAACCCTCTGAATTTGAATCTGTGGCAGAAGATATACCCTTACCTCACTTAATTCAATTAACTAAGCAATTCTCTCCACCAACTTCTCGACCACCAATTACAACTTTTGAGTCATAACTACTGATGAATTTTCAATTTCAGTTGGTGAGAAAAGAGCAAAGAATTAAAGAAAACTTTAAGCGTAGAACCATGGTATGACCGGGATATGATCCTGTGACCTTTGGACGAGGACTTAAATTAGAATTCAACCAACATTTGGACATTGGTCACAAAAATCATAAATTTATAAATGTTTAAGTTATCAATTAATTGTACATGACTTCTAAAAAAGCAAAAAGGCCAACGCTTTCTTGTTTTATAGAAACTATGGCTTTTTAATTACCTTTGGAAATTATTTTTGTAATGCTCTTCCGATTTATGAATGAAAGCTCTACCGAAACTTGCATATTTGCGAGACAAATATAATGTTTATGTTCATATTCACAATAATAGTAGTGCACAAACTTAAGACAAGAAAAAACACATGTGATTATTTAAGTGGATTTTTATTTCTATTTGTTTTGAACAACTACGTATCTGAAGAGATATTTATAAAGGATGGTTAAATTTTAAGGGCCGATGTTTATTTTGAATAAAACACAAATTATTTAGGAAATTACTGTCATTTCTTTTTATTATGATAATACTGGTATGGTTTAATTATGTATGGAACAAAATATCGGCCAAATGGCCGCCGCGACCTCGGCGCACACCTCCATCCGATGGTCCAAATTTTCGATGACGCTGAGGCATAAGTGAGGTTTTATGTCGTTAATGTGCCGAATTATCTCATCCTTTAGCTCTTGAATTGTTGCCGTACACTTTTTCTTTCAAATAACCCCAAAGAAAGAAGTCCAACGGTGTCAAATCACCACGTGAGATAACACGGCCATTGAATTTGTCGCGCAAAAAAGCGATTGTTTCGTTAGCTGTGCGGCAAGTGGCACCGTCCTGTTGAAACCACATATCGTCCACATCCATATCTTCCAATTCGGGCCATAAAAAGTTCGTTATCATCTCACTTTAGCGAACACCATTCACAGTAACTGCCTGACCGGCCTCATTTTAGAAAAAATACGGCCCGATGATGCCGCCAGCCCATAAACCGCACCAAACAGTCACTCTTTGTGGGTGCATTGGTTTTTCGACAATCACTCTTGGATTATCATTCGCCCAAATGCGGCTATTCTGCTTGTTGACGAATCCACTGAGGTGAAAATGTGCCTCATCACTGAAGATGATTTTCTTCGAAAATTGATCATCCACTGTTGCCATTTCTTGCCACCATTCTGACCATTAACGACGCTTGAAATGGTCAAGAGGCTTTAGTTCTTGAGTCAATTGCACCTTGTAAGCGTGGAAATGCAAGTCTTTATGCATAATGTTCATCAACGACGAGTGTGAGAGGTGCAATTGTTGGGCACGACAACGAGTTGAGGTGGACGGCTCTTCAGCCACACTATCGCGGCAGCAGCAATATTTTCTGCAGTACGAGCATGCACTGTTGTTTTCACATCTCCTACAGACCCGGTTTGCTCAAATTTTTGCACGATTTTTCCGATTGTACGCACATTGGACGATTAAATTGACCGAAAAAATCACGAAGTGTACGATATGCATTTTGATTTGAAAGCCCATTTTCATAATAAGCCTGAATAACTTTAACACTTTGCTGGATTGTGTATCTTTCCATGGTTCAAATTGAGTTAGTCTGAAATTGAGAAATGTCAAATGAAATGCAGAAAAAAGTTGACGTTTAGGTGTGGTTCACATTCAACGTCGGCCCTTTAAATTTAACCACCCTTTATAAAAAAAAGATTTGACTGTGTCGTGAACACATCCGTAGGTTTTGACGTGACAGTGTTTCTTTATCCTTGCCCTTATTCTTGTCACTATCGTTTTCTTTGTTCCCAAACTTATTCTCATCCTTCCGTTTTTTTTTTATTTGTCCAAATAATTTTCCTACTTCATGTCCAAACTCTTGTTTTAATCCATCACCAAATTCTTTACTTAATCCTTGTCCGAATCACTTGCCTGGTTCGGAAAGCTGAGTTTTGCTTTTATCTAATCCAATGGTCCGAATCCATATCTTAGTTCTTGTCATAGTCCTTTTCCGGTTTCATAATCCAGTTTCATTGGTTTATTTTGTTGTTTGTGACCACTGTTGGTTGTTTTTGCTGTTGATGTTGATGTTGTTGTTGCTTTTGATTTTGTTTTTGTTTTTTGTTTTTGTTTTTGCTTTTACTTTTGCTTTTGCTATTGCTTTTGCTTTTACTTTTGTTTTTGCTTTGTTTTTACTTGTGCTTTTGTTTTTGCTACTTATTTTGCTTTTGCTTTTACTTCTCCATGGATTGTGTTTTTCTGTGGTGCATTAATTTTGCCTTAGTTGCATGCAATTAGCCCGTGCAACAATAATGCATTTTGGTTACATAAGGCGGGTCTCTGAGAGGCCTCATGACGCCGTCAATTTTTTCTGTTTCTTCGTTCCATAAAGTTAACCGTTGCTCTAGTAGACACAGAGATAAAATTCCATGCAACGTTTTTTCATTGTTGTAGCATTTTTACTGCATTATGGCGTTGCCACCCTGAAATCATGACCATAAGAATTTTTTATATTTTACTTGTGAGGCTTAATAGGCACATATATGCTATCGTAAAATAAAATTTCCCGTAGCACATCTCATGACTGAGTAACGATTCCATGCAACGATATTACATTTCTGTTACATAACAATCACAATCTGAAGAAGTCAGAATTTTTGTCGTGAGGCCAAGTAAAAATCCTTTATTTTCCTTTTTAAACATTTATCGTAGCTTATATACTCACTGAGTAATAATTCAATGCAACGGCGTTGCATGAATGTTGCATTATCGATCTTTGAGCGGCTCTTTCTGTGTCCCCATGACATCTGAAAATTTCTGTCTAATTTTGTTGTAAGGGCTTAGAACAGGTCTTTATTGGTGCGTCATATTTTCTATCCTAGCACTTATACTCAGCTAGTAATAATTACATGCAACAAATTTGCAGTTGGGTTGCTTAAGCATATTGCGGTGGGCGTCCCGATGAGGTTTTGAATTTTTTTTTTTTTTTTTTTTTGTAATAAAGACCGTGAGTCTTGCCATTATTTTAATTAAAGCTAAATGGTTTAGTTACTAAGCGAGTAACAATTCAGAAACCGATGAATCAATTCGCCGATGAAACAGTTCGCCGTGAAACGCTTCAGCATGTTTTTTACATAGTGTTACGCAGAATTAAATTATTATAATATAATATGGACTAAAGAGCTGCTTGAATGTATTTGATACAATAAAGTGCATCGAGCATTTGATTGTCTTGTTCTATATTTACTTTATTCTTTCAAGTAAAAGCAAACATAATACAGCATTATTTGTGTGCAAGTTGTTGTTTTTTTTTTCGTTAATTTTTTATTCGTTTTATGCTTTTTACTTATTCTTCAAATACACCAGTACTCAGTGTCTAGCACCGAGCATATCAACACATTTCAATTTTACTTTATATGCTTACTTTGAAGAAGTTGAAGTTCTCGTTTGTCTTGTCTTCGATATGCTTTATGCTCATTTGTTCTTGGTCTCTATGTTGTTAGTGTTTAAATCAGTGTTAAACAGCTTTGCTCCGAAATACATTCACAAAAACAAAAGCACGAATATATCTCACATACAGCACGACGAAAGCTTCAGTTTGAAATTCTCCGTCGAGCAGTGAACATTTATGCTGCTCGTCTGCTTGTGTTTTATCAGATCGTCTAATTTTCAGTAATTTACACATAATTTTTTAGTCAAGTAATTTCATTTCTCAATACTTTACTTTATTTTAACACATATATTGGTCTTTGTAATAATTTTCTTTTATTAATTCATCCATTATTTTTAATTGAAATTACTTATTAAAAGAAATTAGAAGACTGCATTTATCTCATTAAATTAATACTTGTCTTTACCTAGTCGTTGCCATTCTCTTCATTTATTTTTTCTTAGCCCGAATCTTTTTTTATATACTTTTTCATACTTTTATCAATTTCTCTTTTCTTAGCTATTATTATTATTATTACATTTTCAAGGTTTGGCTTTACCTGAATTTCGCTTTTACCTTATCAACCTTTGAAGTCTTTTTGAAAATAACACGCAATTTTCTTTCAGTGAAAATCTAAAAGCTCGCTTGTGTTAAATCAAAATGAGAATGTATTTGTGGGGCAAAGCTACTTAACTGGTTTAAATGCTGTTAAAGATGAGAGTTGAATAGAGTGAGCATGCAAACAATAAACAAATGTCTTCCAAACACACCCGTGCAGCTCTTGGTTCATACATTGACTAATCATGCTCAACTGCATGGTTCATACATTGACTAATTATGATATACTAATTATAAAATTCTCCGCATATGGAGCAGATTACAGTGATGCCTGTTTAAAAAACAGTGTGTTCACCAAGAAATAAAGAGTACACAGAGTATATATCTGTATTGCATTTATTTTCCTTATATCTTTATGTTTTTGATACAAAATTCTACATATCACATAGTTTTATGATCAGTATGACATCATAAGATGATTGTATGGTATGATGGTTTGGTATGGTGGTATGAAGATCATGGAAAGATGGTATGGTATGATATGGTACGATATGGTATGGTATGGTATGGTATGGTAATGGTATGGTATGGTATGGTATGGCATGATGGGTTTGGTGTGTTTGTATAACTCTGAAATTGTTCTTATTTGTCTTATCAACATTATGTTAAACTTTTCGAAATTGTATTAAAACAGATTCAATTAACTTTTGTCATTATATGAAATGGAACTTTTTTTGCTTAAAGTTTCACACACACATATTTTCTTTGTTTTTTTTTTTTTTTTTTTGTTAATAGTGTTACTTTTCTCGGACTATGCGAAGCCAGACCATGTTCTAGGTAAGTGTCTACGAACAGTTTCAATGCTCGCTTCCACATTTACCTCGTCCTTAATTTGTGTGGCAGGTGCAAAAGGGTTATTATTTAAAAATCTAACTACCAAATTAATTCTTTTGACATAACGGGTTGCAACCAGAAACATCAGTTGCTCTAAATAGGTCGAACCGTACATAATCAATACATTTTGTTCAATAAAAATATCCAACCCAAAAAAGGAAAGATTAGTTTTAACACTGATCTTACATCAAAACTTCCACTCATTCGTTTTGCTTGATCATCCTCCTCCTCTACTGTCTACTTTTCTTTCATGCCATCTTTTATCCTAAAATTTCGTTTAAATTAAGTTAAAAAACTTTATCATGATTCGTATCAAGTTTTCAATGATAAGATAGAAAAGAGAAGAAATAAGTGTTACTCACAAAACACAAAAAAAAAAAAAAAACTATCAAAACAGATCATTGGAAAAAACCCTTAAACAAGAGAAGAAAAACAAATTGAAAGTGAAACTAAACAAAGTAGAAATCTTGTTATTTTTGACTGAAGTATTGAATGAGTACAAAGATGGACATAAACAAACTTGAGTTAAACATACAAAGTAAATGTCTACAAAAAATCGGTTTATAATTGGCAAGTAGCCAAACACTACACAACAAGCTGGGCTAACAAAACTAGCCAATAGCTAGTAGTTGGCTAGTTGGCTGGCCAGCCAACTACAACTTCAACGCATGCTGCTGATGTGCGCCGACTTCTTGTCTGTTGACTCACTTGGCATCGACCATCGACCATCGACGATATTGCTGTTCAATGGCTTGCCTGGTTTTATTTTTATGACGCTAGGTATTTATTGACTTTTGACGCTGTTTTATTACTGCTTTCAATATTTATTTAACTCGTACTCAAATTTTTTAAATTTATACGGGCTTTTGTTGTGTGGATGCCAACAATTAAGCTAATAAAGTGTGGGTTGTGGCGTAAAGTTAGACTTATTTTGAAAAAAAAGAAAGAAGAAAAACATTTGAAATGGGTAAATATTAGTTTTTTGTCATTTTTATGGGTGTAACGGGGAAAAAAATTAAACTCACTGTCGCCAATAAAAATTCCAAGCTCGAGAGTCATCTTCAGAAAAGGGAAAGGTATGTGTTTTGAGCACTTGGTTGTTCTCCCGGGGGAATATGCATGATTTTTTTGTTCAATATTCTTACTGTCTGCTTTATTTTTATTGTGACAAAAATTTATTTTTTATTCCACAGAAATACTTTGTATAAAATTGCTGAAGTTGCGCATTTTTTCAGAAACACCATTTTTTCGCCTTTTTTTTTTCAATATTAAAGAGCTTGTTTTTTTAACACAGACTGATTCATCCAACAGAGTGTATTGCACTTTGAGTTGTTGTTGATGTTGTTATGCTTACACTTTCATGCTTTCGTCGACGTTGGCAACCATGCTTAAGTGTACGGCAGAAAAAACGGAAGGTAAAAAGAAAATTTTAGTGCGTGAGTTGCCATTATGGCCAACTATTCGTTACTAATGCAAGCATGCACATATTTTCCAAATTGTTTATAACATTGAATGTTCAATATTAAAAAATCCATAAACAAAAGTGAAATTTTTTAAAAGTGTGAAAAATATTTGAAGCCCATTAATGCATTAAATGCAATCATAGATTATCAAGGGTGGTAAATTACAAAATTACTGTTAAGAAATCTTTGCATGAATTGCATAATGAAAGCCTTTTAAGTGTGTAAAAACCAACACATGATTATATGTTTCCAATGTTGACCCTTAATTAGCTTTTTTAATGGAGTTTTTTTTTTAAGTGAAAAAAAAACACCAGAAACCTAAGTAAAAACTTGGTGTTTCTTTTCAATTTTGTCGAAGCCATTCAAACGTCAGTCAACCAGTCAACTTAAGCTGTCTTAAGTAAGTGTATTTTGGGGTCATAGGTAAACAAGAAAGAAAAACGCTTCGTTGACAACAAGAAGCCTTCAGGGCAGATATATTTATGTATTCGCATAGCACTGTAGCTTACTTAGTCACACTGTATTCTTTTGTGGTATTGATGTATTCTTTGAACATTTTTACAGTTTAATCTGTATAAGAATTAGTATTTTCCCAAGGTGATTCGCGCATATAAGAAAAGGTTGGTCTGTTGACACTTAAATAAAAAACTCTTACTATTCAAGACAAACGAGAAGTTAAGAGTTTGTTACAAAGGAAATCTATAAAGAAATGGTACACTGTGTATAAGTTGCCCAAAATTAAAAGACATTTAAATTATTTAAAAAGCTTTCTATCAAATGATCCATGAAGTAAGAGGTTGCTTCATCTACAAACTGTTCTTTTCCGAACAAACCAGCAAAAGACTAGACAGTTGTTTGGTTAGTTGCTATATTAACTCATCAGTAGTATTCTGTGGCTTCTGCAGTACACTCGCTTTGAAAAGATAATAACAACAACTTCTTGAAAACCTATGCGGAATTACAACTATATTTAGAAAATTTACGATAAACTTCGCAAACATTCTTTCTGTGAATTGTAAGTGAATTACTTAAAAAAATATGCAGTTCCCTGTGTCATGAACGCACCCATATGTATTCTGACGTGACAAAGTATATTTTTCCTTTCTCTTATTATTAGCTGTATCGTTTACCATATCGCTAAGCTAGTTCTCATCCTTACGGTTATTGTCTTAATCCTTGTTCTACCTCTCGTCGCGTTCAACTTTTTGTTCTTATAATTGTCAGAAGCCATTTCCTATTTCTTATCCCACTTCTTGCCCAATAAAGGACTTACTCCTTGCCCTCATCCTTTTTGCTTATCCTCGTCTTATCGAAATTAAAATTTTTTTTTTCTCTAATTATTAGTTTTCATCCTAATCTTGTTCTAATTCATGTTTTTATGCTTACTCTTATTTTTCTTCTTATTTTTATTTATATTATCTTTTTTACTTTGATTGTAATTTTTCTTCTTAGTCTTGGTCTAAGTCATATTTTTAATTGGATTTGATTTTGAATTTGATATTGAATTTGATTTTGAATTTGATTTTGAACTTTATTTGTATGTATATATATTTGTATTTGTATTTAGATTATTTTAATTTTTATTTTAATTGCTTTAATTTTTTTATTTTAATACATTCTAATTTTTATTTTTATTGTTACTGTAATTGTTATTGTTATTTTTATTTTCTTTTTTTTATTTTTATTTTAATTTTTAATTTTATTTTTATCTCTATTTTTATATTTATTTGTATTGTCTTTGTATTTTTGTGTTTATTTTTATATTTGTTTTTAATTTTTTTTCTTTTTATTTTTATTATTTTTATCTTTTTTATTTTAGTTTTTTTATTTATATTTTTGAATTTTTAGTTTTTTTTTTACTCTTTTGTTATGTTTTATTAATTTTTTTGTTATTATTTTAATTATATAATTTTAGTTTTAGTTTAAGTTTAAGTTTAAGTTTAAGTTTAAGTTTACGTTTAAAATTAAGTTTAAGTTGAAGTTGAAGTTGAAGTTGAAGTTTAAGTTTAAGTTTAAGTTTAAGTTTAAGTTTAAGTTTAAGTTTAAGTTGAAGTTGAAGTTGAAGTTTAAGTTTTAGTTTTAGTTTAAGTTTTAGTTTTAGTTTTAGTTTTGATTTTGAATTTTGTTCTAATTATAATTTTGATTTAAAATTTTATTTGTATTTGTATTTGATGTGTATTTTTATTTGTATTTGATGTGTATTTTTATTTGCATTTGTGTTTATATATGTTTGTAACTGTAACTGTAAAAATAAAAAATAAATAACTGGCCATTTCAGCCCTTGAAAGGACTTTGACATAGCTTCTTATGGCCAAATTGTGTTGTGCGTGTTATTAAGTTTGTACACAATTGACCGAGAACTGGACCTACTAGTTTTATGCTGACTCCGAACGGCGATGAACGGAATGTTCTTGTTCTCAAGAAGCTTTACATGGCATTTTGAATACTCTCTTAGGTTTGCCATTGTCTGCAGAGAGATGGCGGCCGTACAGAAAAATTATTTAAATTCAAATAATTTTCTGTCGCTGCTGGGATTCGAACCCGGGTCTCCAGGTTCGTTGACACAGAGGCCACGCACTTTAACCCACTACGCCACGGACGCCACCGTGTAACTGTAACTGTACTGGTATTTTTAGTATTTTTATTTTTTAGTGATATTTGTGTTTATATTTGTTTGTATTTGTATTAGTAAATGTATGTGTATTTGTGTTTGTATTTGCATTTGTAGTTGTATTTTTATCTATTTTTGAATTTTTTTATTTTTTGGTTTTGTTTTTTAAGTTTTATTTTTTGGTTTTGTTTTTTAAGTTTTATTTTTAATTTTTATTTTTATTTTTTTAATTTCTATTTTTATTTTTAGTTTTTTACTCTATTGTTATGTTTTGTTAATTTTGTTTCATTCATATTTTTATTTTTATTTTTTTTATTTCAATTTTGATTTTGCTTTTGATTTTGATTTTGATTTTGATTTCGATTTTAATTTTGATTTTGATTTTGATTTTGATTTTGATTTTAATTTAGATTTTGATTTTGATTTTGATTTTGATTTTGATTTTGATTTTGATTTGTATTTTAATTTAGATTTTGATTTTGATTTTGATTTTGATTTTGATTTTGATTTTGATTTTGATTTTGATTTTGATTTTGATTTTGATTTTGATTTTGATTGTGATTTTTATTTTAATTTAGATTTTGATTTAATTTTGATTTTGATTTTGATTTTGATTTTGATTTGATTTTGATAATGATTTAAATTTGATGATTTTAAATTTTATTTGTATTTAATGGGCATTAATATATGTGTTTGTATTTGTTTTTGGGTTTGTAACTGTATTTGTATTTTAATTTTTATTTTTATTATTTTTATTTTTAGTTTTAGTTTTAGTTTTAGTTTTAGTTTTAGTTTTAATTTTAGTTTTAGTTTTAATTTTAGTTTTAGGTTTAGTTTTAGTTTAAGTTTAAGTTTTAGTTTAAGTTTAAGTTTAAGTTTAAGTTTTAGTTTTAGTTTTAATTTTTATTTTTAGTTAATTTTAATTTTTGTTTGTATTTTAGTCTTTAGTTTATTTTTATTTTAATTTTAATTTTAGTTTGCTTTATTTTATTTTCATTTTTTTTTTTGTAATTTTTTTTTATTATTTTATTTTTGTACTTTTTTATTAATTTATTATTTTATTTTTGTACTTTTTTATTAATTTATTATTTTATTTTTTTATTTTATTTTTTTTTTCACGGTGCATGCCCTTTTTTGTATTTTGTATATTGGGATATTTTCATTCAAATTTTCTACAGTGTTCCTACAATACTTTATTACATTTCAAGAATTTCTGATGATGAATTTCTAAGGTTTGCACATGAAATGATTTCTGTACATTTTTTTTTTTTAAATATAATAATATTTATTTAAAATATTTCATTAATTTTTCAACTTTTCTGTGCTTCCAAGTCGATTTTAGTTGTTTTCTTACAAGTAAGGTTAAATTCGTAGTGTCGTTAGTTAAATTCGTATCCAATGTTAAATTCGTACTTTGCAAGAAAGTAAAAATTAAACTCTGCAAACAGAAGAAATTTTGATTTGTGTCTTTGCTAAGTTATTCGGATTTACAATTTAACTTCACACAGTTTCTTTTATGACGTGATTGGAAAATCTCACTCTTAGTTTCGTTGCATAAAATTTACCGTACCGCCTATAGTCACCGAGTTATAATTCCATGCAACGTTTTTGCAAATTTTTTGCATTAGTAGGTATTAAGCTGTGACGCAAGAATTCTTCGAAAAATCAGCTTTTTCTGTCGTAAAATAAAATGTTCCTAGCACTTCTACTCACTGAGCAATAAATCCATGCAACGACGTTGCATGATTGTTGCTTTTTCGATTTTAGAGTGGCTCTCTTCCCGGACTCATGGCATCGAAAATTATTTGTCTATTTTTGTAGTGAGGGCTAAGTGTAAAATATTTTTTACCGTAGCATCAAGTACTAATAGCGAGTGCTAATTCAATGTAACAAATTTGCAGTTTCGTTGCTTAGTAGCTCCATCCGCGTCTCAATGACATCAATAATTTTGTTTTACTTTTGTCATGAGATCAAAGGATTAGTCTATATCGTCATCATATTGCATATCAATGCATTTTGGAAAAAATGCCCTGTTCAACTTGTTCGGAAACCAGCAACTTTATCACGCCAAAAAGTAAAAAAAAAAAAAAACAAATAGTCATGTCTAAAGGAAAAGTGTTCGCTTTGATGTGTTGTAGCCGATAAAGTAACGTTTCGAAAGTATTGAAAGTTGGGGTTAATTTTTCTATTTTCTAAAATTATGACCTGTGCGCAAACTTACTTGATTGACTGTATGTATCTGCTAACATTTAGTTTGTTTTTTAAATTGCTTATTTGATAACATAATGTGAGTGCCAACAAATCGATAGAAAGAAACTACAACGTATTATTTCAGATAGACATAAATGAACCTGCAGCAACTATAATTAACTTAAGCTATTACAAGCTGCAAAAACCGAAAGATATACATGATTCCAAACTAACACCGATAAAATAATGAACAACATTTTCATGACTAACAGTGGAAAAACGAAACCGCGTATCGAAGCCGTTCAACTCAACATGTAAATTAATTTCGGTTACTGGTCGGTATCAAATCAACGTGATTTGTACGAGTGGTAAATGAAACGATTTTTATGTATTATTTTACATTGAATTTAATTTTCTTTTTTCTAGTATTTGTTGGACGCTTTATTTTTTGTTTTCGCTTTATTGCATGTTTGTAATAATTGAAGCGTGTAATTATATTGAAAGCTACCGCTTTAGAGTAGTATCACGAATGAAAACGTGATGGCCAATGTCAATAAAGTTGAATTTGAAACATGGCTGAGAGTGGGACTAAGACTGTGGCGTGTAAGACGAGAAGTAGTCGATGTTAGCTAAGAAAAATAACAGTGCGCAAAGTGGCAGTGTATTTGTCAAATCAGCAATAATCCAAGGCATCGATTCAGTGGATTTTGTGCGAAAGTTGTTTTCATGAAATAACAGTAAAAATCAAGAGTGTTGCTTGCATAAAGGCCGACTTTGTTATTTTTTATTTTTATTTTTATTTATTAGTTGATAGAGAAATATTTTAATGAAGCGTTAAATGCAGTCACCGTGACTTTAGCGTGAAAACCGACTTTATTGCGCCACAATCCGAGTGACACATCCGTAGAATGCACAACATTTTAAGTGTTGGTTGGCTAGCAAACAATTACAATGGAGCCAAGCAGATGTTTAATGGTGCATCGGAAATGATTTTTAAAAAGAACAGGCAGCGGAGGCTGAAGCGAAGATAACTACTCATCGGGGTTCTACACAAACCAGCTCAAATTTCTTTACTGTGTGTTATTATTTTGACCTACTCTTCCCTTTTTTTTCGCTCCCGCTTTTACCTACTAAATGATATCATGTCTTGACATGTTTCAACTTGTTTAAACAGAAATTTGAAGAGCATGTTTGAAGTATAGATGACTAGTCATGGGAAGTTTTGTGCTTTTGCGAATGCCATGATTCGAATTAAGAGGGGAGATAGGTTTAGGACTACGTTTTTTAATTGATTACCATACATTTTTTTCTTCAAATAACGAATGTATTTAATTTATTTTAATTATGAGAAAATTTTGCACACATAATATGGTAGGGTAAATAATACATTTTTTTTTTTTTTTAAATATGTACTCGAAACAATATATCAACTGCCACTCATTTAAGGTCACCATCAGAGTTAGCCGTTTATGTACATTCTGGAGTTGACAGTTTTCATCTGAAATCGATTAGATTTTAAATTAACTTTAAGTACCTACATGTCTTTCTGCAATATAAACAGTTAGGTTTACAGTTTTTGGTTTCCCCAAAAAGAAAAAACTGAAAATTATAGTTTAAGAGGAGTTTAAAATAAAAAAAGTTGGAAATATCGTGGACACTTCCGTAGGTTTTGACGCGAAAGCGTATTTTTATCCTTATCCCTACACTTTTCTTTGTTCCCTAATTTACCTTCATCCTTATCCCTGTTCTTACATTTGTCCTATTTATTGTTCATACTCTCTTTTTTAATCCATATTAAAATTCCTGACCTCATCATTGTTCGAAACCCTTTTCTAATTCTTGTACCACTTATATTCCCAATCTGTATCGTAAATTTTGTCCTTAGTGTGTTCAAACTTTTTTTAATAATGTCCTAAATATTATTTGAGTCCTTTCCAAATCTTTGTCCTCATCCTTGTCTCAATCCTTGCTATAGCCTTTTCCTCAATCCTTGTCTTTATTGTCCTAAACCATGCTCCAAGCTTTGTCCAAATCTTTGTCGTTCTTCTTATCATATCCAGGTAGGATATTTTATTTTTTAATTTTTTTAATTTTTATTTTTTTAATTTTTATTTTTGTTTTATTTTTTTATTTTTATTTTTTTTTATTTTTAATTTTTATTTTTTGTTTATTTTTTTATTTTTTATTTTTTCTTTAGTCTTATTTTATTTTGCTTTTATTTTTTACTTTCGGTTCAGTTTTTATTTATTTTTATTTTTCTATTTTTTTATTTTCATATTTTTTTTTAATTTTTTATTTTGGTTTATTTTTATTTTTTTTTTATTTTTATTATATTTTAAATTTTTTTATTTTTAATTCTTATTTTTTTAATTTTTATTTTTTGTTTATTTCTTATTGTTTCTTTAATTTAATTTTATTTTTTATTTTGCTTTTATTTTTTATTTTCAGTTAATTTTTTTATTCTATTTTAACTTTTTTTATTTTATTTTTTTCTTCGTTTATTTAGTTTTATTTTATTTTATTTTTTTTCTTCGTTTATTTAGTTTTATTTTATTTTCCTTTTTTTTTTTGTTGCTTTTATTTTATTTTATTTTTTTTATTTGCTTTTATTTTATTTTATTTTTTTTATTTGCTTTTATTTTTTATTTTTATTTATTTTTTTTTTTTTTTATTTACTTTTTTATTTTATTTTTTTTTATTTTCTTTTTATGTTATTTCTTTTTTTTTATTTCCTTTTTATTTTATTTTTTTTATGCCTTTTTATTTTATTTTTATTTTACTAATTTTTTTAATTATTTCTTTTTTATTTTTTTAAATGTTTGTTTTCTATTTTTTTAATTTTTTGTGTTTTATTTTTTTAATTATTTTTTTTTTATTTTTTTTTTTTCTCTTGCTCATTTAGTACAGTTAGGATTCTTTTAGTGGTACCATGAGAGTCCTCATGACACCATTAATTGTTTTTTTTTATTTTTACCATGTGACTGAAATCCCAGCTTTTCTGTCGTTCCATAAAATTATACATAGCGCGTAAAATCATAAGTAGTTATAATTCCATGCAACGTTTTTTCATTGTTCATGCATTTTTACTGCATTGTGATTGTCTCCGTGGTGCCGTGGCTCCAACAATTTTTTAATTTTTGTTATGAAATCAAAGAACTATCTTTCGGTGTTGTTAAATAGAACTTTTCGTAGCACTCATTATTACTCATTAAGTAATAATTACATGAAACGCCGTTGCATCATTGTTGTATTTTCGATCTTGTATTTCGACGTCCCTTGGCGTCATGAATTTTTTGTCTATTTTCTCATGAGAGCTAAGAACCAGCTTTTAATGGCATATAATATTTTTTACTGTAGCACATATACATACCGCGTTATAATCCTATGCAACGAATTTGAAATTTCGTTGTCTAGGCAGCTCCATCCATGTCCCAATGACGCCTTTAACTTTTATTTTTTTTTTATTTTTGTCATAAAGTCAATAATTTAATCTCTACTGTCGTATGATTGCTTTTCTAATAACACGTATTCTTATTCGTAACAATACAATGCAACGCCATTACATTTTAAAAAATGTATTTTTTTAACTTGTGGAGTCAAGTCAAAAAGGATAATTTTTGCCATTTTTGTAGAACTTTTTTTTATATAAAAAAAAATATTTAAACAACGATATTATTCCGAAGTAAGTTTCAAATAAAACGTTATAAGTAATATGAAGACTCCAACTGCCAATTTTTAAATACAAAAATTAAAAAAAAAAACTGGTTTTGATAAATACGCGTTTAAAGGAAAACGAGCCCGTCCCTTAACGAGGGACGCTCCCTTCATCGTTCATAACATTAGAACGAACAACAATTTTTATAGGATACTTTGGAAACATATTTTTGAATGGTTTTACTAACAATTTATGGCATAAAAAATTTTCAATTTGTTAAGGCAAGTAAACCTATTTCCCCGCCTTAAGTACTTAAACAAACTATCATGAAAATTCTAAGCATTTATGTTCTATCAGTTTAGGTAGAATTCAAATTATTCGAAATATATTTTGAATTACGAACGTGCAGCACTTTTCCACATTATTTACAGATTTTTGCTGTGGATCGATTACACTGCGAATTTTAATCAAGCAAAATTTGTTCTACAGTATTTACACGTATTTACTCAATTGTTGCAATTACAAAACAATTTTTTCTGTCAGAACAATTTTATTGCTCTGCAAAAACAAACTGAGTGCAAATAATTGTCATTATGTGGAAAATGCTGTTTGATGTTCCGCTGTCAATGTCACACTCATTACCTGCCGTTAGTAGCAGGTTTATTTAACAAACGTTTACAGTGCCCACAATAGCAACATTAACAGCTTCAACGACAACATGTTTGCATGTCACAACAAAGTCTTTGCGCGCATTCGTTGAACAAGATTTATTAGTTTTATGATTGTGAGCCGCCTGCCTTTGGTTTCGAACTTCGGCTCGAAACAAAGACCACATCAACCACACTTTAACGCATATGGAAATTTATACAATTACAGTCAGTTTTTAATTGAATTCTGCCATTAAGCTTAAGTGTCAATATTGTGGTTGCTGCAAAACATTAACCAACATGTTGTGAACATTGTTTGCTTTAATTGTCCTTTTGACCAGCAACATACCGATTAATTAAATACTTCAAACAATATTTATTTAATTTTGATTTTGCTAGTTTAATTATGAGAAAAGTTTAAAATTAATAGATTAACAAATGAAGTTGAATAATATAAAAGGGCTGTTCACAATGTCTGAAAAATATGACTGAATTATACGCAAGACGATCAATCGATTTATGTCTACGTTTACTCTTATAGAACATATTCATCCAACACGAGCTCATACTGTGCGTTCCGAAAAAACCATCACCGCTGTAGACGTGAGTTTCTCAACTAGTCGGTCTTTACCCGTCCACTACGTTTTGGGGAAAGATTTTGAGGAAAGACCTTGGCTTGATGCAGGAATTGAAGCCATCAGACTGTCGTTTTCGTAGTATGTTCAGTGAATGGACTGAAAATCTATTGGAAATTGAACCGCATTACCTCCAAATCATCTTCAGCGGTGAGGAACATTTCTGGCTTAACGGGTACATAAATAAGAAAAAATTGCCGCATTTGGAGTGAGAACAATCCTGAAGAGACTCTTCCAGGCTTCCTTACATCTAGAGAAAAGTTACTGTCTGTTGTGGTTTGTATGTTGAATGCATCATTGGTCCATACTTTTGCAAAACTGAAGATGGAGCCAACGTAACCGTCAATGGGTAGCACTACAGACATATATTTTATGACTTTTTGATTCCCCACGTCAATACTAATCGTCTAAGTATTAAATACTTCCAGCAGGATGGGTGTTACAATCCATACAGCATGTACAGCCATCACTTTAGTGGGACGAACTTTTAATGACCGAATCATATCAAGAAATGGGCCTGGCAATTGACAATCTGGACTGTCCTTTTCTTGAACTGATGTGAATTTTAGAATGTGATATTGGCCAAAAGGTCATGCTGCGGAGTGTTGGACGAAAAACAGGGAAATTTTTCTTGTTCTAAAGTGTCGCAAGTATCCTCGTTTCTCCCTTGTGCAGTTATTTTACTTTTTTTTTTCTCTACACATTTGCATCCGACTTAATATACAAGTTTTACGCCGATTTCGAACAGCTATGATCAAGAACCTTTCGTGACATTATTTTCCGAGAGGTGAAATATATACTGCGAGAGGTGATGATCATTACGAAAATTATTTTTTATTTGAAAGCCTGTCTGACTCTGCTATCGATGGAGTTCCGAATCTCCCGATTCTAAGCTACTGAACGGTCCACACGTTCTAATTCTAGGCATAATACTACATTATTCGAATATTTTCTTTGATTAAAAGCATTTTTAAAAGACAATTTCGCTAATTTTTTTTTTTTTACTTAACGTAGGGGTCGCTTTTACAGTCCGGTCTTAAAGAATGATATATGTATTAAAGAATGATATATAATGATAACATTGATAAAAACAATGTTTTTGTTTCAGAGAGTCCAACTTTTGACGTAGAATACGTCATTCTCGGAGGTAAGTAGGGTGGTTGATAGTGATCAGGTGTCGGTATTTATATCACTTTTTGAGCCTTTGGTGGGCCTAAAGTACTGATCGTACAATGTTGATGTTAGCACTTGTTGGTCTGCTTGATCCTCAATGCGACAAAAATTCATGTTAGAACTCTCTAACTTATATAAATTTTACACAATTACATGAAATATAAAGCCAACATTTGATGTTTTTGTTTGCTTAAACTTGCTACCTATTTATCGACAGTTTCCGGTTTTATCGAAATAACCATAAAATTTGTATGGGAGCCCCCCTAAGGAGTGGTCGGAGGGAATAAGTGTCAGAGGCAAAAATGTTCCTTTTGCAAAAGTAATGGGGGTCGGTGATACATATTAACCCTCTCCGGCACTCTCTTGAAGGTCATATGCTCAGGTGTATGGAATAAATAAACAAAAATCATAAAATTTTTATTGGAGCCCCCCTAAGGAGTGGTCGGACGAAATAGGTGTCTAAGGCAAAAATGTTCCTTTTACAAAAGTAATGGTGTCGGTCACACATATAAACCCTCTCCGACACTCTCTTAAAGGTCATATGCTCAGGTGTATGGAATAAATAAACAAAACCTATAAAATTTGTATGGGAGCCCCCCTAAGGAGTGGTCGGAGGGAATAGGTGTCAAAGGCAAAAATGTTCCTTTTACAAAAGTAATGGGGTCGGTCATACATATAAACCCTCTCCGACACTCTCTTAAAGGTCATATGCTCAGGTGTATGGAATAAATAAACAAAACCCATACAATTTGTATGGGAGCCCCCCTAAGGAGTGGTCGGAGGGAATAGGTGTCAAAGGCAAAAATGTTCCTTTTACAAAAGTAATGGGGTCGATCATACATATAAACCCTCTCCGACACTCTCTTAAAGGTCATATGCTTAGGTGTATGGAATAAATATACAAAAATCATAAAATTTGTATGGGAGCCCCCCTAAGGAGTGGTCGGAGGGAATAGGTGTCAAAGGCAAAAATGTTCCTTTTGCAAAATTAATGGGGGTCGGTGATACATATTAACCCTCTCCGGCACTCCTTTAAAGGTCATATGCTCAGGTGTATGGAATATATATTTTGCTAAATAGTTTTTAAAAAAGATGTCATCAAAAGCGAATTGACTAATTCTACGTCTTGTGTTACGACATAGTCGAAACTACTGTATCTTTTTTACTATAAAGGTCATTGGGTCCAAGCACTCAGTTCTAGTACTTACCCACAAGATCCCAGTTTCTACCAATCTAATGTACCATTCTTAGGTCATAAAATTAAAACTCGCAAGAAATCATTAACCTCTTCAGAAGAAAGTATATTGATTACCCAGTAGAACTATGTATATAGAAAAAAAATCAAGTTAATTTTCACTAAAACGGGATGCTTGACCCCAATTACCTTTAGAGCAAAAAAGTTGGACTCCTCAAACAAAAACATTGATGTATCACTCTTTAAGATCGGACTGAAACTAAAATGATGGTAGAAACTGGAATTTGGTAGGTTAGTACTAGAACGGGGTACTTGACTCCAATGACCTTTATAGCAAAAAGGTTGGATTCCTCGAAACACCAACATTGATATATCATTCTCTAAGATTGGACTATAAACACCGAAGATATACAAAAAAACTGAAATGCGTAAACCCTCATCATCCGAGACCACTTCTTCAAGTAGTTGTAACTGTTTATCCTCACTTACACGAAAATTATGGTTTTCAATGCATCGATTGTTGTTGGTTTGTCAGCATAGACTTTATGTATGTCCAAAGAAAATAATCAAGAGGACTCAAATCACTAGATCCTCGAAGCCAATTTACAGGTCAATTCACAATATTATACGTCCATCGAAAGTTTTCTTCGTTTAGTTAATTGTTTCGTTTGCTGTTTGACACCTAGTCTATCCTGCTAGAACCTTGGCGGCCTCGGTAGTCGAGTAGGTAGCGTGCTCGACTGCTACCCCAGGGGTCCCGGGTTCGATTCCCGGCCAGGCCATGGTCCTACGCTTTAAAACCTTTCGCATTTGCAATTTTCTATCCTCTTTTCTAATCAACTGAAATTAAAAATTCATCAATATTTACGACTTGAAGTTGTAGTTGATGGTAGAGAAGTTTGTGGATGAGATTGCCTTATAACTTGAATTGACTGAGGTAAAGGCATAACACTTGCCTCTGATTCAAATTCACATGTTTCTTTGGCTTTCCACCACACTTAGAACATCCTACACGTGTTTCACCTGATTGATCTATCCTTCCCGCTAATCTATCACCCCATTTTCGAACCAAGGCAGACTTGACTGAATAGGTATTCCACCTGAAATCCTTGGTTCAAATCTAAAAAAAAAAAAAAAAATTTCATCGGGAAACGAAAAAGTCATTAATCTTGGCTCTATAGCTATTACCGTTGACAGTAACACGCTGATTTTCTAAAAAACATATAATCCAATGACTCCATCAGGCCACAGATTGTGAATTTTTTGGGATATAACGGCATTTTGTTAATCTTATGTAGATTATCTTCATTCCAAATACAATTCGGGTTTTTGAACCATTAAATAAGCCTCTTCGCTGGACGAAATTAGTCGATAAAACAGCGGGTCCAATGACTTGGTTTTGGATCCGATCACTGAAATCTCGATGCAAAGAATGCTTATCCGCCTGCAATTCTTGCTGGATCTTGTAAGCCTTCAAACCAAGATCTGTGCGTAGTTTCTAAAAATTGGACGGACAAAGACTAAGAAATTTTGTGAATGACGTCGAATCGACAAATTTGGATCCTCAACACCATTCTCCTGAATGGATGCAATATTCTTTTCAGTACGCACCCATCTTGGGCGTTTCGGTGCCACTGCATCGTGCAAAGAGAATGTTGTACGAAAACGCTCAATAATACAGCGAATAGCGGTCTCAGATGGTCGATTATACCGGTTGTGCTATGGTACAAGTGTTCTATGAGTTTGGACAAAATAATAAAACCATAATTTTGGAACAAAATATCTAAAATTTGTAAACATTCTGAGGCATGTATGTTATCACGATAAAATTGCAAAGGCCATGAATTATTTTTTTTTTAGCTTTGAACCAAGGACTTCAGATGTTAACTAAGGATTTTCTATTCAGTCAAGTCTGCCTTGGTCCGAAATGGGGTCATAGGTTGGTCTAAACTTTAGACTCTAAAGGAAGGGGTTATCAAATGAAACTGTGTAAGTAGTTCTAAGAGTGGCGAAAGCCGTACAAACATGAGTTACATCTGAGGCAAGTGAACCTTAGTCTTAAAACTCTAAGTCTTAAAGCTGACTGAACTTATTTCTTAAAAAAATTTCTCACCCATCAACTGCAACTTGTCAGTCGTAAGTATTAACCCTTTGACGACCACTCCTGAGCCTCTGGGAAATTCGCAAATCCAACACCGGGTTCGTGTACAGCGACCCCAAATTACTAAGCAAAAAGGCTGCGAAAAACAATTTTTTTACCTGTAAAGATGAGAATAATCATGGGACCTATATGTCCCAATGGTCGTCAACGGTAAAAACGTATGCGACTATTTTCTCCCGTTGACAGTATGCGAACGAAAAGTTTGACGTCAAATCTTAATTCACTTCATGAGAACTCGCTGTTTTTAATCTATTGTGACATTTAACCAATGAAAGTTTATAAAATAACCTTTCTAATGGTGGTACTTTGACCTCTATATGACTATTGGTTTTGGAAATATTCCCTAAATAGTTCAAAATTTCGTTAAAAAATCCCAAAAAAATCTAATAGTTGGGCTTCTTTATTTGCTACGGCGTAATGTTTATTTTTATTTTTTAGCTTTAAACCAAGGATTTCAGGTGGAATGCCTATTCAGTCAAGTCTGCCTTGATTCGAAATGGGGTGAAAGATTAGTGGGAAGGAAAGGGCAACCGAGTGAAACACGTGTAGGATGTTCTAAGCGTGGTGGAAAACCGAAGAAATATGTGAAGTTGGGATTTTTTAACGAAATTTTGGAAATATTTTCTGAAAGATAGTCGTAGAGATGTCAAAGTACCAACATTGGAATGAAAATTTGACTCTTTTTTGATAGTGTTATTTTATTTGAGTCTTACTACGAACACGATCGCAAATCAAAGACCAAATTCTACTTGCGTCGTTTCTGCGATCGCTTTGATAATACTTACATTGGTTACAAGAAAATCTCTACATCGAACACTGATTCATTTCTATATCTGCATTGGAAGTCCGCGTGCAACTGGCTACTCAAATCATCGATACGTTCACCAACCGCAGGAGACCACCTCGCGAAGTTGTACGACAGGGACTTAAGCAATTCAAACTTGCGAAGATCATTACTTTGTCCGATCATTATCTCGGCAAAAGTGAAACGCGACGTAAGGATTTTTTTTGCTCCAAATAACACAAAGACCATCGAACCAATGCTATTTGTGCCTTTTGCAAAAAAACCATTTTGCTTCGAAATTTATCACAAAAAATGAAATTTCAGTGTTTTGATAAAAAACTCAACGAATTTGTTTTTAAATCAAATAATCAACTCTTTAAAAAATTTAAATATGTCATTACCTGTTTTACCTTTGAAGGCCATTGGGATATAGAGATTTCGTCAGATTTGGTGGTCGAGTGGAAAGTCGAAGTGGACTATATTTTTATAATTTTTTGTTGGAAAGTGGTAGGTTGCCCGCAACTTCTCTAAAAATTGTGTATCTGTAGCTTCCCAAAATATTGCAGCAAGAAGAAGGGGGAGAAAAAGTAAAGATTTTCCGACCTAGGGGTGGTCTAGTAGGCAAAGGGATAAATTTATCCTTGAAAATAAATAC
Organism: Pherbina coryleti; assembly: GCA_943735915.1. Classification (NCBI taxonomy): domain Eukaryota; kingdom Metazoa; phylum Arthropoda; class Insecta; order Diptera; family Sciomyzidae; genus Pherbina; species Pherbina coryleti. The sequence goes on along the minus strand of OX030952.1, from coordinate 73,723,100 downwards.
TTTCTGGTAGCCTCATTCATTCCCTTTTGAATGATACCTTGTAAAAAAACATCTATTGCATAGTTTTTCCAGGAAAAATTTTAAAGTAAAAGGGTCACCGGTGTCCCAATGGGCGTCAAAGGGTTAATGAATTTTTGATTTTAGTTAATTAAAAATGAAGAAACAGCGTAGGTCCATGGCCTCGTGGAATTAGAACCGGAGACCTCTGGGGTGGCAGTGAACCGCACCACCTTTCGACTACTGAGGCCGTGGTTGGTGTAGGATATCACAGAATGTTTCATGTATACTCAGAAAAAATAAAAATGAAAAGTGAAATTTAAAGTGAAATTAACATTGAAACGGTTAAATCCCATCCAACAGTCGAGTTTTTCAATTTAGCAGTCTAACTGTTGATAAAATAATGTTTTTAAAATAACCACTGTTTATTTAACATTTCAGCCTGTTAAATTGAAGAAACTCGTCTGTTGAATAGTATTTAACAGTTTTCACTGTTAATCGAGCACTGTTAGTGTTTGCAGATGTTTAGATCTGCAACCTGCACATAGTTTTGAGTCATGGAGCACTAAAAGAAACTTGAATTATTATTTTTTTTTTTTTTATTTTAACTGCTTCTTTTTTTGTTCTCACTCCGTTATGAGTAATGCCGAAATTTGAGTAATTCATTACAATTTTCCGCTCTCTTGGCCACAGCATATAATCGATGTCATTCACTCTGAAGGCATGTTGTTCAAATTATTTATTGATGCTACTACAGCCACGGCATATAATCGATGTCAATCACTCTGAGAGGCATGTCATTCAACTTATTTATTGGTGCTAATCGACTGAAGTAAATTAGTTGGATAGATTGGATTTATAAAATTTTATAGAGGCGATCTATTATTTTTACTCACACACACAACATATTCATGCTTATTTGCTTAAAACAAGTTTAATGCGCTCAGCGGAGTTTCACCTGTCCTTCACCTTTAAAGGATCATATTTCATTTCCGCAATTAAAACGCAGAGTTGCAAACATTTAAACATTAAAACCAAAGAAGAGACAACATAAATGTTCAAGATTTTTATTTATACGAATTAATGAATATTAAGCAACATTGATGATTGACGTTGTGACATAAGAAAATTATAAAATTTAATTTTGGGCTAATGAAGTCGTCAGGGTGGTTCAAGTCATTAGATAACTTTCTTTTCTTGCTTAAAAGTGTTTTTTTTTTTTGTTTTTTTTTTACATAAACTCTATAAATCGGTGAATACCAATTGAGATTATTTGAATCTAAAACCATTTCTTTTAACTTAGAACATATGGTTGTTAATTTCTGCTGGTTGTTGACACTTAAACAACTTGATGCTCTTTCGAGACACATTTCATATTTTCAAAGCCACGTAAAGATACGTTAATGTGTTATTTAACGAGAAGGTGTTGAAAACGTATAGCGCATAGAATTGATGAGTTGAAGCATGTGTTGCGTAGTCATGCGGCATTAATTCGCATGCAGCCCAAGTAATTACAGCATTGGATACAACAACTCGAAATGTTTAAGCATGCAGCATGATATTCCAATAAATTTCATATAAATAGAAAATGCTTAAATTACGAGCACGACTACGTACACGTTGGTAAAATTGTAAGCAACATAAACATACAACTTAAGGCTTGAATTAAAGCCGATGACATTAAGTTATTTGATATTTTTAAATACAACAACAAAAATACCAACATAATAATTACAACAACATATAACTGCAACAACGACTTATATTCATTTGCATTCACTTGCAACAATTTTAATATCATCAACCAAAACATTGCCATGGTTGGCGTGCCGATAGACTTTCGTACGTTGTCGACGACGTAGTTGGTCCCGTCATAATTTTTGTTCTTAACTTAACAAATTCTGGAGAACTGTAGCTTATTTATTCTATGTTGTTCAAGTTGTTTTTTTTTTTTTTTGCAATTTATATGCATGCAATTTTGCACTTGTTCAATTTCCGACAAGCTCACCGCCACAGTCGCCATACTTAATGCTCCATTCGTAATGTTGTGGACAGTGCTGCTGCTAGAGTGCTCAGTTCTTGCCCAAGCACGTTTTGTTGTTGCGAACAATGTTACAGTCTCAAGGTATGAGTTTCTGCTGCTGCTGCTACTGCTACTATTTCGCCACAAGGCAAGTAAACTTCATGCAGAAGAGTGTCGTGTTGAACACACCCAATTTACATTATATCACAGTATCCACCCAGCAGGAACATCACGTGCAAGATTTTCCGATGTCGGGTATGTCAAGGGTACCGAAACAAAAACAAAAATTTTAAATGTTCTATTAAAATTTCCTTTAAGACGATCCACTAATGACCTTCGAGTAGTATAATACATATAAAATCCAATACCGTTCGGCAAATATACACCTTAAGAGTGCTGCTAGTGTAACTTTTTTAGCTTTGCATACTTTATTATTAAACTAACGTTATATTAATACACGAATATATAAATTTATAATATAATTATTAAATATATTAATTATATTAATTTCTCGAAATAAATTTTTTATATTTATTGTGTTTTGCAATTTCTTATATTTAAGATATTTTTTACGTTTTTTTTTTTATTTTACATATTATTACATTTTATTGTACTACATTTTTTTATTTATTTTTTTATTTTTTTTTATTTTTTTTTTTTTATTTTTTTTTTTATTTTTTTTTTTATTTTTTTTTTTATTTTTTTATTTTTTTATTTATTTAATTTTTTTATTATTTTTTGTATTTCTACATAATTTATTATTAAATATTTTTAATAAAAATCTTGTATTATTTAATAGTTTTTTATATTTCTTGTATTATTTAATATTTTTTATATTTCTTGTTTTCTTTTTTCTTTTATATTTCTATATTTTTTGTATTTTTATATTTTTCTATTTTTTGCGTTTTTCATGTTTTTTTTTATATTTTTGTAAATTTTTTATATTTTTATACTTTTTTCTATATTTATATATTTTGCATATTTGTAATTCTTTTATACATTATTTTTATATATTTTTATAATTTGAAGACTTTTTTATTTTTCCATTTTTTTATTTCTCATATTTTGCATATTTTGTATATTTTTAATATTTTTTGTAGTTTTAGCATTTTTATCATAACAATAGTTTTATGTTTATTATATTTTTTTTTATATTTTTTGTTTATTATATTTTTGTTATATTTTTTGTTTTTTAGATTTTTTTATATATTTCATATTTTTTTGTTTTTTATTTCTTATATTTTTTCATATTTATATATGCTAAATATTACTTTTTATGTTTCTTATATTATTTAATATTTTTATATTTCTTGTTTTATTTTTCTTGTTTTTTTGTTTTTGTATTTTTTTTTTTTTTTTGTATCTGTTATATTTTTCTGTTTTTATGTTTTTTTATATTGTTTTATATTTTCATATTTTTTATATTTGTGTAGTTTTTTATATTTGTGTATTTTTTATATTTTTTATATTTTTTCTATTAAGCGTATTTTTGTATTTTTTAAAATTTTAATATTTTTTATATTCTTATATTTTTTAATTTTTTATATTTTTTATATTTTTTATATTTTTTTATATTTTTTTTTATATTTTAAATATTTTATATGATTAATTTTTTTATATTTATAATTTTTTTGCTATTTATATTTTTTATATTGGTTATATTTTTATATATTTTCTATTTTTAATAATAATAAATAATAATAACTGGTCATTTCAGCCCTTGAAATATATTTTATAGTTTTTGTTTTATATTTTTAATTTTTTATTATTTTTCATATTTTTGCATATTATTCTATTATTTATATTTCTTATATTTCTTATATTTTTTATATATTTCATATTTTTACATATTTCATATTTTTTATATTTTTCATATTTTTTATATTTTTTATATTTTTTATATTTTAATTTAATATTTTTATATTTTTTTTTTTAAGAACTTGCATAGAATTTTTTATATTTATATATTTATATAACACATGGTCCAATAAGTCCCGAGATTAACTACTAGGTGGCACCTCTAACGAAATATCGGTATAATATTTCGATAGTTCCAAACTTCAAACAATACGTGTAAAAATTTCATGACGATCTAATATTTAGTTCAGAAGTTGCAGTGATTTAAGTGACGCTACTGTTGATATTTTAAAAATAATGGATTCAAAGCAATTCCATGTGTTGATTTATCACTGTTTTTTTTATGAAAAAAAATACCGTCAAAGCTTAGCAATGGTATACTGAGTTTAAACTTGGTCGTACAGACACAAATAATGCTGAACGTTCAGGACGCCCAAATGAGGCAGTTGTTCCACAAAACATTAAAGTACACAAAATGGTATTCGCCGACCGTTAAGTCTGTTTACAAAGAATAAACATGCATTTTTGCGTCGGTATGTGACAATGGATGAAACATGGATCCACCATTACACACTTCAATCAAAACAGTCGTCAGCTGAGGGGCCACAGCGACACAACAGTCGGCTGAAATGGTTATGGCATCTGTATTTTGGGATGCGCATAGAATTTTATTCATCGACTATCTCGATAAGGGAAAAACAATCAACAGCGATTATTATATAGCGTTGTTGAAGCGTTTGAAGGATGAAATCGCGAAAAATTGGCCGCATTTGAAGAAGAAAAAAATTATTTTTCACCAAGACAATGCACCGTGTCACAAATCGATGAAAACGATGGCGAAAATCCACGAATTGGGCTTTGAATTGCTTCCTCATCCACCGTATTCGCCAGATTTGGCCCCCAGCGACTACTGGCTCTTTGCTGACCTCAAAAAAATGCTTGCCGGCAAGAGATTTGGCTCCAATGAAGAGGTGATGGCTGAAACTGAAGCGTATTTTGAGGCGAAGTACAAATCGTTCTATAAAACCGGTATTGAAAAGTTAGAAAAGCAGTGGAATGAATATATTGCTCTTGAAGGAACCTATGCTGATGAATAAAGAAAAATATTTTCAAAAAAAAGTTTTTTTATTACTTAGTCTCGAGACTTATTGAACCATGTGTTATATTATTATATATTTTTATATATTTTTATATATTTTTATATTTTTTTATATTTTTTTATATTTTTTATATTTTTTTTTTTTTTTTTTATTTTTTTATATTTTTTTATATTTTTTTATATTTTTTTATATTTTTTATATTTTTTATATTTTTTTATATTTTTTATATTTTTTAATATTTTTTTATATTTTTTATATTTTTTTATATTTTATTATATTTTTTTATATTTTTTTATATTTTTTCTTATATTTTTTTTATATTTTTTTTTTATATATTTTTATATTTTTTTATATTTTTTTATATTTTTTTATATTTTTATATACCTAATTCTGTTTTTACACGGTCTTTTTTTACACGGTTTTGATTTAACACGGTTTGAAAATTTTAATTTTCTTTATTGGTCTTAATTTTTTTTTTTTGTCAAATTTAATTTTTGCAAAATATGTTCATATCACAAATTGTGGGGAATTCCTTTTTTGTAGATACAAGCAAATTTACTTGTCAAAGTAATTGAAATGTGTTAATATTTTGTCAACTATCAATGCAATCAGACGTGTTTGGTAAAGACATTTTTAACAGGCAAATTTGTTTTTCTAACGTTAAATGAAATTGCATTTTAACGCATTCAGTTATTTATATGTTTTTATTTTGATAAATATTTTATGTATACCTAAAAGAAAATGTCGAAAACTACAAATACAGAATAAAAACGTAGCTATTTCTTTGGAAACCAAAATTTAAATTTTAGATCGCCTTCGAAATGGAGAAGGCTCAACATTTCTTGGCAAAATGTTCGGTTTAAACGAAACCACAGTAAGAACTATAAAAAAATGAAATTTCAATTGCTTTTAAGCTTAGAGACTTTTTTCTTTAATAACTATGCTTGTGTTAATACACATTATATACATTAAGGCGCCTCACAAAAAAAAGTTGTCCGGGTCCCCCCCCTCAAAATAATCTTTGGTCTATGTTATGATGGTTCCACAAATATTTTGGTTCTAACGATAGCCGTCAGCTAGCTAGAATGGTTCGAAAATACAGGGTGCTTTTTTTTAGAGGTATAGAACTTTGAATTGAAATAAAACACAAGAAAATCGTTTTAATGTCCATCAATTTGGCTTTATTGGAAGGATAATTTTATGCCATTAATGTTTAAATATGATTTCGGGCATGTGGCCGCCGCGGCTGGCTCGAATAAAGCCAATTCTACAGGTCCAATTTTCAACCACTTTTTCGAGCATATGGGGCAATAACGCCACGAATGTTGGCCTCCAAGTCCCCTAACGTTTCTGGTTTGTTGGCGTAGACGAGCGACTTCACATATCCCCAAAGAAAATAATCCAATCGTGTCAAATCACACGATCTTGGTGGCCAATTGACAGATCCATTCCGCGAAATTATGCGCTCATCGAATGTTTCCTTCAATAAATCGATTGTGACGTGCGCTGTGTGGCATGTAGCGCCGTCTTGTTGGAACCACAACTCAACCACATTCATGCCATCCAATTAGGGAACAAAATAGTCGGTTATCATGGCTCTATACCGGTCTCCATTAACGGTAACTGACTCTCCAACATTATTTCGGAAGAAGTATGGCCCAATGACTCCACCAGCCCATAGAGCACACCAAACAGTCAGTTTTTGTGGATGTAATGGCGTCTCAAGGATCTCATGTGGATTCTCTTCACTCCAAATGCGGCAATTTTGCTTGTTGACGTAGCCATTCAACCAAAAATGAGCCTCATCACTGAACAAAATTTTGCGATGAAAATCAGCATCGAGATCAATCTCATTTTCGGCCCATACACCAAAATCACGACGCATTGCATGGTCTCGCGGCTTTAATTCTTGCACAAGCTGGATCTTGTAAGGTCGCAAGCCAAGATCTTTGCGCAAAATCTTCCATAAAGTTGATGGACAAAGCTCCAATTGCTGTGCACGGTGGCGAATCGATTCATTCGGGACCTCTTCAACATTTTGCTCTACAGCGGCAATTGTTTCTTCGATGCGCACTGTTCGACGTCTCTGCGGATGCGTATTATCACATAAAGTAAACGTAGTGCGAAAACGACCCATGGTTAACCGAATTAATTGCTCTGATGGACGATTATGTCGACCATAAAATGGACGGAGCTTGCGGTAAACTTCGCGAACTGAACCATTATTTTCGAAATAAATTTGCACGATTTGCAAGCGTTGTTTTTTTGTCAACCTGTTCATGATGAAATGGCAAACCAAACTGAACATAAATGACATTAGAGTTGCCAGATTTGACCACAAAATGCCAGTTTTATCTCTATTCGAAAAACAAACCCCTAAAAAAAACACCCATTACCTCTAAAAATCACGTAATGTATGGATTACTTTTTTGCCATATTTTTAGCACAAAAAATTGTCATAAAAAGTGTAAATCAAAAAATTACAGGGTACCGCATCAAAAATTTTGGGAAATTTGCCCAAACATAAAAGATATTTAATTTTTTGCAGCAATTTTTTTGTATGCATTTTTTGCAATTTTTAATCAAATATGTATAACTCCTCTATCTTTTGCCTGATTTTCAATTCCGAGGTATCATTGAATAGGTGCTGACTGTTGCTTTTCATTCTTGTCACTAATTTACCCTTATAGGCCTTTTTTATGCTGTTGGTGCAATCTTCATCTATACGATTTCAATACGTTTATTCTTAAATTTGAACAAACTCAGACAATCTGGCTAATACCCGAAAGCATTAAAAGGCCTATAAGGGTAAATTAGTAACAAGAATGAGGTCAACACCTTTCCAATTATACCTCGGAATTGAAAATCAGACAAAAGATAAAGGAGTTACACATATTTAAATGAAAATTGCAAACAAAAAATATATAAAAAAATCACTACAAAAAAGTAAATATCTTTTGTGTTAGGGCAAATTTCCCAAAATTTTTGATGCAGAACTCTGTAATTCTTTGATTTACACTATTTCTGACAATTTTTTGTACTAAAAATATCATGGCAAAGAAGTTAATCATACATTACGCGATTTTTAGAGGTTTTTTTCGAACCATTCTAGCTAGCTGACGGCTATCGTTAAAGCCGAAACATTTGGGGAATCATCATAACATAAATCAAAGTTTATTTTGAGGGGGGGACCCGGTCAACTTTTTTTCCTCCATAGAGAGTGAGGCGCCTTAATATATATGTATATGTGATTAAATAAAATAAATATGAATAATTGTTCTTAAAAATCCTTGTTTTTCACTAATTTTAATAGGTTTTAGAGATAAGGAACCAATCCCCAATTTTTTCATACGATCAATGTCTTTTTTTACACGGTTTTTTTTCACACGGTTTTTTCTGGAACTGTAAAAACAGAATTAGATGAATATATTTTGTATAGTTTTTATATTTTACATAGTTTTTAATTTTGCAATTTTTATTAATTTTTCTTTAATAATATTATGACGATATTAACTGTCCTTAATACATCTAAAAATTCCGTTTTTTTCAAAAATTTGATTATGTCCCATTCTATCAGAAAAAAAGTCTGGCAATAGTTACTGGGAGTAAGGCACGATTCAGAATTAATATCAATGTGAAAGTTAGACATACAACAATTTATACGCAACAATAACAATTAAATAGAACGGTAAATAAAATTGAAATTAATGAATTTCAACAATTTAATTGAATTCGTGCCTAAAACAAAAAGAAATATGACTTGAATATGAAATGAATATAATTAATATTTTAATCATGGAAGAAAACTTAAAATTAAAATATGAGAAAATATTAAAGAAAGACAAAAGAAAATTTTAAAGTGTGGTAAGACACGAAACCACACACACATACAGACATAAAGACCACTCACTCGCGGCACCAAGCTTTGTTTAAGCATACAACGACAAAGAGGCGTGAAGGTCAAGGTCTTGTATTCATGAGATGTATCTTGAACTGCATGCATCTGTATGAGCAAAGTGCAAAATATCGTCGAAATTCGTACGTGATTCTCACGCGTTTGGACTGATTTTGTTTATTTCGAGCCGCAAACCAAACCAAGAAAAATAAACTTTTCTTTTTAGTTTTTTTTTTTTTTTTTGGTTCTTTAAAAGCAACTCGCGCGGTGCTTGCAAATGAGCTGCATTTCTTGGTGGATCAGCCAATTTGAAGGTCAGCCAGTATTGAATATAAAAGTTTTATCTCGTTTCTGTGCATCACAGATATAACTGTTAATTCAGTTCTTTTTTTTCCAATTCAGTAAGTGTTTGAAATAAAATTTCAAAATGACAACACAGCAAAGAGCTGCAAAATGTATGCTTATGTTTGTACATGTAGATTTTTTAATTTATATTTTGTGTGTCAATAAATTCGGCCTTGTTATCTTGTTAGCTTGAGCAAATTTTAATAAAGTGTTTGCAGTAGTTAAGTTAATAAATAAACATTTGGAGAAACCACAAATCAAAGATACACACACGCACATACAAACTGACACACTGCAATGTAGTTAGTAATGCAATTCTAGATGGACTAGATTGAGCTCCATGACAAGCAGGGTCACATTTATGAAAGGAGAGGGTGTGGTTTAGGTTGTAGCACCGCTTTAGTCAGAACTTTTTGATAAATGTGAATTTTTCATAACTTTGCATGGAAAAATGTCATAATTTGGATGAAATCTTAGATTAACCTCTTTTTGCCCATTTGGCAACATAGAAAATATATTATTTTAAAATTGAAACAATTTAATTCTCTTTAAAAAAAAAATTAAAAAAAAATTTTCCAGAAATGTTTGCAAATTGAAAGACATTCACATAGAATAAGCTCTGGAGTTCCTTCTTGCTCCTTGCAAAATCTGCTGACTTCAAATTTAAGAACCTCACTTTTTATGACGATACCTCCTAACTAACATACAAACCACAAGGATAAGATTTTGGAAAATTCCACACTTGAAGCTTCGATTGTGTTTCCACAGAGCTTGCATTGGCAGCTAGCAAGGTAACGAAGCAAGAGTTTTTATATTAGCTGTTGCAGATCTTCCACAAATGGCATTCAAAAACATTATAAAGATTTTTCTACAAGTTGGCAATAAACATCCAAAAATGTTTACAGCATTTATGGGAAGCTATAACTTCCATAGAGCTTCGGAAAAAAAATCATCTAAAGTACTACGTTTACTTTGTAATGCGTTCCCGTCAAAGTTTTTGAAATTTTTTTTGAAAATGTGTCGGAATTCTCCTTGAAGCTCTGTAAAACCTGCATAACTTCATTTAAAGAAGCTTTATGAAGAAGTCAAATTTTTATCTTGCATAATTTTACAAATCGTCACTTCCTGGAAGTGTTACCCAAGCTCGTGGTAGCATCTGAAGTTACAAACTTATTCTCAGACATACATTGACAATTGTTATAAAAACATAGAAATCAAAAAGGGATTCTGTTTATGTGCTTCCCTCATTAATTCCTTGGGTACTCCAAATATATGAAAAAACAATTATCGGGTTACGACCACTACTTTCAACTGTATTATCTTATAAAGCAATAAGAGCCTTCCATACAACATTAAATGAGCTAGGTAGTAAGTAATCGGTTCCATTCAGCATTACCTAGAAGTGGTTGAGTATTATGCGATTGGTAGTTGATATTGGTTGTTTCCTTTGTGCTAAGATTATGTCTTCGTTATGATTTTTACTTTTATCTTGACAGAGAAAATACTAAGCAAATATGACTACATAACTTTTTTGATTAATTATGAGATAGTACGAAATCAGTCATCCACCAACCCTATACTGGGTTATTTTTATAGGATGGTCCAAAGTACAAGTACCTTTAAGGACCTGAATCATTTCTTGGTATACACATAGCATCGACCTTTAGTGGCACCCCACAAAAAAGGTCTAACAGGGACAGATCGTAACATATGATTCCAATAAAACAAAAAAAGAAACCTGTGTTTGAACCACCCTTCATATAGTTTGACTTATGAGGTGTGGGTTCGAATCCAAAGAATTCCGAGCATAAAAATTGTTTCTTCTCTTGAACATTGAAGTTCCGATAGAGCTTCAATTAATAACTTTTTTGTAACCTTTTCTGAAACTTAATAAAAGTTCGTGAAAAATCGCTCCACGAAACTACAAAAATTTCACCTTTTGATGCTTATATAAGTCACAACGAGCGCTAATGGGTTGAACATAGTTTCATAAAAAAACTTCTTTAAAGCTTGCAGCAAGCTTTCTGACAGCTTATTTTTTAAGCTGAGGTAGCGGTAATCCAAAAACCGATTTAGGTTTGTAGGCTTAACTTACCAATTTGCTTATATAGTTGCTATTTGTCCAAAAAGTAACTCTGAACTATAAGCGTTGTGTTTATACAACGAAGGGAAAAACAAACGGAGATTTCCGTTGGAAAAAACAAATTTTTCAATTGCTGCAAATTAAAAATCACTCGCGTTTATAACAAACGAAATTAATTTCCTGTCGCGTTTTAGAAATGATGCGTTTCTCGCAACTGATTATTATTATGACAACTGTTGAAACGTTTGCAAATAACCGATTTCGCTTCCGGCAAAGTGGCGATACACGTTTTTTTTTTCTTTCGTGTAAACAAGTCTTTTAAAAGATTAGAGAGATTTTAAACTTGGCGACTTTTAGGGTCTTTCATAGAATCTTGACTATAAAACGACTGTCTGAGTATATATGCCTATGGGTTCCCTGTGTATTTTCACGAAAGTATTCACGACCACATACATCAATGGACATACAATGAAAAAAGGCCCTAAACTAGACATGAATGAGAACCCTAAGTATTTCTATATAAACAAGAAAACGAATAATTAAGGTGTAACTCGTTTTTCGTTAATTTGGTCTTTATTTTACTTTGAAAGAAGGGCGTTTTTCGTAAAAGAAATATGAGCTCAAAATTTTAAAAAGACACGCTTTTTTTAAAACAAACGATTAAACACGTATTATTTGAAGTCATATTGCATTTGTTATGATTCTTTAATAATTTTGGGGTCAAATTTCAGCGCCTTATTTAACAATTCGGGATGTTATTTCATCACCTTGGAACTTTATTTTTGGAAACATCATTTGATTATGAAACAAAAGCATACATTTTGGCGTCTTATTAAATTTTTATTTTGGGGCCTCATTTTCTGGGGCCTTGCATCGTAGTGCCATCTTATCACGTATATTTTCGTTTGGTATATTCCCATTCATTAATGGCCAGAGCCATAAGTTCCTGCTCCTGTTTCAAGTTTCAATATATCAATATTGACCAATCAATCAATAATAATCAATAATTACTTCCATTCCGAGTGCACGATATTCAAGAGATGTCCGATATCGGCAAGGGAGGGAGTTCTAATAATACAACCAGAGCACGTTTTCATATACGAAGCCTCGTAATAACCATAATTGCCTTTTTTTCAAAGATAACCATTGGATTTACAGACTGCTGTTTGTGCTAGGACTTTTGTCTACTGTAGCAAACGTAACCATAGATGTTACATTGGTTATACAGATAAGATGTTTGCCAAACGTTATTCCTATGTACTTAACCTCATTCGAAAAATCGTTAAAACTTCCAGCTTAAGTCGTCCTAATCGATATTAACCTTAGATATCCAGTTTTTTCCATTACATGAACTCCCAAAGAGTGACTTTATTTTTGATCACACTTGTTTGCATTCTTGCGGATAATCTATATATATAAAAAAATGTTGTCAAATCTGTTTGTGACGAGTGTTTGAGAGTTCGGCTGGGTAAAAAAAAAATCTGCCGATACCATTTTGTAGGGTACGTTCTCTAGATGGTTTTAAAAAAAAATTGTTTGAAAATGACAAGGGGGCGTGGCACCTCCCATACAACCCAAATCTATGGTAGCGAATAGCTCTGAAGTTATAGGTCTCATAGCATCGGAATTCGGTGTTCTACCTCAATTTACAAGAGCCAATCCACAGGTAAAATTTTATGGGCGTTGAATGTGGGGCGTGGCACTTTTTCAGCAGACCAAATTTTCGGTATAACTTTCAAGCTATAAGTCACACATCAATGAAACTTGGTAGGAGCGTACTATTTAGTCGCGTCCTTCGACTAGCGAAATTCATCAAGTATAGGCCAAAGGGGTGTGGCACCGCCCATACAATTCAAATTTATGATATCGAATAGCTTTGGAACTAAATGCCGTATAATAATGAAATTCAGTATGGAGTTTCCACTTGGTGATATATTTATACTATAAAACTGGGATGGGCTTTGGAAAAGGGGGTGTGGCTACGCACATACACTTAAAATTTTTGATATCAGATAGCTTTGGAACTAAACGTCGTTTAACAACGAAATTCAGTATGGAATTACTATTGGGTGATATTCTTCTACTAGAAAACTGAGACGTCATTGAACAAGGGGGTGTGGCTCCGCCCATACAAGCTAAATTTGCGATATCGAATAACTTTGGAATTGTAAGTAGCATAGCCTCGAAATTTGGTTATCAATTTACACGAGTCGCGATAGAGATAGAGATAGAGATAGAGATAGAGATAGAGATAGAGATAGATATAGAGATAGAGATAGAGATAGAGATAGAGATAGAGATAGAGATAGAGATAGAGATAGAGGTAGAGATAGAGAAAGAGAAAGAGATAGAGATAAAGATAGAGATAGAGATAGAGATAGAGATAGAGATAGAGATAGAGATAGAGATAGAGATAGAGATAGAGATAGAGATAGAGATAGAGATAGAGATAGAGATAGAGATAGAGATAGAGATAGAGATAGAGATAGAGATAGAGTAGAGATAGAGATAGAGATAGAGATAGAGATAGAGATAGAGATAGAGATAGAGATAGAGATAGAGATAGAGATAGAGATAGAGATAGAGATAGAGATAGAGATGGAGATAGAGATAGAGATAGAGATAGAGATAGAGATAGAGATAGAGATAGAGATAGAGATAGAGATAGAGATAGAGATAGAGATAGAGATAGAGATAGAGATAGAGATAGAGATAGAGATAGAGATAGAGATAGAGATAGAGATAGAGATAGAGATAGAGATAGAGATAGAGATAGAGATAGAGATAGAGATAGAGATAGAGATAGAGATAGAGATAGAGATAGAGATAGAGATAGAGATAGAGATAGAGATAGAGATAGAGATAGAGATAGAGATAGAGATAGAGATAGAGATAGAGATAGAGATAGAGATAGAGATAGAGATAGAGATAGAGATAGAGATAGAGATAGAAATAGAGATAGAGATAGAGATAGAGATAGAGATAGAGATAGAGATAGAGATAGAGATAGAAATAGAGATAGAGATAGAGATAGAGATAGAGATAGAGATAGAGATAGAGATAGAGATAGAGATAGAGATAGAGATAGAGATAGAGATAGAGATAGAGATAGAGATAGAGATAGAGATAGAGATAGAGATAGAGATAGAGATAGAGATAGAGATAGAGATAGAGATAGAAATCCTTTCCGCTACGACAGCAACGCGTCGGGTATCAGCTAGTATAAAATAAAATTAGATTTCATAGTGAGATCATGGTGACAATAACAATGCAATTTTACCGTCGTACTTTTCTTCTGTCGTATTTTCGTTCTTTCTTGTAAGAATTAAGAGGTAAGCTCCTTTTTCTAGAAATATGTACCAGAGTTTTTTATTTCGAATAAATACTTCTGTCCGATACTTACATACATTCTGTCATTAAATACTTACATTCTGTCCGATATTGTCGGTTCATAACATCCTAGACTTCAAATTATGAAATCATCGACGTACTTATATACAATATAACCCTGGATGATGAGTCTATCCAGGAATTCAATAAGAACCAGTGATAAATGTTGAGTAGAGATAATACCCCACATTGAGAGCATACTGTAGTAACAATAATACTAGTGTTACAAGCTCTACTTAGCTTAATATCATAATTCTAAATTTTTCTCATGAATCGCCACTTTTATATTATTATATGGCGTTTTGTCCAAAGCCCTATTTAAGGGATTTGATGAAGGTTCATAATTATATTTATATAAATGCAAAAGCCCTTTTAATGACACGAATTGGATTTGGAAAAACAAGTTGAAAAACACTTGTTTAGACCCATTTGAGATTTGACCTATTAGAGATAAGTCTAACGAGGTGAAAAATAGTCTAACTAGGTCAAATTGAGGCTCTGAGGCAATTGAAAATCGACATGAGAAAGCTCCAAAGAAGAATGAATGCCGTGATTTCTCACAATCGAACAAAAACAGCGCCGAGTGTTTAGCGAGTGTTTCGCGAAGTTTCAAAGCAATAAAGCAGAGTTTTTGCGTCAATTCATAACCGTGGATGAAACATGAATCAATCCTTTCACATATGAGTTGAAAGAACAGTCAAAACAATCGACTGAAAGCGAAGCATCGGCTCAAAAGAAGGCGCAGACAGTTCCATCTACAGGCATGGTCATGGTGACCGTTTTTTGAAATGCGCGTGGGATAATTTCCATCGATTATCTTCAGAAAGCAAAAACAATCAACGGCGAGTAATATGCGAACTTATTGCAGCGTTTGAGTGATGAAGTCAAGAAAAACGGCCACATTTGGCGAAAAAGAAAGACGAAGCACCAGATTATACACCCGTTTTCGCGATGGTCAAAAGCAATGAATTTTTAAAGTTTGAATTGCTTCCTCACGCACTCTATTCGCCAGATTAAGCCCCCTTGTATTATTTTCTGTTTCCAAACTTTAAAAAATGGCTCAGTGGTAAAATATTAGAGACAATGAAGAGGTGGAGTCTGCGGTTGATGGCTATTTCGAGGAGCTCGACGGTTTTCAGTTTAAACTGCTTTTCAGGGCATTGAAGCTATTGAACATCGCTGGGAAACGAAATGTATCGAGTTTAAAGAAGACCATGGAGACCGGGTACTTCTGGGACTACCTTCGTAACTTCGTAGAAGACCGGTTTTCAAAATCCTTTTGGTGGCAAGAACCATAAATTCAATGTCTTGCTGTGGTAAACACTGATAAATTCCATAAAGTCTATGATGTGAACAAGCTAAATTTAGATGTAGCCAGACCCAAACATAGTCCCACATACGAGGCTGTGGGTTAGCACCAACCTCTGAAAGTATGTCCGCAACAAAAGGTAATTTTTTTCACTAATGCAACGACTTAGTTTCTTTATAACATCCTTCAAGTCTATGAAGTGTATTGATTAGGGATGTTACGGATGTGAGTTTACCGGAACCAGAGTCGGAACCGGAGCCGAAGTCGGAATCGGAGTAAAAGAAAGATGTGTTAGATTCCTCGAAATAGATCGAAAAAGAAAACGAAAATAATCAAACGTTACCGTTGCAGAACAGCGCTGTCGGAGAGTTTATAAGTAATCAAAATTATTTTACGGGGAACTGCACCCGTGTGTAAGATACGTCAAATCGTATCGAATCGAATTGATCAAATCACTGAGTTTCGATCTTCGTTATAACTCCGATTCATCGGAACTGAAGTCGGAGTCGGAGGTAAAAATCCAATCGGAAATTCCGACCTTTCGGAACCGAATCCGAAGCACCATTACTTCTCCAGTACAGATAGCATTTAAGCCATCTTTGATCAATGCTTTTCAAAATGTGAACGCTGTCAATCATCGCGTAGCAATCCCTCCAAGAGGACCCTCTTCGATTTTTTCAGTTAAATGTAATATTGGGTAAAAATTAAATTGTATTGGGTTCACTCTAGCATGTGTAGCAAAAAAACTAAAATGTCATTGCAACTAACTACCTAACATGTTATGAATTAAACTTACTTGCTTGCAAGAAACAAAACAAAAAAAAACTTTAAAAAACCAACTTGCCCCCACTCAAATAGCAGTTAAAGTAACTTTACATACGTAGCTATTCCAAGTTGCTGCACCGTTCAAAACGCTTCGAGTGTCAACTCAAACTTCTCGCATCGTCACTTCTTTGGTATTTCTTGTCTTCGGTCTGTTTTCCCCACATTTTTTTTTTAAGTAATAAGTATGCAAATATTTATGCTTTGTTGTGATGTTTGTTGTTTCCTCCGTTGAACGCTACATGTAATGTTATATGAGTTAAAATAAACAAAATAGACAAAGAAATGAAGCTAATTTATTTGGTGGCTGATGTTTGTGAAGAGTTCGGAAGTGATGATGGGGATGATGTGAAGTAACCAGCCAATCAAGCGCAAATACAAAGACGAAGAAACCTTAGAAGCAAACGAACTAAAGTGGGCGTTGAACTCATCAATGAAGGAAGAAGGCAGGCAGACAGGCATACAAATAGCGGAAGTTCGTTCGATGTGGAATTCATTTTGTAAGTTATTAAATTTCAGTAGGAGTTTACTTAATGTTTACTTAAAAGTAGCGATTATGTAGACTTGAGGAACATGCAAGGTATGACTGAGTGTATTTTTATTTGTAGCATGTTTAAAACGAGTCAAAAATAAACACGCAATATTTTAGAAATTAAGAAAGGAATAATTGTTTTGACTCAAGTGATTATACGATATGGTTGTGTGTCCTCAAGTGCTTTGAAATTAAAGCGGCTTGCGTTAAGATTAAAAGAGGCTTCCTGGGTAGGTGTGAAGAGTTCACTTTTAAGGTACTTACGTGTAAGGAGTAGTTTCAAAGAAGCAAAGTGTGTAGCTTACCTGTAACGAAAAGAAAGAGGAATGAGTTAAGAAAGGTTTTTTCAGAAATATTTTTAAGAGAATTAAAAATATTTGTTTATAAAATAATTTACCATAAAAAATACGAGGAGACTTTGAAAAGATTCTCGCTTAAAAGAGAATAAATAAATTTCGACAGCAAATGCTAATTTGTTCACCTTATGACAAAAAATAGTGGCGTCATAGGGTTGCGCAGAGGACTGCATAAGCAACAAAATTGCAAATACTTTAATTTGATTATTACTCGGCTGATTCAGTAAAGGCTGGTTCTAAGCCATCACGACAAAAATAGACAAAAAATTCATGACGTCATGAGACCGCGAAGAAATTCGCTCTAACATAGAAACTACAACAATCATGCAACGGCGTTGCATGGAATTATTTCTCGGTGAGTAAATGCAAAACGGTACTAAAATATTTTTAAACACAAATAAAAGATTAACGGCCTTACGTGGGAAATAAAAAAATAATGATGAGGTCGTCAGGTCGCGGAGATAGCAGCTTATGCAACAAAAGTACAATAATGTTGCATGAAATTATTCCTCGTTCAGCAGAAGAGACACGGTAAACTTTCTTTAACGGTGGAAAATAATTTTTTTTTTATCTCATAACGAAAGTAAAAAAAAATTCGCCGCATGACACCACAAACACAACCAATTAATGCAGTGAAAATGCAACAACAATAAAAATAAGTTGCATAGTCACCTTGGTGACTATAGGCGCGACGGTAAATTTTGTGGAACGACAGTAAAAGAGAGGTTTTTGGCCACATGATAAAAATAAAGAAAGAGGCCATGAGGCGTCTCAGGTGATTGCTTAATGGAATCTAAATGCACCACCGTTTCAAGGATATATTGCGTGGCCATAAGGTAAATGTGAGTGTAACAACAAAAAGTAAAAGCAAAAACAAATATAAAATAAAATAAAATAAAATAAAAAAAAAAATAAAAAACAAATAAAAAAAATAAATAAAAAAAAATTAAGAAATAAAAATAAAATTATATATATTTAAAAAAAAAATACTAAAAAAAAAAGATATATACTAAAAAAAAAATAAGAAAATCGAAAAAATTCAGAGATAGAATAAAATAAAAATTCAATTAGGACAAGTATTAGAACAAAGAAATGGACAAGGAATAGGAAACGATTAGATGAAGGTCGAGGACAAGGGTTTAGACAAAGATTAGGACCAGCAATAAGATTAGGAGTGCGACAACTATTTTGAAAAACATTAAGATTTGGACATTGATTAGGAGAGGGATTAGGGAAAGGATAAGGACGAGTATACTGCCGTCATAAGGAAGAGTGCGGCATCTAGCATGAAAATCAAAATCAGTTTTATTGCTTTTTCTTAAACATATTGTTTTCATCTTCAAGAAAATAAAATAAAAATTACGAATTTTTTGCTCAATTGCTAAGTATTTTAACCTGAAGTGTCATACCTTCATAAATTAAAGCAATCATTCAAGTAAAAAAGCGGCATCTACACTGTCTGTTCCACGGTTTTTGCATTTTTAATAAAATCGGTAAAATATCATTAATGTTAAAAACAAAACTGGATATTACTATGTTGAATAACCAAATATTTATAACCATCCAAACCCTAGTCAGTGAATTTTTAATAAATTGCTGTAAGTCGTTTATCTCAGAATATAGAAATATGTAGATGCCGCACTCTTCCTTATGACGGCAGTATAGGAACAGAGATAAGAAAAAAGATTTAGATACACTAAGGACAAGATTTATAACAAGATAAGGAAAAAAATGAAGACAAGACTTAGGATAAAATCTGGGACAAGAAGTGGAACAAGGATTTAGAAAGGGATTCGAAGCAAGATAAGTATAAGTATAAATAACTCGGTTCATTTTAAGATGACTCGGTCTAATGTGTACGGCGATATTCCGACAATAACGGCTCGAATGTTGACCTCGTGCTCGTCCAAAGTGGTAGCCGCAGAGAAAATAATCGAGGTGTGCAAAGTCGTGATGGCCAATTGATGAATGTGTCTCCTTCCTTATTTCGAAAGAAATAAGGTCCGATGATCCCGATGTGATATTAAGCGCACCAGACAGGCAATCTTTGTGGATGCATTGATGCTTGATCGAACACTTGTGGATTGTGGTTGCTCCAAAAATGACAATTTCGCTTGTTCACATAGCCACTGAGCCAAAAATGGGCCTCGTTCGAGAACTTGATTTATCGGCCAAAATCGGATCTACGGTCTATGGTTGTCCGCCTTCAATTCTCACGTCACCACAATCTAATACGGATGTAGGCTCAGGTGCAACAGCAGTCAACCAATAAGCCTGGTTGACTCTCTGTCGATGCTCAATTCATCTCATGGGCGTCGAATCAACATTTCTTGGACTTCTTCGACACCAGCCGCTACGGCGACTATGTTTTCTTCACTTCCAACCAATCTCTGTCTGGTTGGTGGCTTAGATCCAAAAGAGTGCACTCACGCTCAAACTTTTGCAAAAAAATACTGCTTTTATGAATATAAAGTAGCACTGTATCTCATCGAACACAACTGTATGTTTCACTGTCATACGGGAACGACTCAGCCCGTTGGATGATAAAGGTTCTAAAGGCTTCGACTTTAAACCAAATTAAAATAAAGTTTATCAAGTTAAATATTTTGAAAATAAAAATAAAGGGGGTTGACCATCAATTAAAAACTGTAAAAATTCTAGGTACCAAGAACTTTTAATGAAAAATCATTATCGAAGAATTAGAAAAACCGAATATTTTAATTTTATTTTTTCTCTGGTGGCAAATATCTGCGTTTATTCACAATGAATTTCATGCAATGTTTTCAGTCTTAAAGGTCAACTAAGTGACTAATTAAAAGTGATATTAATTGAACCGGCCGTGGCCAAGAAGCTCGGTCAAAGCCCTTTTAAGGGCTGAAATGACCTATCAGTCATTAGCCGAGTATTTATATCTTTTTATTTTGTTTTTTAAATGCTGCTCTTACAGTGTAATGTACACATCATCGGTATTTTATAGGGTATTCAATTAATCGGGTTTCTAGTTTAATCGGTTAATCGAGCAAATAATTAATCGGGGTTGAGATTTAATCGGTTAATAATCGGTTAATTAAGAATTATTCGGTTAACCGAATAATTCAAATTTGAATAAATAGAATGGTTAATAATAAAAAAACACTTATTGATTGTTTTGATTTTATATTTTATTAATAAAAAAAAAATACAAATAAAACATAATAATTTATAAGTAATAAAAAAATAAAGTAAATGAGATCCTTCTCTGCATACGTATATGTGTTAATTAAAGGTTTTAAAGCGATCTTGTGAAATAATCTTTTAAAAAAAGAATGTAATTCAAATGTTTAGCTTTTAAACGGTTATTTTCTTTAGTTTTTATGAAACTTGACTTGGGAGAAAACTCTTTCGCTGATTGTGGATGTTGGGGAAATCGAAAGTAGGGCATGATAAAGAATGTCCAACTTCTCAGGTCTTTTCTTTGTTTTTTCTAAACATATTTAGGGTTTGTATTTAAATATACGATATTACTTACATTCTTTATAATTTTTGTGTTTCACAGCCAATTTTATTGTCTTTTTATTTTATTAAATTTCTTGAGGAAGAAATACCACCTTAATTATGCTTTTATGTTAGATAAACACTTCCGCCATATTGGTTTGTGATTTGTAATCTATATTTTTTTATTAGAAAAAAATTTACTTGTTGCTTATTTTATTTTACTAATTTCAACCATGTAACTTTTGCATAATATAGTTTACATTAATGTTCATCTATGTTAATTTAACAAGCACACGCTAAGCTGAATTACCAAAAAAAGGTTGTTACATTTATACAAAACTTGTATAAACCGGAATATTTGACTGAAAAGGGGGTTTAAAAAGTAGGCTTAGATATTCTTACACCAGTTTTTTTTCTGCGTGTAAAAAATAAATAAAAATACAAAAAAAAGATAAATTTCGGCTAATCGATTAATCGACACAAATTAATCGGTTTATTTGTTATTTGAAAATCGTCAATTTTAAATTATTCGAACAGTTAACCGACAAAAATTAATCGATTAACCGATTAACGGTTAACCGATTGAATACCCTAGTATTTTAGCCGACATGTCATAAAAAATGTAACTGACCATTTTATATTAACTTTGGAGGCCTCGCATATCCCTATCCCTATCCCCATCCCCATCCCCATCCCTATCCCTATCCCTATCCCTATCCCTATCCCTATCCCTATCCCTATCTCTATCCCTATCCCTATCCCTATCCCTATCCCTATCCCTATCCCTATCCATATCCCTATCCCTATCCCGATCCCTATCCCTATCCATATCCCTATCCCTATCTCTATCCCTATCCCTATCCCTATCCCTATCCCTATCCCTATCCTTATCCCTATCCCTATCCCTATCCCTATCCCTATCCCTATCCCTATCCCTATCCCTATCCCTATCCCTATCCATATCCCTATCCCTATCCCTATCCCCATCCCTATCCCTATCCCTATCCCTATCCCTATCCCTATCCCTATCCCTATCCCTATCAGTATCCCTATCCCTATCCCTATCCCTATCCCTATCCCTATCCCTATCCCTATCCCTATCCCTATCTTTATCCCTATCCCTATCCCTATCTCTATCCCTATCCCTATCCCTATCCCTATCCCTATCCCTATCCCTATCAGTATCCCTATCCCTATCCCTATCCCTATCCCTATCCCTATCCCTATCCCTATCCCTATCCCTATCCCTATCCCTATCCCTATCCCTATCCCTATCCCTATCCCTATCCCTATCCCTATCCCTATCCCTATCCCTATCCCTATCCCTATCCCTATCCCTATCCCTATCCCTATCCCTATCCCTATCCCTATCCCTATCCCTATCCCTATCCCTATCCCTATCCCTATCCCTATCCCTATCCCTATCCCTATCCCTATCCCTATCCATATCCCTATCAGTATCCCTATCCCTATCCCTATCCCTATCCCTATCCCTATCCCTATCCCTATCCCTATCCCTATCCCTATCCCTATCCCTATCCCTATCCCTATCCCTATCCCTATCCCTATCCCTATCCCTATCCCTATCCCTATCCCTATCCCTATCCCTATCCCTATCCCTATCCCTATCCCTATCCCTATCTTATCCCTATCCCTATCCCTATCCCTATCCCTATCCCTATCCCTATCCCTATCCCTATCCCTATCCCTATCCCTATCCCTATCCCTATCCCTATCCCTATCCCTATCCCTATCCCTATCCCTATCCCTATCCCTTTCCCTATCCATATCCCTATCAGTATCCCTATCCCTATCCCTATCCCTATCCCTATCCCTATCCCTATCCCTATCCCTATCCCTATCCCTATCCCTATCCCTATCCCTATCCCTATCCCTACCCCTACCCCTATCCCTATCCCTATCCCTATCCCTATCCCTATCCCTATCCCTATCCCTATCCCTATCCCTATCCCTATCCCTATTCCTATCCCTATCCCTATCCCTATCTCTATCTCTATCCCTATCCCTATCCCTATCCCTATCCCTAACCCTATCCCTATCCCTAACCCTATCCCTATCCCTAACCCTATCCCTATCTCTAACCCTATCCCTATTTTTATCTTCTCTTGCCTTCCATTCTCGACCCATTCCTTCTCTTCCCTTTCTTTCCCTTCCCTTCCCATTCCTTCCCCTTCGCTCTTTTCCATTCGCTTCTTTTCCCTTCTTCCGATATAATCTATGATTATTAAGGATTCTTCGAATACATTTTTTAAACGCTTAAAATAAACGTGTTGTTTTTGGGCTGGTTTTGAAAACCGTTGATCATTTGACACTTTTTTACGTTTATCGTGTGTATTAAATGAAATGTCAATTAACTTTTTCACTAAAATGTGTCAAAAGTTCATCTATTCAAATAAACGTTCAATTAAACGATATCTGACACCGTTGATTTCTGTGGTTTCGCATTATTTAACGGTTATAATTTTGAGCTTTGCTAGAAAATCGTTTCTGCCTACTTAAGTACTTAACAAAATAAATCAGTTATTAGCTATCAAAATACAAATAAAACAACATGAACACTACTTTTAGTTTTTGATGCAGTCTTCATTATAATCTCGTTGATTTATACGCTTCTCTTCTTTACAACAACTCGTCGAACAAACAACTATTTCCTCATATTTGTATGTTGTTTACATTCGACAAGTTATGTTATTGAATGAATAACAAAACCCAACGATGGAGATGGCGATGGCGGTAACACACGATGGCATCACCAAGTTGTCAAGTAATGTGCAAATAATTCACAAAGATGGAATTATTTTGCAATTACATATAATGACAACAGCAACAGAAACGACAACACTCGGCGACAACAGCAATTGGCAAAGAAAAAAAAACCACCAAGTAACTAAATAAAGCAAGTTGTACACCACGGATTCAATATGAATTGCAGCAAAAGTGGCAACATAGTGTAGATACAATTTGTCTATTGGTTGTAGTTACCGTTGTAGTTGTTGTAGTCTTTCTGTGGCTGTTGTCTTTGTTGTTTGAATCAGTTGTGACGAATTGTAATAAGATACATTTTGCAAATACAACATTGAGTGTGTATGTCTGTGGAAATGTTATGGGAAAATTTTGCCTATTAGCACAAAAAAAGTTTTATGCCTACCTCATCTATGCAAGGTAAATAAAAAGTTCGAAGCTGTGATGAAAGTAAAAAAAAGACGGAGCATAAAAACGAAGTTAGTTAATTTGGGGAAAAAAGGGTAATTTGGGTATTCAAATTGAATTTCAGGTGCTTTTATGTAAAGGTCTATTCAAATAGCGGTTGGAGATGTGTGGGTACATTAGCCCAAGTTGAAAAAATTGAAAATTAATCCACAAGAGAAGTTTTCGCAAAGGTTTGGCGAAGGTTTAGCGAATATTTAGCGAAATTTTGACGAAAATTCTGTGAAGAGGATAGAAAAATTTCTCAAAAATACAAATTTATGAACATGTCTTTAATACAAAAAAGTTATAATTCGCTTGAGACATTCGTAAAAGATCTATTTTTAAATCGAAAATGAAATTTTTTATCATATAATGCAAAGCAATCTTAAATTGAGTTCTTCTGTTAATTTTATTAGAAAAAAATACTTTTTAAATAAACTTTTAATGCTCATAAATGAGTTCCGAAGTGAATCGTTTATGATTCTGTTTTTATAAAGAAATTATTTGGCAAATGAGTCATAAACGATACATTTTTGTTTCAAAAATGTGTTCTACATAAACCATACATTATACTTTTACCAATGCTATTCTTGAATTTTATTTTAAGCTTATAACGGTAATTGATGGCAATATTTAAAACGATAAAATGAGAACATGAGTTCAATCCCCTGCAAAAGAAGGTTTTTTGAAGTTTTGAAGTGATACTTTTTATGACTCGGATATATGTTTATGAAATGAAACAATTGTGAACATCCTTTTTATGCCGGTAGGAGGGTGAAATTTGAAATTGAGGCGTAAAGGTGCTGGGCAAAGGTTGAGAGTAACACACTCACGTTTACAAAAGTCAGGCTATAAAAATAAAAACCGGAAATAAAATATAAAAACTTTTTTAAAAAAGTGTAATTTTTTTTTTAAAAATTTTTTATTCCGGAGGCCATTAAGTTCTGTTTTGACATCCATCGAATGCAAGTAGTCTCGAAAAAAATTTTTTTGTCTTTACAAATTTCAAATGTCGGGTCTTCATTAAACTTGATTTCTTGCATAGAAAATAGTTACACAGACCAAAGCATCGCTTCTCAACCATTATAGGGACCAACCAACTCTTTACTATCGATTGGAACTGTTTAAAAGTGGTTTGCTGAATTTCTTTGTGGTCGTATGAGCACAATGGACCTTTCTGGTCGTCCGCTTGGGGTAACAAATCCATGAATAACCGATAAAAACCATTTCACGAGATTTCTGAGGCTATAAGCACAACAATCTAAAAGGCATGAAACATTCTGCATTAATTTCTGGATATGAGAAAGCCAGATGGGTTCCGAATTTGCTCTATGTTGACAACAAGCAAGACCGTCTAGCGACTTCATAAGAATGTCTGGAGATGTACGAGGTGTGTTTAAATAGTAACGGGAATTTTGAAATTTCGCGAGCTATGTTGATCCGATTGACACGACTTAGTTTGTTGTTGTTGTGTTGGAAAGCATGTCCAGAAAGTATCCGTACGCTGTTAAAAGAATAACACGTTTTGAGCACTATGAAATTTCAAAATTCCCGTTACTTTTTGAACATATCTCGTAAATTTAGTATAAAAAGGTCTTTGCGTCGGTTCGTTACCGTGGAAGTAATATTAAAGACAAACAGAAGCAGGACATCAATCAACAAAGTCATGGCTATGGTTTTTTGTGATGCACAAGGTACAGGCCCATATAGATTAGCATCACCGGCGTATATTATGCAGAGCTGTTTCGATCGGTTCGATGTCAATTTGAAGCGAAAGAATCCGCATTTTTCAAAGAAGAAGTGTCCTTCCAATAATGCATGCATTGCACAACAAATTGTTTCGTCATCCACTATATTTTTCAGATTTGGTCATCTTTGTCTTTGACCTTTCGAAGAAATGACTCGGTGAAAAGAGATCTGGCTCCAACGATGTGTCTACTTTAAAGGATTGCCGAAAACGTATTTTCGGAAGGGATAGAAAAATAGGAAAACCGTAGTGTATGGAACTACAAGCAGATTTTGTTGAGAAAAACCATAAGTTTTGACCAATAAACCATTTCTTATTTAATTTTTTTGGGAACTCTTCAACTTGCCCTCATAGAAGCGAATAGAAGAGCCATACAAAGGTTAGCATCCAATTCCACCGAACTTGCGGCTACAATAACGTCAAAAAGTTTTGTGATGCTACACGGTCGAAAATTTGGGTTTTAATATGAAAACATTAAAACTCTTTTTGGGTTTAAACCTACTTTTTTAAACCCTACGGTTTCTTTCTTAAACTCGTCAAGGTTTACTTTCAGAAAATTCACGAATTTTAAACTCTAGGGTTTAAAAAATAAACTCAAAAAGTTTAAAACTATATGTATTTAGACATTTTAACTCGAAAGGTTTAAAATTTGGCCTTGAGGTTTATATTTTAAACTTTAGGGTTTAAAAAGTAAACCCATACGGTTTTAAATGTAAGCTCAAGGGTTCTAAAAATAAACTCTCGGTTTGAAATCAAAACCGCGGAGTTTTAAATTTGAAACCCAAGGGTTTTTAATTTAAAACCTTTTTGGGTTTGGATAAATATAGAAACCCTCAAGGTTTTAAATTTAAACCAATATTTTTGACCGTGTACTGTGCGTCAGGTTATAAATTATTTTGAATATCCAAATTTGAAGAAAGTCCTAAAATAATCAACACTGAACCATTAATAATGTGAAAAAGAAGAAATTTTCAAGTCAATACATTACTGGGAAGGACGAATAAAATCACTGGTTTTTGGTATGAGAAAAAAAATTCTTGCGGGTGGAATACTGACTTTTATGATCAATGCCAAGAAAACATGTTTTGTACTGACACCATATGTATTGTAAATACAACAAATAATAACCTTCTATCTATCACTGGCCCATGAGTCAATAAACTTTAATAAGAAACAAAGAGAATGGAGAAGAAACATAGGTTTTCAATAAACTCCAAACAACTATTAAATGCCTAAAACTGGCGTTGAATATAATAACTTTGGAACCACGTAGCGCCGCATTTAATGTGTGAAAATAAATTTTAACACATTAAAATAGAGAGTGCGACACACCGAGGAGTGTGTAAAGAATTTAAACAAAAAATAAAACAAAACAAACACACTTTCATGGAACTAAATATATATAAAAAAAAAACAAAGAAAAATTATCAGACTCTGTAGAATTGCAGGGACGAGACAGAAAAAAAAACACAAACGCACATGTGTTGTCAGCAATGTTGGCGGCAGCGTGTCGTCCCATCATGGCGTTTGCCTGCCACACACTCAAGTGAGAAAAACAACCAAAAACACTAAAAGTAAGTCTTACACAGTCTAAAATTAGTTTATTCTTTAAAAAAAATTTCCTTTTCCTCTACATTTCACGCATCTTAACCAAAAGTGCAATTAAAGCAATGGTACGCTCGTTTGAGCTTGATAAATTTTGGAATTTATTTTCGACTCTCGTAACTGCAGCAGCAGCCAGCACCATAAACGAAGAAAACAATCTGCTTATTTTTATCGTGCCTACTCATGAGTATACATTTAAGTTGAGTCTTACTCATCACTTGTGTTGAGTGTTTTAATTTAAATTTGTTTATGGAACAGAATAGTGTGCAGTCGAGTTAATGTGACCGAAACTAAAATAGAAGGAAGCGATGATATAGTCGTATTGATGATGGACTTTTATTTTTGGTCCTTTTCGAAGAACTTCCTTGTATCAAATGTTGCTTTTTTCGCTACTCGGACTAAAATGATTCAAATAAGAGCCTTATTTCATTCTTAAAAGAGTTTGTAAAAGAATCGAAAATGATACTTTCTATGCTCATTTAAACCGGTACAAAACCCTCAAAATACTCTTAGGTATATATGATAGTCTCACAAGCAATATCTCTTTTAAATGCGATTTCCTACAACTATCTAATAATTATCCATATTAATTCATAAGTAGCTATATTGGCTTAAAAAAAATTACAAAAAGGGTGCATGGCCGCGTTGTAAGGGACGGTGTAACTTATCTCTAAAGAAGTGGATATAAATATGTTCTGAAAAATGTCTGATATAAGGCGAATGGGTTCTGATTTTTTATGATTTCTGGTTTTACTTCCATTTTCTCTTATTTCAATAATCAAGTCCTTCAGACAGTCAGTCGATCAACAAAAAATTCCCATTTCATTTATTAAGGAGAAGTGATAAAGGAGAAGTTTTAATAAATTTTCTTTAATTTCAAATTCAATCTTTTATAGATCAAAAATTTAAATATGATTCGTTGCTATAAAAAAAGTTGACAGAACACACTCATAGGCTGTGTGTTGCCGATTTTGTAACCTCGAAAATCGACTTTTTCTTCAAATAACCACCATTTTGTTTTTTTTTTCGGCGGAAAAAATTATCCTAGTTCAGGCGATAGCCACTTCAACAAGGATTAATTTGGTTTTTTTTTGTTTCCTCAGATGTTCCAGACTGGTGATATCCTGCACACTGCCGATTTTTTGTCATTTTTTAAAACAAATCAAATAACGTCAAAACCCGCTTCAAAAATTCTGAAAAATATTTTTTTGAATTCTTTAAATGTTAATAAATATATGAGCAAAATTTGAAAACGATATCTTTTTCCTTTTATGAAAAAAAAAATCCCGAAAAAAATTTTTTTTTTTAAATTTGTAACTTATATGCCCCCTTAAAGAGTTTCCTGAGGGGCCTCATAACGCTATTATTTTTGTTTTTATTATTTTTATCATGATTTGGAAGGAGGATGATAGTAAGTTGTAGGTTGGAAACATGAAGTAGTGTCTTTAAAGATTTGCTCTAAATTTATACAGTGCAAAACTGCCGGGGAAGACGCTTGCAGGGGAAATGTTTCAAAATTGTACTGAACAACTGAAGAACGAATTATCTGGGTAATGAAAAGTTATATTGTGCATTAAATCAATGGTATAGGGATGGGCCAAGAATGATAGTAACAAGATTACGCGTTCCGTAGTCAGTTTATCTAATGCTCTCTTTCCCAATTGACTGCATGGCGAAAATGAATGCAACGAGCAAAAAAAAAATACAGAAAATAAAATTAGTTTGTAAACAATAGGACTGGATGACGTCATGCTCTCTTTGCCTATTGCTAGAGATGGTAGCTTCAGTTTTTTTGAAAAGCGATCCAAGTTGTTGGATTCAAAATTAAAAATACTTGCGCGCAGAAGAAGTCGTCAAAAATCTTTTCTGCCGTTAACGATGCTGCTGAGAGCGCAATATATTTTATGTCGAGATACAACGATAAAGTGATGTCATTGGAAGCGGAAAAACAGGCTCTACTTCACGTGATAGCAGACCATTGTAAGCCCGTTTCATGCGGTACAACAAAAGCCAATATTTCTGAACGCTTCTAGCAAAAGAAAATCCATATTCACACTGATAAAAATTAATTTCTTTTAAAATCACTACAAAAAATATCGTATCTAATTCAAAAATGGGTCGATCCTGTTTTTTGTGCACGGAGGATCCCACTTTAACAAAATCCATACAAATGTGACTTGCTCTAATTAACATCCCTTAAACACTTCATGGTAGTAATTTTCTGATCCTTTAAGAAAAAAACTTCAGATACCTCTCTCACGCTATTTCTCTCACTCTCACTCTCACTGCCTCTCTTACTCTCTCTCTCTCTCTCGGTCTCTCTCTCGGTCTCTCTCGGTCTCAATCTCGATCTCGGTCTCGATCTCGGTCTCGATTTCGGTCTCGGTCTCGGTCTCTGCCTCTCTCTCTGTGTTTTTCTCTTTTCCTTTTTTTTGACCCCAGAAGAGAAGAAAGGCATATTTTGGGGAAATTTTAAAATGAAAAAATTTGTTCACTTAAAAGAAAATCCAAATAAAACCAATGAAAAAATTGTCAATATAAAGGCATCTCATCTCAGTGAAAAGCCCTTTTTATCTCTTGAGTAAGATGTATCCTAAAATTTATGGAAGAATAGCTCAGAAGACGATTCGATAAGTTTTTTAAGCTTATTAGCGGATATGGGCACAACCATGGTAGAATTATAAGGTAGGGCCGACTCGGAGAAGAATGGAGTGGAAAGTAGCGAAAAAGGGGGCTAGTTGTCAAAATCAGCTGTTCATATCGAGTTTCTTTATGTTCATGTTTCGCAGTTGATTTTAGGTTAAACTTTATTTATTATTTATTTTTAGATTTTATAGATTTATTTACAATGTTTTTACAATATTTCCACTCAAATTAACACAAACTTAACACACGTGTCCGCACTATTTACAAATTGAAAACATGATATTTCTTTTTTCATTTAACATTTCCACCAACATCGTCATTTTGACAACTACCCGACCTTTTCACTATCCACTATTCGTTGACGCGTGAGGGCACTGAGCGACCCGGCCCTACCTTATAATTCTACCATGGGCCCAACTACATTTAAAGCTTCTGTGTTTGTCTTTTGTTTTTGATGTGTTGTTACGTCTTATGTTGCTACATAAGCCTTTGCTCTCAATTCATACTCTCAACGCTCCCAGAGAGCTCTCTGCCCATAGCTGCTCATTAGTGATTAACAGGTTAACTGACCACAGCCCACATATGGGCTGTTAAAAAAAAAAACACCCTTTATTTTAAAACAGTAGCTATTAATATGAACCCCTAATACACCGATTTTAAAAAAAAAGCAATGAACGTGTGAGGCAATCCTCAGTCTATACCTTGGACAGTTAACCTGTTAAACCTTTGAGTGCCTTTTTCGTGGAAAACAATATTTATTTTTGTATTGATTGCCCAATTTGTGGTTGGGGTCTTTTACTAGCATCTAGAAAATTTGGCTTGATATGACGAGGCGTGGCACCTCATTTACAATAAATTATCTGGGTAAAGTCAAATGTTCGCGTCTATTTTTGAAAGTAAGTTTCTATTCACTAAGCTAGATTGTTTCTATCCAGTAAGAATGTATTGTGGATTTGTGGATCTGGTCCTAATATTTTCAATTCGGTCTAATATGCAGCAATAAATATTTTGTGTATTTGGAATATCTGGGGGCCCCAAAGTTGTGAATAGCTTTATACCAACTTACTGCGAAAAAACCGTTGATTTTTGCCGAAAAAGTGATTTTTTTTTTAATCAAAACCGCTGGTAGACGGTTACGCCGATTTCTATATTCTTTTAGATTTAAGATCTACTTGAATCCAGCTCCCAGAATATGAGTGTAAAAAATTTTTTTCGATCTACCTTATTGTTTAGCATCATCAGTTTATGAAGGAACGGCTATCAAACCTCTAAAGCTTTTTTTTTAAAAGTCGATTTCGTTGTACAATAAAAAATCAGAAGTTAATTTTCTCAAAACTGGAACGATAGTTAATCGATTATTGTAAGCAAAACCTTTGACTGCATATAATTGATAATTGCGTAATAATTGTGATAATAATCCGGAAAAATTCATTCATCATCGATTACCTATTCGCTTACGGAACCCATTAACATGCATATATGCTGGCATATAAATCAAGAACTGTCTTTTCCAGTTTTAAACCTACTTCGAACGGCCAATGTTCATGTTCGCAAAAAGCTTTGCATGGCACTAATCCCTCTCTTACATTTTAGAAAAATATATTTCATTTGAAGAAATTTTTTGTGTCAGATAGTATTTAAACCAGGGATCTCCTGATTCAAAAAAGTGACAAAGACTGCTCTACACGCTAATATGGCCGTCACAGAAATATCAAAAAATATTTACATTTAGGAATGCTTTTAAGGGAAGGGTTCCCTCATTTTGGACTAAAAAATTGATTTTTTTTTTTTGCAAAAAATGAAAGCCACATATGTGTAGAATATGTGTGTAAATGGATTTTTCGATCCGACGAATATTTTTCGAATGGCAACGTCTTGAAGACACCTATCTCACGCGCGCTACGTCCAAACTAAACTTTTAAAAAAACTTCAAACGCGCTTATCTCGAAACCACGTTTTCCGATCTAACTAAAACTCTCAGGCCTGATCTATTGATCCGATTCTCTTTATCTAAGAACTGTTTGGAAGTGCATGCTTTTTTGTACGCCCTGAACTAACATCATGTATAAAAATTATTTATTTATATTTTTTTAACGTTGTTGAACTGGAAAAAAACAAGCAAAATTTGAACTTTTAGTTCTAATGTTCATTATTCAATGAATTTTACATGGATAATAACAATTTTAGTTCCAGTCATAGAAAATATCATTATCTTTAAGTAATAACAACAATTTTTTATTTCAGTCCACCACAAGAAGCGGCAGAATTTTAGTTAGGACACCATGTTTCGCGCGCAGGGGCCCACGGAAATGTGCATTTTGTAGCCGCCATTTTGAATTTTTTCAACTTTTTCACTTTTTTAAATTCTCTGATAATAAACTAATATAATCATCAAAACCAAAAGTTCGTACGCCTTTTCATTGTCCTACAACAAAAATACAAACTTTGCCTTATTTTTGTCCATAATGAGGGAACCCTTCCCTGAAAAGAAACCGATTTTTCGTGGAGAAAGACGAAAAGTTCCTTTTTAATTGGTGCCAATACATTTTTGTGATCAACTTGTTTCATAATATTGAATTTTAGGATGCCCAACACTGCCCAAAAAACTTGACAAAATTTATAATTTCTTAATTATATATTCAAATAATTTTGAATTTATTTGAACTGTAGCAGTTGTATAATTAACCACGATCAATTAAACAAGCGATAAATAAACTCAAATTATGTTTTTTTTTTCTTTTTCTTTTATAACAATATAAATAAAAAATGCAAAATTCTGAAAGGGATATAATATATTGCAAAACAAAAACAAAATAAAAAAAACGGAAACTTTGCACTTTTCTTTTATAATATTGTGTAAATATTTGTGGCATACATTTGTGGTTTTGAGTACTCAAGACAGAAAGTTTATTTAATGTTATCTTAACAACAAATACAAGTAAGTTAAGTAAATTGAGTGAAGTAAAAAAAAAAAACAAATAACAACATAATAACAACAATGTATAGGGTGTTTTTTTAGGGGTTTGTTTTTCGAATTGAAATAAAACACAAGAAAATCGTTTTAATGTCCATCAATTTGGCTTTATTGGAAGGATAATTTTATGCCATTAATGTTTAAATATGATTTCGGGCATGTGGCCGCCGCGGCTGGCTCGAATAAAGTCAATTCTACAGGTCCAATTTTCAACCACTTTTTCGAGCATATGGGGCCGTATGTCGGCAATAACGCCACGAATGTTGGCTTCCAAGTCCCCTAACGTTTCTGGTTTGTTGGCGTAGACGAGCGACTTCACATATCCCCAAAGAAAATAATCCAATGGTGTCAAATCACACGATCTTGGTGGCCAATTGACAGGTCCATTCCGCGAAATTATGCGCTCATCGAAATGTTTCCTTCAATAAATCGATAGTGACGTGCGCTGTGTGGCATGTAGCGCCGTCTTGTTGGAACCACAACTCATCCACATTCATGCCATGCAATTCGGGAACAAAATAGTCGGTTATCATGGCTCTATACCGGTTTCTATTAACGGTAACTGACTCTCCAGCATTATTTCGGAAGAAGTATGGCCCAATGACTCCCCCAGCCCATAGAGCACACCAAACAGTCAGTTTTTGTGGATGTAATGGCGTCTCAAGGATCTCATGTGGATTCTCTTCACTCCAAATGCGGCAGTTTTGCTTGTTGACGTAGCCATTCAACCAAAAATGAGCCTCATCACTGAACAAAATTTTGCGATGAAAATCAGCATCGAGATCAATCTCATTTTCGGCCCATTTGCAAGCGTTGTTCTTTTTTCAACCTGTTCATGATGAAATGGCAAACCAAACTGAACATAAATGACATTAGAGTTGCTAGATTTGACCACAAAATGCCAGTTTTATCTCTATTCGAAAAACAAACCCCTAAAAAAAACACCCTTTAGATATTGAATGCAAATAAATTTCGTACCACAAGTCATAAGAATTTAAATAAAATGGAAATTTATTTCACAAATAACGGTTGTATAGAAACCAAGCATATGAAATAGAACTCTTAAAAATATGACGTTTTAACATTTCAAATGAATTCATCTCTTGATAGCAAGATAAACAAAACAGGATTTTTGCACAAATATTCAGCATGGTTCGATGAGAAGTTTGGCTTGAAGACCGGCTGTTTGCGATTAAATCTTGTTCCAAAAAAAAAGCTCTTCTCAGATCGGTTGGTTGATAAGAAAAAATTAACAAGTCAAGAACGAAATTTACTCAAGTTTTATGCATAATACAGTACCTATGTGTGCTCGAGTAAGTTTATTGAATGAGTCGTCATGTTGAAAAGGCCTGGAACAACAAAACATTTTATTTTTAATTTTAATGAATTACGTGTTTTTTAAGTCAACGCGATAATAATCAAAGTTTATTTATTTCGATTCTAATTTATATAACTGCGTGCAGTTAAATTCGTAAATCCAACGATAACTTAGCAAAGACATAAACCAATATTTCTTCTCTGTACAAAGTTTAATTCGTACTTTGCAAAAAAGTTAAATTCGTGCTTCTATGCTTAGTACGATTTTAACTTTAGGTATGAATTTAACTAACGACACTACAAATTAAACTTTATTTGTAAGGAAATCACTTTGACATCGACTTGGAAACACACAGAAGTTGAGAAGTTTATGTAACATTTTAAAAATATTATTAAATTGAAAACAAATTTGAGCTTTAGGCCAAGTATGTTGACAACAAGACAACATGAAGATATGAAGGCAACAACCAACAACAACAACAACAGCTCTGTATAGAGCAAATCACACAGCAGACTAGACAGACTGTTTCGTTGGCCGCTACACCAACTCATCGGTAGTCTTGCATGACTTTTCACTGTGATCCACTCAAGCTACTAAGGTCAAAGTTACCAGGAAGTATATTTTGACAGAGAGGACGCTTTTACATTAGTAACTAAGTTCTTATCTACTTATGATGCACCCTGTGTCAAGGTTAATCTTGATCGTGTCATACTTTTAGACATGTGCCCGCATGTGCATTTTCGAAAATTCGATAACAGTGGTTTACCGCTATCAGAGCATGTTGAGGTTGTGTTATTTTGTTGTCTTCATATTGTCTTGTTGTCAACTTGGCCTAAAGATCAAATTTGTTTGCAATATAAATAATGAAAAGGTCATATTCAAATTGAACATTTTTTGTTTTTTTTTTTTTTTTTTTCTTAACATGATGTGTTTTAAATTTGCTTAATTCTAGCAAAATAATGCTTATATTGAGAAATTTACGCTTGAATGTAAGCTGACAGCATATTTACTTGATTTGAGCATAGAATGCTTGATTTTTTTTTCTCTGCTTGAGATAAAGACTCAAAGGAGACTGAAAATTTACTGCGTATTTAAAATATAACAAAGATTTGAATAAATTTCAGATAAATTGTTTTAAAAATTTTGGTGAAAATATCATATTAATAATTCTTTTTGGTTTTGATCCATTTTGTATTCAAAATTTCATGTGATTAGAATCGAAAGCGAAAACAAAGCATCCTTGCTCTTCCTCTGTCAAATAAAACCTCTGTCAAAAAAATATATTTTATGAAAATAAAACTTAAGAGCATAGTTTTATTAAAAGTGAAATTTAGTTAAAAAAGCTGTAAATTAAACATCTGCGAACTCCAACTAAGTGCTTTGATTGGCACACTGAAGAAAATAACTGCTTTTGTTGCTATATTACTCATACATATTTATTCGGCAGCTTTTAATATTTTAGCAGCTTTTGTGGCGCCTAATTTGTTATTTTAATTTTTCATTGATTTTTTTATTCGTGCTTGATTTAATGTTTCATACAACTGCATTCGTATCTGTTTTAATAGTAGACACTTTCGAAAATACATTTGCATACCGGACATTCTAGTTTTAGTTTGAATTTTAACTTTGTTTTGTGCAAATAATTTAAATTGAATTTAATCTTCACGGCATTGTTTTCACCTTTGAGCTTTTGTTGTTTTTATAAAAAAAAAAAATATATGTATATATATATTTTTATTAACCTTGCAAAAATTTGCTTTTTTTAAAATCGACTTAATTGGGCTGATTTGATTTTTATGCGTTGAATTTAAATCCTTTCTTTTGTTCAAACTTAAGTATAATTATTTTAGAAACTGTAGAAACTATAAAAACATAATTAAAGAAATTGTTTAGAAGAAGGAAATCAAGACTTTATCGCTAGTTTTTTGTTCATAAAGTAGAATAAGAGATGCCGTCGATAATCAACGTTATTCATCCAGAATTTGAATACGAGGGCAATTAGATAAGTCAGTGAGTTTTTGAATAAAATGTATTTTTTTCGGCAAAAAAGCGTTTTATTTCTCAACATAGTCTCCTTTTAGATCGATACATGTAGTAATCAAGCGTTTTTCCAATTAGGTATTCCTTCCAGGGGACTAAATCTGGAGAATATGGTGGATGGGGTAGCAGTTCGTAGCCAAATTTGTGAATATTTGCCATGGCGACGACAGACGTGACCGCCGCACAGTAGATCGCGTAGTGAACAAAAATAAAAAATGTTTTTGTCTCGAAACCCAACAAAATGGATATCATTGTAAAGGAAATACTTCAAATAAGAGGGATCCAAATTGTCAGTTAAAAAAAAAAATAGTATTTCTGGATTCTATAAACCTTGAAAATCATTACTTGGGACAATTTCATTGTTGACAATTTGTTGTGGATTTTTTTTGTTTTCTAGCAACCCATTTTTAACACATTTTTTTAAAATATCAAAAAAAAAATTTTTGTTTTTGGTTTTTATAAAAAATTATCAAAGAAACAACAGTTTCTTATTCGAATGAAAAACATTAAAATGGATTTTTCAGAGGATTTTGAAAATGCTCATATATATGGGAAATTTAAAGAAATTATTCAATTAGAGCAGTCAAACTAAAAAATTTCCACCCAATATAAATGTGGATATTAACAACTATTGAACGAACGTTTTAGTGTCTTACAGTATCTATGAAAAAATTCACCGATTTTTACCGATTCCTTTTGAAATCTAATTTTGAAAAACGGTTCAAAGTTGCAAATTTTTTATTATTATTGCATTAAAAATGTAAAATTATATGTAATATAATAAATATATCTCTGTAAAAAAAGGAATGTGTGAGAGTATTAAAAAAGGCCATTTCTGGCCTTGAAAGGACGTTAATCGAACTTCTTATGATAACGAACTTCTTTGGCGGCCTCGGTAGTCGAGTAGGTACACAGAAAATAAAAGAATTGATTTATTACCTAAACTAGTTTAGCTAATGTGAAAGTTTCTATTTCACCTAATCTTTTCAACAACTTTTCTACTTACACAGTTAATTTAACAATCATGCATTAGGTAATTCACCTAATTACAATTAGTTAATTCAACTAAAATTTTGCTTATTAAATCATCTAATTCTTCTAGTTATTTTACCTAATGCAAGTTGTCGATTTGTTCGTACACTAGGGAAATAACGCATATTAGCATTATCCACTCCTCAGTATAAATTTTATATAAATATTTACGTGGATAAATCAAATGCTTTCCTTACAACTTGTTTTTTCCCCGTATTTGAATCCTATAAAAAACATAAATAAAAACAAAGTGAGAAAATTTTACAAAAAGTAAAGTCTAACGCGAGAATTGAACTCGGGCCGCTTGCGTTATAGTCAAACGCTTTACCGCTGTGCTGTTTCGCCGTTAGATAACTTGTGAACAAAATGTATATAAAAATATGAGGTCCACAACTCTGAAATTATGGGCATCTACAGCAATTTGATTAATTGGTATGTAGCGTGAATTCTTGTATTGGAAATTTAGCTCAATAGATAAGGCGTTGGTTGTTGAAATCTTGAGATCACAGGTTCGATTCTCAGCGGTGGCAAAGAAATTTTTCAGTCATTTATACAATGTATATATAATATATCTTTCTCATTCTATCTACTATAAAACAAATCTTTCTTCTCTATGATGTGACGAAATGAAGTAAAGTCACATAAGGAAAGTTTCACTTCAAAATAGAAATTGCAAAACAAAAAACATTTTTTTTGCATATTTTTTGCACGGCATTCCCACTCTTAAGTGGGAATGCTATCTAAATAATTAGATGATTTTTCTACACTTAGTAGGTGGCTTGCCTAATCTGAAGTGGTCATAGTTTAAAAAAAATTAGCTTATTCTTCTAATAAATTATGTGTCTTATCTATTTTATGGTTGAAGGTACACCTAAATATTTAGGTTTTTTTAGCTACTCTCGCAGTTAAACTACCCAATATAATTGCATATAATTAACATTTAGAAATTGGTAGCGCACCTAATCAAATTCGTTGACTGAAATTCACCGGATTACTTTAGCTGAATTGACTACATTTTTAGGTAAAAGTTCTACTCTTTTTTTTCTGTGTAGTGTGCTCGACTGCTACCCCAGAGGTCCCGGATTCGATTCCCGGCCAGGCCATGGTCCTTCGCTTTAAGCCTTTCGCATTTGCAATTTTCTAATCAACTGAAATCGAAAATTCATCAGTATTTACGACTTTAAAAGTCGTAGTTGATGGTAGAGAAGTTTGTAGATGAGATTGGCCTTATAACTTCAATTGACGGAGGTAAAGGCATAACACTTGCCTCTGATTCAAATTCACATGTTTCTTTGGCTTTCCACCACGCTTCGAACATCCTACACGTGTTTCACTTCATTGACCTTGATCCTTCCCACTAATCTATCACCCCATTTCGAACCAAGGCAGACTTGACTGAATAGATATTTCATCTGAAATCCTTGGATCAAAGCTAAAAAAAACAAAAAATACCTCGAGTTGAAATTTAAAAAAAAATATGTTTGCTTTTGTTTTAAGAATTATGTCTGTTCCTGTACTTTTCAAGTAAAAAAACTAGTAAAATTCGAAATTTGTTAGAGTAAAGAAAAAAATCTCTCAGAAAGAGCATAAAACACAAAAAGTACTGGAACACTTTCAAGTATAAAATAGTAAAAAATC
Source organism: Pherbina coryleti (assembly GCA_943735915.1). Classification (NCBI taxonomy): domain Eukaryota; kingdom Metazoa; phylum Arthropoda; class Insecta; order Diptera; family Sciomyzidae; genus Pherbina; species Pherbina coryleti. The sequence goes on along the minus strand of OX030952.1, from coordinate 73,683,707 downwards.
GTAATAATCCTGCAAACGTCAGAAAAATCTATGCTATCTGGACATTTTTTATCAGGTGTACAAAAAAGTTTTAAAGAATTTTTTGAGGTGGCATCATTCGTCTTAAAACGAATCGGATAATGTTGCAACCAACTTTATTTTGAAGCCTCATCATTAGGCTTTCTTTTTCAGTATGTGTCGTTTCGCTGAAGTGTAAACAACATGGTTATGTCATGGTTGTGCCAACAAAACACAATTGAGGGGAAAGTTTACTTTTCTACTTTCATTTGAAGATAAATGCAGCAGAATGTACACTCAGAAAAAAGTCTCTCGGAATATGATAAAAAAGACATCATATTTAGAGAAAAATGGTATAGAGTTTGCTCCAGAAAATGCTTTTCTCTAAATGTGATACCAAAAGTTCCCTAAAAATGGTAAAAAGCTTCCATGAAAAAGAGAAATGAAAGAAAAATATATCGTTCTTAGAAAGACTTTTATTTTTGAGAAAGGATTTGTTTTTATTGAAGAAAATACTTCGCATAGTGAATTGTTTATCTACAATAGAGAAAACTTTTCATTTTCTAAAAATGTTGATCTATAAATGAGCATTTTTTAGTGCGAGAAAAATACTTATCATTATTAGAGACTTGAAATATTTTCATTTCCGACAAGTGACGAAATATTTCTTCGAATATGTGAAAATTTATTCTAATTGAAGGAAATTTTATTTGAAAAAGAGAAAATTGCTATTATCAAAAAGAGATATTTTTTTATCACAAAAAGATAGGGGTTTTTTTCTGAGTGTATCGAATGCATTGAAAAAATAAAAAAAGGGTTCATAACAATAACTCCAAGCGTAAAAAATCATACGGGCCACTCGGCTATACGCCAAACCGACGACAAAGCCGAATATTAACAGTGGCAAGATCATGTTCTGTATTAGGTGAGATCAATTGGGCGTGGTGTACTATGAGCTGCTGCAACCGGGTGAAGCCATCACAGGGCAACTCTACCGAACTCAATTGATGCGTTTGAACCGAGCATTGAAGCAAAAACGGCCCGAATAGACAAGGTCATTTTGCAACATAACAACGCTCGGCCACATGTTGCGCAGCCGCACAGTGCATTGAATCCATACAAAATTGGAACATCCATACAAAACTCGGTGAAAAGGTTAGTAAAATAAAGCAATACATGTGTTCTAGAAATGGTTGAAATCGGTCGGTTCCTAGGGGTACCTCCCTTGGACCTATATTAATTTTTTACATGATTATGTATGGGAGGTAGATCTGTTACTCATAAATATTCCCATTTGTACTAATAAAAAAAATCAGTTTTTAGGCAAATTTCATTTTATTTACAATAGAAAAATAAAATTGGTAACTTATTTTTATTAAGAAAATGTGAAAAAAAGTAATGTGTGCATACATATGTACAAACAACCAAGCTCATCTCGCTATTGACTTTCATCGCTATTGACTTCTTCGTTAGAATCACTACAAACAATATAAGGGTCATCAACTAATTGAATAAACTTCTCAACTTCTTCATCAATAATTACATTTGATTTTGATTTAATAGTTATAGTTTAATAGTTCTTTTGGATGCTAAGAGAGGCTCAGATGTCAGCAACAATATTTTCATTAAATCTGTATTAGACTTAATCCTTGAGCATTTACGGGTATGGCTAGGTCGATTTATTTCAAATTCTTTGTGCCTTGCTTTCAATGCCTCTTCAGACAATGTTCCGATTGGTAAGGAAAATGCTGAAATGACTTCACATCCATGTATGAGAACTTTATGAACACTGCTCGGCATATAATACCAGCCAAATAAATTTATATACAACTGCCTAGTTTCTTCTAATAACAATGTGAAGTTATTCAGATATATGGGGTAGCCACATGTCAGAACTCTCAATATATAAAAAAAAAATTGTTCTATCAAACTTTTGTTTATGCCAGTTATCTGCGAGCTTAGTTCAACGTTATAGAAAAAGCCACTAGCTGTCTTTCCATCGTTAGTAGACCCATATCCTGGCTTTGGTTTGTCGACCAAGAGACCCATTTTGCTCTTAAACTCAGCTTGAATTATTGTTTTGTTTTGGCAACCACCACTTTTAATTGCACTTTTATATATAAACTTGCTGAATTACCCTGTGTTACTAAAATTATTTTGTTATCTAATATAACTTTCTTTTTATAAGGTGTAGATAATATTTTGGAAATTAAAAGTTAATACTTCAAATAAAATTACAAAAAAGTTTCGTCAAAATCAAAAAAATCCTTTTTTGTAATTCCCTTTTGAATTTTGCTAAATTTTGAATATTTTTCCATATAAAATTGAGCATTTTTCGCATAAAAGTCACTTTTTGAAATCTGCATAACTTTCTTGTTTATGAAAAGGGGCAGATAACATTTTGGAAATAGAAAGTCAATACTTCAAATAAAATTACAAAACAGTTGCGTTAAAATCAAAGAATCCTTTTTTTTGCAATTCCTTTTTAAATTTTGCTATATTTTGAATAATTTTCCATACAAAATTGAGCATTTTTCGCAAAAAGTCACTTTTTGAAATCTGCATAACTTTCTTGTTTATGAAAAGGGGCAGATAATATTTTGGAAATGGAAAGTAAATACTTTAAATAAAATTAAAAAAAGTTTCGCTAAAATCAAAGCATGCTTTTTTTTAAATTCTCTTTTGAATTTTGTTAAATTTTGAATGATTTTCCATACAAAATTGAGCATTTTTCGCAAAGTCACTTTTTGAAATCTGCATAACTTTCTTGTTTATAAAAAGGGGCAGATAATATTTTGGAAATAGTAAGTTAATACTTAAAATAAAATTACAAAAACGTTTTGCTAAAATCAAACAATCCTTTTTTTGTTATAACTTATCAAAACTTGCAAATTTTTGAGTTTTTAGGTGTTTTTTTTTAAGGTAACGAAAATTTTTTTATACAAATTATATACTAAACAAAATTACTTACAGAAGCAAAATACATTTTAAAATAACCCTCTTTACTGTTTTTTAGAAAAAACATGATGTAATTTTTAAAACATTAGCCCAATTTTAAATTACTTGATTTTCTTAAAATAACAGGGTGTTGTATAAAGTGATCGCATTTGTTTATTACTAAAGATATTTTAAAAAATCTTTTAAATTTTATAGAACTAAATAATATAGATCTAAATTGCATACTTTTTTAAAAAAAAAACAATTTTTTTTTCTTATTTTCGTACCATTTCGATACATTGTGAGCCGGTCAAAACATACCTTGAAACACTGAAATGGGAAGTCCTACCCCACCCGCCGTATAGCCCAGACATTGTCCTTTCCGACTACTATTTGTTTTCGTCGCATGCCCTTGAGGATCAGCTCTTTCGCTCTTTTGAAGAACTCAAAAATCGGATCAATTCGTGGATCTCTGAAATGATGTCCGAAAATTGCCAGAAATATATTGAAAGTTAAAGCAATTTTTAGGAAATGTCTTATTTTTCTTTTCCTTGGAAAACCGCAAAAACTTAATTTCAATTGAAAAAATTTTTAGTATCAGAGTGTGTATTTACGGACCTCACGTTCGGTAACGGCAGCTACAATTATAAAAATATTTAAATAAATTTCAAAATTTTATTTTCCAACAAAAGCAATTCGCAAGAAATTACGATTCCAAAGTAATGGAGAAAAATTCCCACAGTGATAATTGCCAAAACATTTATAAGGCGATTACAACAAATTAATTACTATGCCGAACATGACTCAGAATACAACATCAAGATTAGGCATTACGCTGAATGCCAAACATTTGAAAAAACGGCAAAATAGCTGGCTATCAAGAGAGAAACACAATAAATAATGAAAGAAATAAAAAAAAAACACCATTTTAAGAATGACAACTAAACATAAACAAACAAATCATAAAAATGTAAATCCACTCAGTAAAGCAGCCGGCGACGGAGGCAACTGCAAAACCAGCTAATGCTGAAATTCCGGTGTGCTCCAGAGACACTCAAGTGATTCTAGCGTAAAAACAACCCAGCAGTCAACATAAACTTAAGCGTAATCAAAGCGATTTTTTTTTTCTTTTTTTTTAAAGCAACGATTAGCTTAATACTTACTAGAAATGCGAGCATAAAAGCAAAGCTCGAGAATTTAAATTGAAGTTAAAGCACAGCGTTTAGCATACGCTGCAAAGTAATTGCAACACACACACACACAGACAGAGGCTGGCGACAATACAACGATTGTGATAAATTCGAGTTTGCGAATTTCGCACATACGAGTAACTAAACGGAATAGAAAATAAAAATGAAAATGGAAATATAACAGCCAAGTATTTAGTAGTAATTCAAATGAGTGGAATTGTGAATTGCGCCCAAGGTCCAGCGACAATTGTGGGGGATAAGCAGTCGAAATACTCGCGAACTAAAGCGCTCGCTGATAATGATGATGATGACCGCTGTTTGTGGCGTATGTGAGACTGAATGATTTAGTAGCTAGCAGATGGCAGCGAGCTGGAGAAGCTCTTTTAAATATGTTAAGATAGCTATTTTTTTCCTAAACACTATTGAACACTAAATAGTTTTTCGCTTGTGGTAGGACGGCGTCGTAGTGTCTTGAGTATCACTTTTGCTTAACTTTTGATAGCAGCTCATCTCATTAATGCTCATTAGAGACAGACGCAATAAAATCCGTTGTCGTTTGAGTTTCCTGGCTTCTAAGCAGTTTTAATACGACTCAGTTAAACGACGACAATCGCATAAAAATGCGTAAAAATATTTTTCCGGCGCACGCTGTAGTACTTAGTAGCTTTTAGAGTTTTATGGATTTCATCCCCAGTGTTTGTCGTTGTTGGTGTTTGTCGATGGTGGTGTTTCGTGTGTATTATTCGTGTGCGGCTTGCTGTGGGACCCTCATTTCTGCTCATCTAGTTACAAACGCAGTCAGTTATTCATTGCTTCACCCCTCCCACCTTTTCCAATGCTGTTTGATACTGTGCATAAAAAGTAAAAATAGAGAAAAAAATAATAAATAAATAAGAGTGGGTTTGTCCATAATTAAAGTGAGATTTATTGGCTCGCTACACTTTAGACAGCACAATAAATATGAATGAAGGCTCAAGTGTGAATGAGTGAAAGAAGGAAACATGTTGAAGTTCACATTTAAATCTATTATTGCGTAACTTTTATTGATTGTCCTATATCGAGAATTTCTAAAACAAAATTTCTTTTACTCTCGATGAAGGAAATCTCTTTGGCGATAGACAAGAACGGGCGATAAACAAGAAACTTTTAAAATATTCATCTGCCATGCAACAAACCATCGAAATTAATCCATTAATTATACGAAAAGAATTCGTAAAACTCCATTTCAACAAATTCTAACCGACACTAATCCATCTTTGGTTGAGGTCGCACGGTGATCGTTTGAACGGTGTTCAAATGGTTTTTTTTTTTAGCTTTGAACCAAGGATTTCAGGTGGAATACCTATTCAGTCAAGTCTGCCTTGGTTCGAAATTGGGTGATATATTAGTGGGAAGGAAAGGACAATCAAGTGAAACACTTGTAGGATGTTCTAAGCATGGTGGAAAGCCAAAGAAACATGTGAATTTGCTTTCAATAGAAAACTGTCAAAAAACAGTGAGTGAGAGCGGATGAACATTTTGTAAGGCGTTCAAAATATGTTCATTTTCGAACGCTGTACACGACAGCAATCACCGTTCAAAACAGTGTTTCTAGGTGATCATTTCACTGTGGTGTGACCGAGCACCGATTAAATGTAAAAGAGATTAAAAAGTGTTTATTTAACGCCGTTCAAACGATCACCGTGTGACCTCAGCCTTTCCAATATCCAACTAACTTCCGAAGACTTCCGAATCAACAAAATACTTACGCATTCATACGGTCACCTTAAAGCGTTGGTTTAGTTTTAAAAAAAAAGTAAATTGAGGGCGCTGATCACATGTCTTAAGTCAATTTTTTTCGCTATCTCAAAGGAACTATTGAATAAGGAACTATTTTTATTTAAAAACTTCATCAGCTGGTTGAAAATCATACAAATTGTTCTTTTTTCGATTATTTTGGGAAAAGTTTGTTCCGGAGATAGTTCTGATGATCCAGGACCCACTTTTTTTACTTAACTATATTTGTTTTTAGAACCGCATCATAAGTTTTTTACTGTTATCCTTAAAAAATTTTTTTAAAGAAATAAAAAAAACTCAATTTTTTTTTATATTTTCGAAGATTAGACCTTAAAGAATATATCATCCAAAGAAATTTTGAAAATTTCGATGATTTACGGAGTTATAGCTTTTTAGTGACCGAGTAAACCGGTTCTGCCGTAGCGAATCGAACAATAGGCGGCTGACCTTCTTTGACTACCTGGGGATAAATAATCCCCAGAAACTCTTTTATATTTTATACACCATGAATTCTGAATAATCCATGAGGTCATTCTAGTATATTTTGTTGAAATATTGTCGTATTTAGAGTACAATACAGCTCATTTTGCTCCGAGCATCATAGACGTACGTGTGCAGTTGAAAAATAATAAATTGTGAGTGTTAATTTCAACTTTTTTGTGTACAATCGAAAAAAAAAAACTTAACAAGGAAGCACTTTTCGTCCAGATAGGAAAATGGACATGACACACTGTAACCCACCTGTTTCATCAAGCTGGTGTAAATAGCAGAAAGCAGCGGCTGAGGGTACATTATATGGCTTTGTTCATGAAAACCCCGCTCAACGTATTAGAACCAATCAAGCCAATATATAAAAGTTTGTCTGAAAAAAATGTATTACACCGTTGTTTAGGCTCAGAAACCCAAAATAATAAAGAATCATTAAGTTCATTAATATTTGAACTTTTATACTGAAACATATTCACTCTGGGACGAAGTCAATTGAAATTGCAAAATATTTGGCTGTTTGCATTTTTAATGAAGGCTTTTTACAGTTTTAAAAATAATTAATGTCATAGGAATCACAAGTGGTCCAGAAGGCCATGTATTCGCTGCCAGATGGGATGAAACTCGGATAAGTCGCTCAGGAGTGCGAGATTCTAATGCTTCTAAAGGACCTAGAACTGATTGTCTAGCAGAAAGAACAGAAAGAAAATAATTGAAGGAGATGAAGGCCCAATGTATGGATCAGAAATCACCGATAAACGAAATGTTAGTACAGCGTCCGTTTATATAACTTTGACTGCCTATAACTTTGCTCAAATCTTTGAACGCATTTTTCTCGAAACTACTTTTTCAACACGTTATACATGATATCTCAAGTTCTAATGAACCAATTGACTTAAAAATTGGTGTGGGCCTTTTTTATATATCCCTCTATGGCTCGGACAAGATTTATGTAAAAATTTGTTTTTTTAAGAAAATGAAAATTTTGAAAAAAGGTCAGAAAATTGATTTTTTCAAAAGTCGCCATTTCGCGAAAAAAATTGTTTCTTTCCCTAGTCCGGGATAAAACGACATTCTTACTTATTAAGAATCTTCTTGTTTTCAGATGACTAGAAGGGTTGAAAGTGTGTCAAAATAGAGGCACCCTTTTTTACTACCCCACAACCTACCAGCCTGTAATTTTTTAATTTTTAATTTTTTTTTTTCAATTTTATGTGTATTATTGAAATATTAATAATCATATAATAAAAAAAATGTACAACAAAAAATATTTTGTTTTTTTTTATTGAATTTAAAAAAAAAAAAACACCGAACCATTTTTTTCCTCTAGACTAGAATACTGACTAAACGAAAAGCCTTTCACTTTCTGAAGACCTCTATTTTTGACTTGTCGCTCAGATTTTTTGAGAATTTGAAGCAATGAAGAGAAATAGACTTTAGCTTCATGCTCAACGCCTCCAATTTATTCCTACACAGTTAAAATTTTTTAATTCTAAAAATATTAGTGGACTCTGTTATTGTCATTTTCGAATTCGAAACTTATTCAGCAATTATAGCCTAAGATGACAACAAAATTCAGGTGATGACAACAAAATTCCTCTTCATAACTGAAGTAGGAATGTAACGGAGCTTCGAGTTCGGTTCCGAAAGGTCGGAACTCCCCATTGATCTTACACCAACTTCTGCTCCGGTAATTTTGAATCTATTCCTATGCATTTGAAATAATTTACAATTGACGTATCTCACATACGAGGCATTTCTTCGTTAACAATTTTTGATAACTCATAAACTCTCTGACAGCACTGTGCTTCATCCTTAACGTTGAGTTGTTTTCGTTTTCTTTCTTCCGTTTTCCTTTTCCATCGATTTCAAGGACTCTAACAGATCTTTCTTGTACTAAGATTCCGACTTCAGCTCCGGGTCCGACTCCGGCTCCGAAAAATCAAATTTAAAACTCCAGTTCCGGTTAAGTCACCTCCGAAGTCAAATTCAAAATTTTGGAACATCGGTTAGAATTGTGTCACTTGATTGAATATTTATATTTTTTTACAGTTTATCATTATAATTTAATAATGAACAAGGTTCAATCTGAGTTTCAAATTAACCCATCACCTTAGAATTTGGAGAAATTTTAGGTTAGATACACGAAAAATGGTTTTCGGCCTACTTTGGAGGTTATGTACAGTGCGCACAAAGTTTTTCATACTCGTTTCTAGCAAATGCAACTTTTATTACTACTTCTCACTACAAAATTAGCTTTTGAATGGTTATCTATGAATTTTCTTTGCAAAGTTATGTAATTTTAAGATGATATATAAACCTGAAATTGTATTATAACCCTGCTCCGCTTTGGACCAAAAAGGCAAAGTATGTAGTTATTTTAAATATCCACAACTTTGAAAGGAAATGTCCAGTATGACCATTGGACATTTTTATTTTAAAGGGAAAGAGCGTTTAAAAAGCTTAATGCCTCCTGTATATAAACATAAGATTGTATTACCTTAAAATTCTCCAAATTCTGACGTGATAGGGGAAAAAACCAGTTCAGTTTCGTAAATATGAGGCCGCAAATGCCCATAAGACCCGAGAAGGAAGCAAGTCTCTAATTTGTTGACCTGTGGTAATTTAATAATATAATAATAATAAACTGACCATTTCAACCCTTGAAAGGACTTTGACCTAAATTGTTATGATCACAATTGATCGAGAACTGGACCTACTAGTTTTATGTCGACTCCGAACGGCTAATGTGCATGTTCTCAAGAAGCTTTACATGGCATTATTTACTCTCTGAGCATTGCCATTGTCTGCAGAAAGGTGACGACTGAACAGAAAAATGAATTGAATTGAAAAAAGATACAGTAGTTTCGACTATGTCGTAACACAAGACGTAGAATTATTCACTTCGCTTTTGATGACATCTTTTTTAAAATATATTTAGCAAAATATTTATTCCATACACCTGAGCATATGACCTTTCAAAGAGTGCCGGAGAGGCTTAATATGTATGACCGACCCCCATTACTTTTGCAAAAGGAACATTTTTGCCTTTGACACCTTTTCCCGCCGACCACTCCTTAGGGGGGTTCCCATACAAATTTTATTGTTTTGTCGATAAAACCGAAAACTGTCGATAAATAGGTAGCAAACATAAACAAGCAAGCAAAATTTGTTCAATGCTACCAAGTTCAACAACCCATATGGAGAGTCGAAATTCAAAATTTCACTGTCGATAATATACCCGGATATTTAATTGGCTGCAGAATTTTCACATTTCAAGACCAGATTCTGTTAAAAAAACATGCCCCTCAGAATAACTCAGAATTACTGGGCTATGCGATTCTGTTCAAAACATGCTGTTCAAAGTATGCTTTTTTGTTTTTTAATTATAAGATTTATGTCTTGACGCTAGATGGGGCTGTCTTCACCGTCGAAAAAAACCGGAAACCGTCGATAAATAGGTAGCAAACTTAAGCAAACAAAAGCATCAAATGTTGGCTTTATGTTTCATGTAATTGTGTAAAATTTATGAGTTAGAGAGTTCAAACATGAATTTTTCTCCCAGTGAGGATCAAGCAGACCAACAAGTGCTAACATCAACATTGTACGATCAGTACTTTGGGCACACCGAAGGCTCAAATTGTGATATAAATACCGACACCTGATCACTATCAACCACCCTACTTACCTCCGAGAATGACGTGTTCTACGTCAAAACTTTCTGTGTCAGATGGAAATTGCACCAGGGTTCCCTGGCGTATGGGGCACGCATTCTACCCACTGCACCACGGCCCCCAATTAATTATTACTAATAATTATTTGTAACCGACCTGTCTAATTTGTTAAACGGTAACATCATGAATAAAAAGAAAACATAAGGGTTAAAGAGAAGTGACTTAACTTATGCAACTTATGAAAAGGTCGATAGAGGGCAAGAAACCACATAGCTTACTCTAAGCTTACTTTCGTACTAAACATCTGCATGAATTCATTCATGCAATGAATGCACAACACAATTCATGGGTATTTCTTGTTTCTGTGCTAACCCATCGTCATTGAGTGAATGATCTTGAATACAGTCACAAAAGTTGTTTGAATTTGTGTTGTGCCTCGTTTGCCGAAAGACTGCATTAATTCGTCTCATGCAACGAGGTCGCTTCACCTCACTTTATACACCCACGCTGAGAGCAGCGAGAGCAAGAGCCACCAAGCAACAGTCGCAGTGAATTACGATGAGCATTCAATTGTTTGTTCTCTTATTCAAGCAGAAATTCTGTAAACAAGAATGTTAATAATGCATTCGAATTTTTCAAATAATTCGAGTAACTCGAGTTGATCGAAGCAATTTACATGTTCCTGCTTGGCGTGCTCAGTATTCGATTAAAAATTTACAATATTTTTACGGGAAAACGGTAAAAGATAATAGTAAATTTTTTTGGGGTGAATAAATAGATTAAAAAATTATTTACAAAAAAATTTTTTATTAATTTTTAAAATTTTTAAATTTAAATTTTTAGGTATGAAACTTTAATTTTAAATTATTTTTGGCGAAAAACATTATTTGAGGTTGACGATATCAGAAAGAGATGGCTACCATAATAACTAAAGTTTGGCAGCACCTAGAAGAAAAAACTATTCAGAAATAATCTTCGACTGGGCCGAAGTTAAAATACCCCCACGGCCAAAGTCTATTCAAAGTCTTTAGAAGTCAATTAAAATGCTTATTTGCTAAAACATTTTCTTCATTTTCGTGATCACAGGCAGACGGACAGACAGGCGGACAAGCAGACAAGATAGCTAAATCGACTCGGGTGGTGATGCTGATCAAGAATATATATACTTTTCTACACCTACCACGCCTATCATGGGCGTTGCAAACGGAGTGACAAAATTAATGTACCCCTTAGACGTTTTTAAAACGTGAGGGAATAAAAATTATAAATATTTAGCTTTTTAGATAAGTACCGGAAAATGTTGCAATACCTTCAGCGTTATTATTTCTAAACCATCTCGTACTCGAAACATAGGGGTCGTTCATAAATTACGTGACCGATTTTCAATTTTTTTTACCCCCCTCCGGTACTCTTCGTAGTGCGTTTCAAAAACACTCCCCTCCACCCCCATAAAGTAACGTAGTATATGAAATAAAAAAATTAATTGATCAAAAAATATTCGAAAAAAGAAAAAATAACTGTAAGCAAAGAAAAATTATGCCCTTACTACACTTGCTAATAGTTAACAGTCTATTTAGACGGTTTAAACGGCAATTTAGACGGTAGACATTTTAAAACCCTCTTTCTACTAAATTGGTAACGTAATTTATGAATGAGTTCAATCGGCTCAGTAGTTTTGGAGTCTATAGCAGCGTTCTCTATTGTAAATTTTTTGCATTTTTCATTTCCCAGTAGCAGGATATTACCAAGTAGTAACTTCATTCTTACTTCTATGTTCCTTCTCTTTTACTTTCATAGCTTTTCTGTGTCAAAAATTTGGCTTGTAAGGGTGGAGACACACCCCCTTGTCCAATGCATGCCACCTTTTCTAGTAGAAGGACATCACCAAATGATATCTACATTCTGAGTTTCAATGTTCTGTGACTTTTACTCCTATAGCCATTCTGTATCGTAAATTTGGCTGTCTGTATTTGGGGTGGAGCCACTCCCCGATTTCGAATGCCCGTGCCAGTTTTTCAGTAGAAAGACCTTCATTGTTATACGACATTTAGTTCCGAAGCAATTCGATATCATAAATTTGGCCTGTGTGGCCAAATTCCCCCTTGTCTAATGTTCGCTTAAATATGCATTAACTGCCTCTTGGGCCCATAGCGACTACATATCAAGTTTCACTATCAAAACATGTACAACTCAGGAATAATAATGATTTTCCTAGCAAATATTTTCCCATATACACCATATGTGCGCACCTGTATTTGTTCACACCTGTATTGTTGATAAGTTCACTAAAATGCCTATTATTCATGAACCAATACACATACAAAGACCATTTATACAAAAAAGCCTTCGTATTGACGTCACCTTTCATGGGAAAACCAGAAACAAAATCGGTTCACGCATTACAGAGAACATCAATTTCATACACAATGCAACTTATTTTTATAAATTAGATAGATATGAGTATAGTTATCGTGTGAACTAAAATTTTTAAGTTTGGCAGAAACAAAAAAAAAAAATGATGATGATTTATGAAGAAAAAATGAAAATGTTTGCAATATTTTAGTTCACACGGAAACTACTCATGCAGAAAGTATTCGGTAAGAATTTGGAAACAATCGGACAAGGTAATTTTGAGTAACGATGGTAAACAGGATAAAAATATAAAAAATCGACACGTCAACTTTTATACACAAAAATGTTAAAAATTTATAAAAAAGTTTTATGTAAATAATTTTTTAATGTATTTGTTCACCCCAAAAAATATTTCCATTATCTTACCATTTTCCTGTAAAAAATGTTAAACTTTCACTCGAATACCGAGTGCGCTAAGTAGGAACATGCCTTAATTTATTTTTAATTTTTCACTAGCGTTATGAATGAACTTAATATAAAATTTATTTTATAATTCTCCTAGTTTACCATTAATATAAATATGTATACGTATCATTTTTGTTCGAAAAAATCATTAAAACCATTTAAAACAGTTCAACAAATTTTATGGTCACTGCTTTACAAATTTCGATCAAACAACTCGAGTCATTCGAATGTGCCTTTATAACTCATTGTAAACGATCAACAAAACTAAACCTTGCTGAAACTCGGACACGAACATGTCTCATTCGTTCCATCGTTTCTCAGTACAATAATGATTCAAACCACAAAGACCCGCACAACGAGTTTACCGAGTTGTGCTTAATGTTGTACGTGGATTGTGCGAATTATGCGAGATCACCGAAATTGCTGCTCTCATGCTCTACGGAATTCATGTCTCTTTTTCAATTATTCTTTGCTTCTCATCGCAACAGAATTGAATGAGTTTAAGTTGTCAATTTTGGTGAATGTCTCATGGGTAGCTTTTTTTGCATTCATGCAGATGTTTATTTCGTACACAAATGTTTTATTTGGAAAAAATCATTAGAATGATCATTGCGTAATGTTTACTAAAAATTTCCTTTTTAAAAAAGGGATGGAATTTTCTTTTTCCCCTTCCCTTACAGTTTTATAATTGTCTATAATTTTGTTTGGAAATTATATTTTTTAAATATTTTTATTTTAATATTTTTATTTTAATATTTTTATTTTAATATTTTTATTTTAATATTTTTATTTTAATATTTTTATTTTAATATTTTTATTTTAATATTTTTATTTTAATAGTTTTTAATATTTTTTAGGCCAAAAGCCTGCTTAAATTATTTACTTCACATGCATATTTGTTTAAAGGATGTTGCCAAGGTGGAATCAGTTCCTATCTTTTTCTTGCATTTCAAGTTTTAATTTAGATAATATTGATTGGTCAACTGCGATCATGGACGTAATAGTTTTAGAAATAGTTTTAAAAATTTTTTTATGAACATATTGTTTGCAGTTACAAAAACCTTTAGTTTTTTAATAAAATAGTTTCAAATTGAATCTAATGGTTGAAGTTGGTTCTTAATGATTTTGAATATGTTTAAAATAATTCGATAAAAACTGATGTCAACAAACTATTGATACGTATTCAAAATCACTTTCAATTAAAATATTTTAACGTTTTATTCTTTCATATTTCAAGTTTACTTCAAGTTTAATCAAGTTTATGATTTCAATACGCTTAGTTCATTGTGATATTGATCAGTTGCGGGATGCCCAAACGCCATTCAAGAGGATTTAACTTGAAGTGTGTATCGTAAGCTAGAGAAAACTGACATTTTCTATGAAAGAAGCAAATAATATGGGAGATAACAACGATTAGTTAGTTACTTTGACTTTTTTGAATTCAGCTGGAAATCATTTTATCTTGACTTGATCTGATCGTTTTCATCATGATAGTTCAACCCTGGTTTTAGTAACAATAATGTTTCAAGAATGTTGTATGACGCATCATTCGAAACATTATTCATATAATTTTACTTTTAAGCAACTCCTTATTAGAGCTTGAATATGATGCATACTCTTGCCATACGTTTTACTGAATTTGATGAAAACAGAAACCTAAAAAGACAACAAAATTAAAACAAGTCTGCCTTCACCTACACCACACATACTCACTCCCTTTACTCCCACCACTCAAAGCACTTACCATTGTGTTCCGTAAATATGTTCATGCCAATTGCATTGCGATTATCCTTTGCCTGCGCTGCTACGGCTGCCGCTGATGCAGCTGCAGCGGCTGCACGATGTGCGCTTGACACAGCAGCAGCCGCTGCAGTGGACGATTTAATACGCGATGCACGCAACGTTGAACCCTGCAAGGCATTCACGCTACCGACACCCACCACTCCGACAGCATGACAAGAGGGACTAACAGGGCTGCTGCTTGAGATGCCGATGCAGCTAGCGGTGCCGTGATGTGAGCCAGAGTGTGAGCCACGTTCTTTGCCCTGCTGGGCGCCCATCTTCTTGGCTGGCTTGGTTAGGAGACAGCCAAGTAGACGACAACGACGACAGCGATGACTTTAGCGTTGTGGGTGGTGCTGGGTGCTTGGCCTGCAATCTAAGCTCCAACGCTGGCTCAAGTCCGACAGCGTACAAAAAGTGTGTATCGCTGTTGCTGTTGTTGTTTGTTGTTGTGTTTGTGTTGGCTTAGTTGGTATACAAAACAGCCAACCAAATTGGGGTGGATTTTTTTTCTTCCGCTTTTCACACTTTGTGGTAAGATTTAAAAGTTGTAAACTTTTACAATTCCTTTTCACTTGACTTTTATTATATATTTATTTTACACATTCTGCTTTGCTACTTTTTTGTTGTATCGAATACGTTTTCTGCTGCTGCGACTGCTTCACTTGGGTATTTTTTTATCCACTTTCTTCTGCTTATCATTTGTGTAGTAGACACGAAATTGCTTTCAAAGAGGAATAAGAGATTGATTACTTTTTTTATTTTCTTTTTTTTTCACTTAAACACCCTTCAATTTGAGTTATTCAATTAAACCCGATTTTTTATTATTTATCTAAAAATTTTGCGAAATATTTTTTTTATATATTTTTCACAAATTGCATTCGTTGTGGACACGCCACCAAACAAACACGCCCTAAAACCAACTGCGTCGGTTGTCGTCTGCGACAGCCGCACCTCCTTCGACGATCGACTTTCAAAGGACTGACTGCAGTTTCATACTGCTTTGCAACAATAGAAATTTATCCGTAATTTATTAAAATCTTTTTAATTTTATATTCATTGCTGGACAATTGAATTCCGCATTGATTATTTTTTTTAATTTCTTCCAATAAGGCGGCTAGTATTCTACTTCCACTTCACTTGTCTGCAGACAAAAATATGCAGTGTTGTTTTTTTTTTTCTTTGTACTTATGGCTACGTTTTTTAATTTTTTCAACTAACGCAAATTTATTATGCTTTATTTTGACACTTTCAAATTTTGTTTAATACAAACACACACAGATAATTAAACTAATTAAAACAATCACCGATTATTGCTGAAGTTTAATATACTCTTGTCTATATTCGCTAAAAGTTCTTCGACGTCTGACATTTTTTCTGTGTAAGTTTTTTCAAATTCCGTTTTGTGCTTGAATATAACGAAAACGGAGTAAGAAATATTACACTGCTTATCTCTTTCACACACATTGCTGTCAATTGGTAACGAGTACAACTACTCGCTCTAAACTAGTTTTGCTATTCAACACTGTAAATACAGCCGACTATATATGTGAACGCACTCTTCAGGACGACAACAGATACAGAATGAGTTACTTGAATTATTCCGTATTGGCTCATGCATCATTTCATTATGACAATTTGAATATAAAATTTTACATTTAAAAAGCTGCAACTGCGATAACCCTCAAATAATAAATGCCCTAATACCTGCGACACATTGGCATAGGAAACCTTGATTATCTTTTGTAGTTTAAAATATAACCATTGGGGATGACGATGACACACTCAATATTTTTGTTTACTAGTTTATAAAAATAAACTTTTAAGAAGAATTTTAAACATAGTTTAGCAGATATTTTTTTTTAGTGGTTTTTATTTAACAGAAAAACCACTTAAACGAGTTTAAATGGACCAATGTGTCGCAGGTATAACAATGGTTTGAAAAACTAATATCCGGACAGCTGATTTTTACATCTACCTCGATTTACTCCAATTTGATCGTAGTTTATTATTCTACTAAAAAAGTCAAAATATGTATTTTGTCTAAAATAATGTGTTAAACTGTACGCAATCTGTATAAAAAATTGGAAAATATCTCAAATAAAACTCACAAGTTTTTTTCAGTTAAAAAAGACTGAAAAAGTTAAATGGACAGCTCTCTAATTTTTAGTGAGTTACTGAATTTTCAATGGTATATATTTTATTTAACTGTTGTCTTTGTTTTGAAAAAGACAAAAATAATATTTTTGTTTTCGAGTTTCTGTGTAATTTCTCCCAAAATAAATCTACATTTCTATATAAAAACTATTTTTGACGAATAAATGTTATAATAGTAAATAAAAGATTTGATATTCAATAAAATTTAACGTAACATTTATGCACGAGAGATAAAATAGCTTATATCATATAGTGCAAATAAAAACCTTCCAATGATTTTAATATTACACAAGACATAATTAATACAAGAAGTTGTGGTAAGAAAAGGAAAAACTATAATGTTTGTAAAGCGAAGGGACACATTAAAAAACCGATATTAAATTGCAATAATAAATTTTATTTTATTTATAATTTAAATATATTTAGATACTAATGTGATGGTAACTGGATACTAATGAATGATTTTGACAATTTACTTTTGAAGCTAAAATTGCAAAAATTAATATGAACGTTGCCGCTTACTTATATCTGTTTCTAATATTGGTTTATCCTTATCAACACGGTTTCGTTCCATGTCGTTCTACTGTTTCTAATCTAACTATTTTTTCTGACTACTGCATCAATGCTTTCCAAGATGGGTGTCAGGTCAACACTATCTATGCAGATTTCTCAAAAGTCTTTGACAAAGTGGCTCAAGTAATTCTTATAGATGGCTAAATTAGCCTTTCATTCATATTTTTGAAATGGCTTATTTCTTACCTCACTGTTAGGACATGTTATGTGTGTGTTGAGAATGTCAAATCTAGGCCTTAATTAGTGACATCTGGAGTCCCTCAGGGTAGTATTCTTGGCCAGCTATTATTTATATTATTTATAAATGACATAATTGATTCCATAAAGAGTTCCTGCTGTTTGATGTATGCAGACGACTTAAAAATATTTCTAAGAGTCCGTAATTCAGTTGATGCTGCTAGGCTAATCTGTGCTCGGTTTATGATTGGTGTATTCGAAATAAGTTGTTTCTTAATCGTAGTAAATGTGCTTATTCCAGTAAATCTTAAATAGATCAGATTTTTTTGAATATCTTTGTTCTTGATAATGTACCGCTCTGTTGTGTAATCGAAGTTAAAGATCTAGGTGTGATATTTGACAGTAAATTTCATTTTATTTTCCACCTCAATTACATAATTCCTAAAGCTTACTCATTGCTAGCGTTTCTGCGTCTGAATTCTTCCAACTTCACTGATCCATATACTTTGAAAACACACCATATATCCATGGTGTGTTCAATCATGGAATATGCCTCGTTTATCTGGAATCCTTCCTACAATATTCATTATACTCGCATAGAATGTGTTCAAAAATCCTTGATTAGATTCGTTTTTCGATCATTAAACCTTGAAGAACCTTTTACTTCGTATGAGGCCAAGTGTAATCTCATTAATTTAAAAAGTCTGCACACTAGAAGATTCTTCTTTCAATGTTATTTGTTTTTGACATTGTTGTTGGTAAAGTTTATTGTACCTAACTTCTAGAACTAATCAACTTTAATGTACCAACAAGAACACTACGGCATTCTAATTTATTTTTCTTACGCGCACGCCGTACTAACCATGCCCTGAACTCTCCTATATATAGAGCCTTACTTGAAATTGATGAGCTATCAGTATTTTGTGACATTGATTTTGCTAAATCCAAGGATTCTCTTAAGTTTTTACTTAAGTATTTGATTAAATTTTTTATTCTTATTTTTTATTAGATATATTTTTAAGATATACAAATTATTTGTACGTACTCTCTTAGTCTGTAAGAACATTGCTCACAGACTTAATAAACCAATAAATAATATTAACTGTAAAATATTGATGTAGTTAATGTTTCGATGTCGATGTTTTTGATGTCCGCTATTTAAGGTTAAATAATAAAATTTATTATTTTCAACCAATTATAAAATTCAGAATAATAATGCACCAAAAATATCAATAGTCACAATGAGAAAAACAATCAACTCAAAATTAATTCTGTGGAAAATTCCTTGTAAAAATATTTTTAAATATTCCTTAGAAATGGTAAAAACCAATTCAGAATCCAAATTTTCTGTTTTACAAAAATCATCCTCGTTCAAACAATCGATGAAGATTGTCAAGTTGCAGCTGACACAACGCAACGCACATTTGATAAAGTTCTAATGTTATAGTATATTAATTCATTTATTTAAAACTTCCTGTTCCAATACTCTACCTTCTTTGTCAACGAAAGAAAAACAGAAATTATTTGAAATAAAAAATGTAAAAAGTACAATACTACATGTAGTAATAAAAAATTTACAGTCATATGGTCCAAAAGTTCAAGCTGAGAACCAAAAGATATGCTCATTTTGGATTCTAAGAGACTTCTCATCGTTGCGTGTTCAACATATCATAATATTTATAGAAAAATCCATTCGGTTCCTGAACTCAACGCTTAACATTGCATAGGGCATTATAAGATCCCTCAAACAGGATGCCTGCTCTTAACGTGTTATTTCACGCATATTCCATAAATTCAAGGAAGTTGTAGCGTGGTGGCCTAAGGCAGCAAAATTCTGAAATTAAAAGTAAGAAAATGTTATTATCTATAATATATATTACACAATTTAGTACGTTAAGTATCTCTAACAATGGTCCAAAATATACCGTTTTTGACCACTGCATCAAAAATAAAAGAAAAATATAAGTCTAAATTTACTCAAAAAAATCTGTCCAGTTAGTTTCTGTGATCATACGATTCCGAAACCCCATTATGAAAAAAAAAAAAAAAAAAAAAAGGAGAGAAAAAAATCTGCCCAGTTAGTTTCTAGTCATACGATTCCGAAAGGTAACTCTGAAGGTCACTGCAAAGTGAACTCGAGATAGAAAGAAACCTATGATCTGAATGGCAAAGGCAAAGTCAGAAGGTTTTCGGCAGTGCGGGATTTCAGTCGCCAGTGTACAGAAAAAGAAAAAAAAAAAGTTATTGTTAAAGTTAAAGTGCGTAGACGTGATAGTGGTGGAAACCGAACGTTGCGAGGATTTCGATCTCATAGGATCAATAAGGCTTCAAACATTTGCGTCCAGCATCTAAAAGTAAGGATTTTGATTTTTGTTTAAATAAGGGGTTAAAATAGGAATATTAATATATTAATGTTTGGTTTTCCTAGTACAGTCTTACGGAGAAACGAATAAGCCAGGGGACAATTATCTTACCAAACACCATCTGAAAACATCAAGGATATTGAGGTAAAGTAATAGTACGACGAGTACATGACGACAAATCTCGCAGTGTAGTTAAAAAAAAGAAAAATTTGTTTCTTTTTTTTTTAAATCTAGCCATAGCATGTGTTGCCCAGGATCGTGAAAACGTCAAAGTGTAATAAGAAGTTCATTACGTTAAAAGAACGAGGATAAGTTTTTTCCATCAATCAATCGCCAAACGGGTAACTGCTCAATATCCTTGGTGAGTTTATTTATTCCTTTTCTCCTTTTTTTTACATATAAAAAAAAAACAAAAAAAAAATAAAAAAAATCCGCACTGAAATACTTGAAAACATGAAAGTTGAAAACACCTGTAAATTGAGAATTATTTGGAAAGAAGAAGAAGTGCAATAGATGCCAAAGAAAAAAAAATTTATGGAACGATGAATTTTGCCTAAAAAAAAAAAAAAAAAAATAAAACAAAAAAACAAAGGAAATAAAAATATCCATCAAAAAAATAAAAGTTATGGTCATAAAACTAAAAAATAAAGACTAAAACGAGTGGTAAAACGATAAATGATTTGAAAAGATCCTTATAGACATAATAAAAGAAAAAAAAAAATAAAAATAAAAAAAATCATAATCTTCAAACAACAACAAAAAAAGAAAAAAGTACCAATAATAATCAAAGTTAATAGTTAATAAGTTCTTTTTATGTTCCAACTATTTTGTTAGCTTCCATGTTAGGCCTTAACAACCAGCTATAGAAATTATTTGTATTTCCGTTTCCGGAAAGACAAGTTCGTTTCTTTTTCATATTCCTCCACAGAGCTCTATTGAGGTAGAAAGAAAAAACTTGAAGATAGTAAACAAAAACAGAAAACAAAAGGAAACAAACATTAACCCGCCGTTAGTGTGGTGGAAAAAAGTCACGCCATTAGTGTGGTGGGGTATGACATACCCCAAAAGTATAAATCGTATAAATACTACAAAAAACATTTTATCGAAAAAATTCAAATAGCTTCTCATTGCTTGATTGATTTACTGTTAAAAAATACTATTTTAAATGCTTTGCAATTGTAATAAAAAATAGTTTTATTGAAACTTACAAATACTACAAGATATAAGGGAAAAAATAATTGCTTCACAAAAAATCAAAAAGTAATAAGTAATACATTTCAGTAAATAAAATTTGTGTTTTTTTTTCAGTTTATAATTGGAGTCATACTTTTGAATCATAAACGTGTGTTTCTTGGTGGAAAAAAATATTTTTATTTTTCGTCAAATGTTATGCATTTTTCACAAAGCATATACATATGATCGATACACAGTGGAGCCTGGCAGATCACACGTGCGTAAAATGTTTTTTTGTCCATCTTTCTTGAACAGAATGAGCATCTAGAGCTATATTGTCGTCGTTTTTGTGCGGGCTCACCAGGTCCTGGCAGATGCACACTTTGAAGAGCATGGTAATGCGCGGATTTTGTTGTCTCTCATTGCGATATTCTAATGAAGTTTTTCATAAAATTGTATCCTTTATTTGGAAAATAGTTCTCGTGCCTACTTACCTACAATTGTTCTCAGTTCAGTGTCTGCTTTCTTCAATTTTATGATTAAATTACTTTCCACAAGAAGCAAATGCGCGTAAAAATGAAAAAATAAAAAAGAACTGTTGCCACATTCACCTGAAATGTGTAAATGAAAAATAAAACAACACGTTGCCATGTTCACATACAATATTCACTCCAGCAATAAAATTATTTTAGCCATAAATTTGTTTTAGCAATAAATTTGGAAAAATATACCTAATAAATACATTTTCTAAAAATAAAACGAAAAAAAAAATTACGAAAAAAGTTACGTAAATGGTGTGGTGGGGTATGACATACCCCAGCCGACTTTGGAACGACCTGGCCTGTGAATGAGTTCACCTAAGAAATTTTTTTTTAGCTCATCTCAATTATTGATCTTTTATTTGAAGCTTAAGAATCTACGAAATTGTAACTTTTCAGATAAAGAAGATATTGAAGGAAATAAGGTCTCTGGGGTATGTCATACCCCACCACACTAACGCCGGGTTAATTTGAAATATGCGATGATGAATGGTTGTGTAGGTCCCCCCCTTAGGTGTGATCATGTTTTATTTAACTCTTATATTACCTTAATATTAAAGAATTAGATAAACCAGCGTAGCTCGTAAATTTTTTTTATTATTTACTCAGTGTATTATAAATCTTTGTTGTTTTTTTTTTCTTCTCTTTTATGTTATACATATAAATGTTTTGATACTTACCCGATAAATATTATAAATCCTAAAAACATTTCGAGATCCATACAAAATTATTCACTTTCTGATCATTTAAGTATTTATTTCAGTCTAGATAAAATAGCTATGTTAAAATGAAATGCGTTGTTGACCATTGTAAAATACTTGATGATAATTATTTTACTCAAAAATTTATGAATTAATTGTTGCTTAATTTTTCCTGAAAATAACATATAACCAAAAAGTAAAAAAATAAAAAAAAATAAAAGAAAAAAAAAGAGGTACACATTTTTCTTATCCGATGTTTCGTTTATGTTTGGTGACTTATATTTGGAAGTCAACATGAGCGGCTAGACTGGCTATGTAGGGGTTGATGAGGGGCGTGGCAAAGATGGGATATGTTCTTAGTGTGAACTTCGTGTGTGATAGGGTTAAAATTTTCGCTTGCCGGCAGATGTTTAAAGTTTTTTTCATATCTTGATATTCAGTTGTTAGAATGTAATTCTGAAACTTGGATTTAATAAGCGAAAAAATTCAATTTTTCACCTATTTTCGATGTATAAAAAAAACAAAAAAAAAATATAATAAAATTAAAATGTTGAGAATATTTTGAAGGATTTTGAATCTATCCTGTCTCCTTTTTTTTCAATATGTTTACTTCAATTCGTGTTTGTTTCTTTCTGCCAATAATATGTCTTCGTTTTGATTATCGATCTTAGTTCGTTTTAAATTATCTTTTTTTTTATTTTGTTTTGATTTTTTGTTTAGCTTCGATTTCTTCGATTTTTCTATATTATTTAATTTCGTGATTTGCAATTAAATTTTTCTTGTCAACTGGCCGGAACCGGATGTGACAGGGTCGTTCCCCCCCTGAGAACGTTATGAGCTACCGGAAGGTCACATTCGGGCATTCAGGAAGGGTCATTTCTTAGAACGTGGTTAGAAGAATTTCCTTTGTTGAATGCAGGGCTACTTTGACATGTAGCCCCGAAAATTCCTGAAGAGGCCGCGTTACAAAGTATTGCCTAATAATAATATGAAAATATATCGCACTCCATCTTCAAAACAGACACAACTCAAAATTTACAAATTTTTACTTTTTCCATCAGCTCTCAAAATTTTGCACTTATCTTTTTATTCTTTAATAAAAAAAATCGTTTTAGAAAATATGTAATTTATATTAAATTTCAATGGCATTATGTTAAAAAGTTAAAAACTTTATTGAGGTAAAAATTATTCAGTCCACCAATATATTCTCATTTTGTAATCAATTCAAAATGTAGACTTTTTTTGTTAAAACAATGATTTCTTTTAGCTCTCCCAAAAACTTTTCTCGAAAATCGTTAATAGCTCTTTTTTGCTGTGCAACCTAAACAAGAGCGTTAAGCGGCGTGTTACCAGTCGTTTTACGTTAACACTAAATTATCATCCCTAAATAAAAGCAGTAGTCTTATGTCAAATGTGCAAGCAGTCAACAAATTTTTGAAAGACATTAAAAAATTTTCGAATTCTGCAGCTGACTTTACTTCCTAATACCTGCGACACATTGGTCCATTTAAACTCGTTTAGGTGTTTTTTCTCGTTTAAATATCTGCTAAACTATGTTTACAATTCGTTTAGTCAAAACTAGTTTCCGAAACTCGTTTATCGCAGTTAAACGAGTTATAGTAGCTGATTTTGACATTCCTCTTTCTACACTTTCGTTGAGAACTATAGCGCTCTCACTCGAGCAAACGCTCTGAAATTTACGATTATAGTGTTGTTCGCTTATCCATATTTCTCGTTATTTTTATAAACTAGTAAACAAAAATATTGAGTGTGTCGTCCCCAATGGTTATATTTTAAACTACAAAAGATAATCAAGGTTTTCTATGCCAATGTGTCGCAGGTATAACGCTCTGTCAAAATTAACCTACCGTTCAGCGTTGCCGTCGCGTTATTATGGTTACCCACACATACATTTTGTGGGTATGAGAAAGTTTTAATATATAAAAACGTTTCCGTGCTGATTTAGGTTTGACTGTTACAATATTTTAATAATACACGTATAAACAACGACTTCCAAATACCATTTATTTAACTTGCAGCCCTGCATACCGGCGACGTCACAACGAACTGTCAAAAACGTAAACTCCAGCCAACTTCATTCGTAAGTTTTCAACAAAAAAAAAAAAAAAGAATCGAGTAGCAGGTATAGCAGAGCACATTTAATATTTTTGGATGTTTCTAGATTCGAATACGAAAATTATTTCAAATAATCTTTAATAAAAAATAATTATCAAGTAAAAATTTGCATTTGCTTCGAAGAAGTAAGAATTTTACAATAAAAATGAATGGAAGAGAATGCAAACTTAATTAATCGGATTGTTCATTGTTACAGCAATTTGGGAAAGAAAATAGTCGACGGCTGTGGTTTTCGTGTGGATTAATCGGAAAATTATACCATAATAAAGAAATTATTTTTAAGTTCTTTGCATTTGTTGGCCTGAATTCAATTAATAAAGCATAATTGAAATGTCTGACTGGGATACTGTGACTGTGCTTCGCAAAAAGGCTCCAAAAGCTTCTGCTCTTAAATCGGAGTCTGCCGTGAACTCGGCACGTCGACAGGGAGTCGCTGTAGATACGCAGCAAAAATGTGAGTAAAAAAAAAATCAAACGTCTATTAAATGATGCAATTCGTGTGATGGTTTGGGTGGTGCTGCTGATGGTGGCCGTTCTATATGGGAATAAGTAATGAGGTCAATTGTGGGAAAGGTTTATGTATATGTCATGTGTTGCACTTTGTTCCTCTAGTTTTGCATCTCTTTCAAAGTGCAATCTTGTAATCTCTACAATTTCAAAGTGAGTTGGCTCATTCAGCCGCTTGTCATTTGTTATCATTTACTTTGATTAGGTTTGCTCGGCTGTCTTATGTTTTTGTTTTTTTATTTAGTTTTATTGAGTTAGATGTTTATTTTTAATTATCCGTCTAGTGTTGGTCGAGAAGTTTGATACTTTTAAATTTTCATTTGTTGTGAAATCCCAACAAGAACATTTGGGAGCTTCTCATTGGTTTATCGATTTTATTTTTTTTTTAGAATTTTTTGGATGTTCTGTTGTGGCAGTTGAAGTATCATCAATTTTATCTATGCTTTGTTGTTTTTATATAATTCAGTTAGTTTTTTATATTGTCTTTGTCCAATAGGCAATACTTTGGAAATAGATCTATGGCAAGAAGTTTGGTTGGTGTTGGCGAGAGGTTACATTCTATAACCTTGACCTTGAGTAAAAATCTGTTGATTCGACAACCTTGTGTAAAATTTAACTCCACACGAAAATGCACAAATTTTTAACTCGTGCATTTCTTTAAAATCAAATGAAATAGAAGTGCATTGCAATGAATAAAAAAATATAAAAACATTGAAGTTGCTAAAATAATTAAAATAAACTTTTTTAGCTGTCCATATCAAAACTAGAAAAACCATTCTATGATAAATATTATGAACATTACTGTGGAAAAAGAATGTAGCACCGTTATTAATAGACGTTTCGGAAGAGATCCACTCTGCCCTGTTCTAAATTCCGATTTTGATGGAAATCGGAATTGATTCCGATTATAGCTGTTCTAAATTCTGACATTTAACTTCGAATTGGGATTGTCAAAAATGTCGGAATTGACCTGTTTTGCATTCGAATAAATCGGATGTAAAAGCGGTTTCAATCCGATCAGCTTTTTGACTTTCAATAACATTGTTAAAATTAATTTTCAAGTATTTTGTGCTTGATCGGATTTGAATATGTCAGAATCAGCTTTATATTTTCCGATATAAGACAACATCTGGTTCTAACATATTCGTATCCGATCTAGTTTTGTTTTAAACATCCCGAATCCGATCGGAATGCAGAACACCTTTTCAAATCCGTTCGGAATTCAGTTCCGATTTTCAAGCAATGCCGAATCGGCATTCAGAACAGGGTAGAATATCATCGTTGTAGGACGAAACCTCTGAGGTACTCAATAATAATAAACTCTTGATATAAATAAAAAAAAAAATAAATAACTGGTCATTTCAGCCCTTGAAAGGACTTTGACCTAGCTTCTTATGATCCAATTGTGTTGTGCATGTTAAGTTTGTACACAATTGACCGAGAACCGAACCTACAGGCTTAATGCCGACTCCGAACGGCAATGAACGGAATGTTCTTCATCTCAGGAAGCTTTACATGGCATTTTGATTATTCTCTGATTATTCTCTGCCATTGTCTGCAGAGAGGTGGCGGCCGTACAGAAAAATTATTTTAATTCAAATAATTTTCTGTCGCTGCTGGGATTCCAACCCGAGTCTCCAGGTTCGTTGACATAGAGGCCACGCACTTTAACCAACTACGCCTCGGACGCCAACAAACTCCTGATATACTCTCTGTAATAATGATATACTTTCTGAACTCCTTAAATCATGGTAATGATGTGGTGTTTAAGAGGTTCGTGGTATCGTATTTAGGCAACCTATGTTTATCATGCGGACAGAAATCTCAAATCGTACTTCGTTAAGGATTGGGATGGAAGAATAATTAATCTAATTTGTAAATAGGCTGACTCTACAGCTTTGATAAAAGGTTTACTAAATATTGACAAAAAATTTTACCTTCTCGGATAGTCTTAATATGTTTATTGGGGGTCGAGTTATTAGATTTAAATTTTATTAATGGTAGAATACTTATTTTACCGCGTTTTATTTCACAAAAAATCTGTTTTAAGACTTAGTCCCTGGATAATAAAGGACTCAAATATTTTTTTAAATGGATGCAATAAAAAAGGCTTTTAATCCTGTTACTGAATGGTAACTTTGGGATTTGAAGTGTTTCAACGTGAACTATTTTAATATAGTTACTATATTTTGAATGATTTCAAAAGGATTAGTATTATTAAAATTTTTATTAGAACTGAGCGCCAATATCTATCCATAGTAAACGATTGAAGTGGGGTTTTTTAAAAATCTAGTTAATGGTAGTGAAACATTTTGGTCTATTACGTCTTTACGTCCTCAAATCAAGTTTATAGATGATATTTCCTCGTGACTTTATATCATTAATTTCCATATAAAAATTCAAACTGCTAAAAAATGGCTTACATGTTTAAAAATTCGTTTTCTGCCTTACGAATTCTGGTATGGGATCGTTAATAAATTACGTTACCAATTTAGGGGGGGAGGGGAGGGTAAAAAATATGTACTACGATAAGTAATGATAGGGAGGGAGGGGGTCTCAGATGATGTAACGTGAACAAAAATAAAAAAAAATGTAAAACCTTTTCATCCTTACATCTTCATGTTTGTCCCTCTAAATTGACGGTTAACTATTGACAAGTGTAGTAAGAGCATTATTTTCTTTGATTGCTTTTCGGCAGTTGTTTCTTCTATTTTGCTCGTTTATATTATTTTCGGTGAATTTTCGAAGATTCCCCAAAGTTTCCAGCTTCTTCAATTCCAGTGATTGAGAGCATCGACTCTTTGATTGAAGATGGAATAGTTTTTGTCGATGAAAATAAATGATTTTTTAAAAATTTTCTAAATTTCGAAATTTCGAAAAAAAAATAATTTTCGAATTTGTAAATACTGAGGTGGCGCCCAATTTTCATAAAATTTCATAAAAAAAATATTTTGAAAATTAAATAAAACAAAAACAAAAAATTAATATGTGTGTCAAATTCAAATTCAATAGTTCAGACACTAAACTTATAAATTTTTACACAAAAATACATTTTTTTATTTTAATTTATCAATTTATATTCATATAATACCTTAAAACAATAAAAAAATAATTAAATTCAATAAAATGAAACATTTCAGTTATCTCTAAAAATATACACTAA
The DNA here is from genome assembly GCA_943735915.1 of Pherbina coryleti. Classification (NCBI taxonomy): domain Eukaryota; kingdom Metazoa; phylum Arthropoda; class Insecta; order Diptera; family Sciomyzidae; genus Pherbina; species Pherbina coryleti. Next base: position 73,655,559 of record OX030952.1, on the reverse strand, counting down.
GCCACACGTGGGGTATATGAGAGCACCAGTCGATTTTAAACGAATGCCAACGACACACTAACTCATCACTGACCTTCTAAAATTGGTTGAGAGTAAAGCTATTTAAGTTGTCGGTTGGCGTAAGGAGTATGCAAAAAAAGTTTTTGATTTAAAAAAATAGGTTTTTTGAAGGCATGGGGCGATGAAAAGCACCAGTGTGGCTCGAAGGGATAGTATGCGATGAGATATCACGACCAATTCATTGGAAAAGTAAATATACAAATATATTCGGGTACTCATAATCGATATTTTCAATATAATGTCTAATTGAGGCATCACCTTGCACATTTGGAAAACCAACTTGGAAATCATCTGAAGAGAGAATAAGAAATATGTCTATACAAGTGATGAATGTAGATTATGCATGCGATCTATGCGCATTAAGGATGAAATTTATTTATTAGAAAATATTAAAGTACTTACGATGATCGTTTTCACTATTTTGTAGAGTGGATGTATTATTATAACCAATAGAAATATTATGCTGTACATTTAATAATGCCTTTCGGCGTGCACGAAATTCACGCACACGTTCAGTTGAAATTTTTGCGACTTTCTTTATCTTATTTCGATTTGTTTTCTGATAATACTTACGACATCGTTCAGCATTGCTTTTCGGCATACTTTGAAATGTTTTACTAATAAAATTAAACGACGAAATTATGCTATTGTTATCTTGCAAGCTACGAAAACAATTGACAAGAGTTGGGAGACTACGAAGCAACGGATACGCGCTAAATGTGTTTGCAGCGCCTTTTAAGTTTTGGACTCAATATTTTGACCGACAGTTCAACAGCTACTGCAACGTTACAAATGCTGGTTTGTGTACATAGCTAAGTGTGGTTTGATTATCGTATAGGCTTAGACTTTTTTGGTTTGGTACCAATTGCTTTGTGTATACAAACAAATTTCAAACGCATTTTAAACATTGCAGTAGCTACTGATCTGTAAAATTAAGTGCCACTGGGATAATTTTAGTGTCCACTCTTAGTACTCTTGTTAAAAATTCCTTTTTCGTTAGTTTTTTTCGTTTCATCGAGTTTCAAATCACAACGGGGCTAAAGAAGTTTCTCTTCAAAAATATTTAAAATCTGAAAGAAAATTAATTTTTTTCATTGCATATTAAATAATGAATTTAATTTTATTAAAGCATAATTTAAATGACTGATGATGTTTTCCGAAGCACTTTGTATGTAAGTGTACGTTACATTTCTTGATGTTGATATTTTTTTTTATAGCACACCTTGCAACGCCGACGAAAACGTTTATCTTACAGAACCACTACGTGCTCTCCAGATATTCGAGGTGCTCACTTGGGAGGAGAAAATCTTTATCGACATCATAAGTTAATAACAAAGATGGTGTGGTTGCAACACAAAAATCTTTTTGCAGCGTCAGCGTTTTCTTTCCAAAAGTCGCAATGAAGCCGTGTAATTTCTAAGCATTTACAACAGCTGAGTCGAGGAATGAGAGCCATAATGACCAATACCATTTTTTTTATCAAATACGGATTCTATAATTTGAAATACCTTTGTCGTGTCGATCTTCTCCTCCGATACCTTGATTGTAATTGTGGAAAATTGCAGGTGAATACAATATCATTAAAATGTCCTCCACGAGAGTTTTTGTAGGACTCAATCCTTTGAGGTAATTTTCGATGATTTTTGTGCACAACTCGACCACTAGCTCGGCCATGACTTGACGAATATTGGGTTTTAATTGGTCAAGAGTTTGAGGTTTATTCACGTAAACACGATATTTTGCGTAGCTGCACAAAAAAAAAGTCCAGAGGCGTCAAATCGCACGATCTCGGAATCGTATTGACATTACCAAATATCGCAATAAGTTGTCCTGGAAATTTCTGTTGAAACAAAGCCCTTATTGGTGCTGTTATGTGGCTTGTGGCCCCATCTCGTTAAAACAACATATCGTCCAGATCCATATTTTCAATTTCAGGAAAAAAAAATAAAATTGATTAACATACGGTCATATTCCTCAGAATTGACTGTAACGGCTGCTCCTTGATTTTTTTTTCAACAAATACAGACCAATGACATCATCAGACCATAATGTACACTATACCGTTACTTTTTACGGACGCAATGGCTTCTCCACAATCGCTTGAAGATTTTCAGAGCCACATATACGGCAATTTTGCTAATTCACGTATCCACCTAGCCTGAAATAGTGGGCCTCATCGCTGAAGAAAATTTGCTTCGAAAAATCATCATTTAATGATTGTTGTGCCAGTACCAGTATCGGCTTGAATTCTGCGTTGTCCATGGTCGGCAGACTTCAATTCTTGTATGAGTTGGACTTTGTATGGATGACAATGTAAATCCAAATTCAAAATATACCATAACGAGCCGTAAGACAATCCCAATTGCTGACCCCGTCGAAGAATTAGCAAATTTTAGGTTTTCAGTCACTTTATATATAATCAGCGATGTATTCGGTTAAGAGTACATTAAGATGATACACACGCCTTACAAAATTTGTGACCGATTGAGTTTCTTGAAATTTCTTCACTATAGTGGAAACTGTTCTCTCACAAGAACGATTATGACGACCATACTCTTCTCGTAAAGCTCGATACGTGGCCACAGCAGAAGCACGACTTTTAAAGAACAATTCAACAATTTGAATTTGTTGTTTGGTGGCAAAATGCTCCATATTGTAAAATGGCAAACCTTTATTTACACAAAAACCAAAGTCGTGAACATTTTAGAACTGTATAAAAATAAGGTGGACTTCATGGGACACCCATTATAATGGTAGACATATGGGCTACTAAAATATTAACAAAATAAAGTAAAAACGGACGAAATAATCACATTAATATATTTTTTATATGCAGATAGTGAAGTGAAATAGGATAAGTTGATTGATTTTTGTAAGTTTCTTCTTTCTATATTGTGCATACATGTAGGTTATTAAATATATAAAATACAATTTTCAAATTGTCACTTATGTTCCCTTTTTATTCTCGCTCAAGGGCGATTAATTAAAAAGTAACTATTTATATCTATTGATATCTGCAAACTATTTATAAAGAAACGTATTGGTTGCGATCTCTGTTTCTTTCTTTTCATTGATACGTGTCACACTGTTGGTGCATGAAGTATTCTATTTTTGCCAAAAGCTAAAAAAGCAACAAATTAATTTAGGCTAGCGTATAAGAAACCCAAACGCTTTCTATGATTGCATACAAATGAGTTCAATAATAGTTTTATTGTTCTATTTATAAAGTTTCTAAATATGTTAATATTATTTTTTGTTATTGTAGATGGTGCTGGTACCAACAAGCAGCATGTGACAACAAAGAACACTGCCAAACTGGATCGTGAGACTGAAGAGTTAAAGCATATTAAAATTCCACTGGATGTTGGCAAGCTTATCATGCAAGGACGCCAATCTAAGGGTCTCAGTCAAAAGGATTTGGCCACGGTAAGCATAACATTTTATGCTAATTGATAAAAGTTTCCAAATTCAAACCATCTCTCAATATACTCTCTCAGAAAATCTGCGAAAAACAACAAATTGTTACGGATTACGAAGCCGGACGCGGTATTCCCAACAACTTGATTTTGGGTAAAATTGAACGCGTCATTGGCATAAAGTTGCGCGGTAAGGACCGTGGCCAACCCTTGGCGCCTCCCGGTAAGAAATGAGAGCCTGCTACGTCCGCTAATAGCTCTGCTATGACCTCAACTGCAGCAGCTACAAGCGGCAAAAATGCAAAATTATCGGGAGGCTGCCATACCAAGAAACTTTGAGCATTTTTCTTTTATAATTGTAAATGTAGCAGCGCGCAGTCTTAAATTTCAAACATACATTTGAAACATATATAAAAAATTCATAAAATTTTCTAAGCTTAAATAACTTAAAAAAAAAACAAATAATACTATATCATAAAATATTGTGTATCTTTTAAATTTCAATACTATGTTAAACTATTAAGAATTTAATACAATTTGATTGAATGGAAACGATATTGAATTTCGAATAATTTCTGAGAAATTGTAAATTGTAAACTTTGTTTTGAATTTGTTGTAATATTATAAAGAAAACATGATTTTAAAATTGTTTTTTTTTTACTAATTTGTTTTTTCTTGGATGATTGTACTTTAATGAGCCCCGCACATGCTATTTATTTCCCAAAATATTATAAAAACAAAAACAAAAAAATAATTATAAACTTTTCTACACAGGAACTTAATAAAGTTCATGCGTTTTATTATAAATCCGACAAGTTGATATTAGTGCCGTTTTTATTAATATTTTCACCTTATGTGATTGACGTTAAATATAAAAGATGAGATTTAAATGAGTGCATTTTTATTCTTTGCTTCAAATGACTCATAATTTAAGTAAATGAAACAATTTATTTGTCGTAATAAAAAAAACGTGTTATTCTGCCAACTCGTTTTAGAGTTTTTATAATGCTTCCGTAGATTTTGAAATAGCTTTTTTTTCGACGTGGCGGCCGTGGCGTAGTGGGTAGAGTGCGTGACCCATACGCCAGAAAACCCTAGTTCAATTCCATCTGGCAAAGAAATTTTCTTCAATTGAATTAATTTTTCTGTTCGGCCGTCACCTCTCGGCAGACTAATGGCAAACCTCAGAGAGTAAATAATGCCACGTAAAGCTTCTTGAGAACATGTACATTTAGCCGTTCGGAGTCTGCATAAAAACTAGTAGGTCCAGTTCTCGATAAATTGTGTTAAAACATTTAATAACACGCACAACAGAATTTGATCATAAGAAGTTCGGACAAAGTCCTTTCTAGGGCTGAAATGGCCAGTTTATTTTTTTTTTTTTTATTTTATATTTTTTCGACCGACTTGATTTTTATTAATTAATCTCAATAATTGATTTAAATTAATTACATAAAATTTAAAATCTTTATCTTGAATCTTTATCAGTGTTTAATGTCTTCAGCAAAAGTTAAAACATAATTTTTATAAAACTAAGGATAGAGATCTTTACAATTTTTTTTTTTTTTAACTGAATTGAAAAATCCAATTTTAAAACTTATTTTTCTGGATACAACAAAAAATAAAATATATATTTTTACGTGATAGCTCAAAATTACTAAGGTTGGAAACTTCGTTTATATCCTATTGTTCAGTTATGACACCAATGAATTTATTTTTGATATTCATTAATTCAACGCATTAAAACAAAGAACAATTACGATGTTTGCGGTAATCCGACAAACAGTTTGCAAGGCGATGTCGGATGATCGAATTTGTTAAACTATAGAATACTGCAACCGGCCTCTTGTAGTCCGCAACTTTTTTGAATAGTAGTACCTTGTAATCCGACTAATTACATATGTATATACTTATAAAAATCTTAAAATGAAAACATGTTTAATCCTCCTTGTGTTCAATATATTTTTGTGTACGTGTCCACTATGACGGTTTTGTCAAAGCTATTTTTTACCCCTTATAGACGTCTGTTAACCCTAAATGTTTTTTTGGGGCTTAGGTTAAGGCTTAAATTAAATAAAAACAAGAAGATTTTGTTCAAAAATGTTGTACAGTTTTGTGCAATTAATTTTGGAACAAAAAATTCATATCTCTCAGGCATGTTCTGAAATCCACCTCAGATTTGAAATAGATTTTAAATGAATTCCGATTCCGATCCAAAAAGGTGTTCTATATTCCGATCGGAAAGCAATCAATTCAATCGGTTTCGAACATGTATTCGAATATGCTGCTTTCGGAACGTATCAACTAAATGACAGCAGATCTGACGTTTTAATAATATTTTCAGGAAAAAGAAAGTATTAAAAAGTGCCTTTTAAAAATAAAATAAATTAATAAAAATGAGTATTTTAGTTATCGCTACACTTTTGCTAGAGAGGGCAAAAGATAAGGAGGAAAAGTTCAGAGGAGACGCCTGCGCGATCGCTCCCTGGAATTATCCGAATCTTATCCATATTGTCGGTATGGAAACTTTTATTTCATATTCACTCAAATTTTATTAAAACAATAAGAATCCTCCAGCAAAAATTTCAACGGAATTAAATTCACTTAAATTCCAAAAATTTTTGCCACATCCCCTTTCACCATCCACAAATCAATAAAAATGCTATATATTTCCGACTGGTTTGGTCGTATTAGACTACAATTTGGTAATTTAGTTTGTATGCTTACTGTCGGCAACTGCACTAAAAATGGGTTGCCACACCCCCTTTTACCGCCCATAAATCAATAAAAATGGTATATTTCCGATGGTTTGATCGTGTTAGGCTACAACTTAGTAATTTATTTTGTATGTTCACTGTCAGCAAATGTCCATCTACTAGAAAACTGGAGTGGGCATTTTATAGGGGGTGTGGCTCCGCCCATACAATTAAAATTTTTAATATCGAATAGCTTTAGAAGTAAAAGTAACAGTACTTACATACAATCTCAAAATGGAGTTACTATTTGGTGATGTCCTGCTACTGGGAAACTGTAACGGGCAGTGAAAATGGACAGTGGTGTCAAACTATGGGAAAAGCTTTGAATATACTTATTATGTTCCCATATAGTTGCAAGGTGCAGCGACGCGAGCCGGGAAAAAGCGAGTATATAATAATAAAAAGTATATTAAAAAAAAAAAAAAATTAAAAAACTACACCCTTCGTATATTTTTATGGTTTTAAGGTTTTTTACCTTTCTCTATCTCTCTTCACTCTCTGAGTGTAAAAATCCCATGTGGAGAGCGCATGATTTTGTTTATATGTATCCGCTTTGTAAGACATGGCTTGACTCCGTCGTTGAAAACATTTCAATAACATGTCTTGCAAGACCAAGTGGAATTTTGTTTGAAAATGTCTTCGAAGTCTGTCATTGAAATGGATCGATCCGTCTTGCAAGAAACTGCCATGTCTCGAAGACGGATCGATCCATTTCCTGTTCGGACCTTTCAAGAAAATGTCATCGGAAGTAAATACGATTCTGAATCGGATTTTAGAACATGCCTGAATATCGTTTAAATGAGGAGGCATTTCAATTGGTTTTTAACGAATTCAAACCTTATGCCCTAAGATATAAGATACCTTCAATATATAAGTAAGTATTCTTATAGGCATGTCGGATTACAGGGGGTTGACGTATTAGACAGGGGCCGGATTACAGCGTATCTACTGTACATAGTTGCAAATAATTACTTACGTGTCCGAAAGTAATAGTTACTGAGAAAGAATAGAACAAAAAATGGAAAAATTAATATTCATTATCAAAAAAAACCTTCATTCGAATATTAACTTTATTTACTTTGAATTAATTTGTTTAAGTATAATTAAAATTAATAATTTCATGACTGAAAATACAAAATAAGTGAGTTTTAAATTAATGTAAAGCGTTTGGCTTCGTCCAAAAATTTGCGACAGCCATTTTTATTTTGAGCTTGCTGGTGCCATTTGAAAACACAAAGCGTCGTCAGGTTGTCCAAAACTTTGTCCTTCCAACGGAGATGTGGGCGTCCTCTTCCGCGTAGACCGACACCGTTTTTCAAAATACTCTGGTAAAATATCGTGCCACTATGTCTCAGATCTTCAGTTCCGATGATCTCCATCATGATGTTGAAAAGTCGTTGGATAAGGAATCACCTCGTCTGTATCCTCGTTTGGTTTTGAATAAAGGGAAGGAGCCTACGCCATTTTAACTATGCCGCTGGTGTTGCTCAGTGCCCTTTGCAGACGAAGTGGAGTATCGTTGATTCCTTATTGGCAGTCTTACCTCACGATAGTTGACGCAAATGGTGGGTTTTTGATCTTTACGCAAATCAAAAAGGTAATTTGAGGTAAAACACGTTGTTTTTAATCATGAATTGTATAAAACATTTTTGTGATTTAATGAAATCCGGACTGGCGTCCACAAAACGAAATAGGTGGTATAATTTCCCAACTTCAATTCAGGGACATCTTATTATATTTTATAGAAAACTAGCTGACCCGGCAAACGTTGTTTTGCCATGTATGTTATTTTTAGGAAACATTTTTATAGGTAAATAGCTGGTACCCGACGCGTTGCTGTCGTAGCGAAAATAATTTCTATCTCTATCTGAATCTCAAACTCAGTCTCAATCTCAATCTCAATCTCAAGCTCAACCTCAATTTCAATCTCTATCTCTATCTCTATCTCTATCTCTATCTCTATCTGTATCTCTATCTCTATCTCTATCTCTATCTCTATCTCTATCTCTATCTCTATCTCTATCTCTATCTCTATCTCTATCTCTATCTCTATCTCTATCTCTATCTCTATCTCTATCTCTATCTCTATCTCTATCTCTATCTCTATCTCTATCTCTATCTCTATCTCTATCTCTATCTCTATCTCTATCTCTATCTCTATCTCTATCTCTATCTCTATCTCTATCTCTATCTCTATCTCTATCTCTATCTCTATATCTATGTCTATCTCTATCTCTATCTCTATCTCTATCTCTATCTCTATCTCTATCTCTATCTCTATCTCTATCTCTATCTCTATCTCTATCTCTATCTCTATCTCTATCTCTATCTCTATATCTATGTCTTTCTCTATCTCTATCTCTATCTCTATCTCTATCTCTATCTCTATCTCTATCTCTATCTCTATCTCTATCTCTATATCTATGTCTTTCTCTATCTCTATCTCTATCTCTATCTGTATCTCTATCTCTATCTCTATCTCTATCTCTATCTCTATCTCTATCTCTATCTCTATCTCTATCTCTATCTCTATCTCTATCTCTATCTCTATCTCTATCTCTATCTCTATCTCTATCTCTATCTCTATCTCTATCTCTATCTCTATCTCTATCTCTATCTCTATCTCTATCTCTATCTCTATCTCTATCTCTATCTCTATCTCTATCTCTATCTCTATCTCTATCTCTATCTCTATCTCTATCTCTATCTCTATCTCTATCTCTATCTCTATCCTATCTCTATCTCTATCTCTATCTCTATCTCTATCTCTATCTCTATCTCTATCTCTATCTCTATTTCTATCTCTATCTCTATCTCTATCTCTATCTCTATCTCTATCTCTATCTCTATCTCTATCTCTATCTCTATCTCTATCTCTATCTCTATCTCTATCTCTATCTCTATCTCTATCTCTATCTCTATCTCTATCTCTATCTCTATCTCTATCTCTATCTCTATCTCTATCTCTATCTCTATCTCTATCTCTATCTCCATCTCTATCTCTATCTCTATATCTATCTCTATCTCTATCTCTATCTCTATTTCTATCTCTATCTTTATCTCTATCTCTATCTCTATCTCTATCTCTATCTCTATCTCTATCTCTATCTCTATCTCTATCTCTATCTCTATCTCTATCTCTATCTCTATCTCTATCTCTATCTCTATCTCTATCTCTATCTCTATCTCTATCTCTATCTCTATCTCTATCTCTATCTCTATCTCTATCTCTATCTCTATCTCTATCTCTATCTCTATCTCTATCTCTACCTCTATCTCTATCTCTATCTCTATCTCTATCTCTATCTCTATCTCCATCTCTATCTCTATCTCTATCTCTATCTCTATCTCTATCTCTATCTCTATCTCTATCTCTATCTCTATCTCTATCTCTATCCTCTATCTCTATCTCTAACTCTATCTCTATCTCTATCTCTAAGTGGAACGACTCGTGTAAATTGATAACCAAATTTCGAGGCTATGCTACTTATAATTCCAAAGTTATTCGATATCGCAAATTTAGCTTGTATGGGCGGAGCCACACCCCCTTGTTCAATGACGTCTCAGTTTTCTAGTAGAAGAATATCACCCAATAGTAATTCCATACTGAATTTCGTTGTTAAACGACGTTTAGTTCCAAAGCTATCTGATATCAAAAATTTTAAGTGTATGGGCGTAGCCACACCCCCTTTTCCAAAGCCCATCCCAGTTTTATAGTATAAATATATCACCAAGTGGAAACTCCATACTGAATTTCATTATTATACGGCATTTAGTTCCAAAGCTATTCGATATCATAAATTTGAATTGTATGGGCGGTGCCACACCCCTTTGGCCTATACTTGATACATTTTGCTAGTCGAAGGACGCGACTAAATAGTACGCTCCTACCAAGTTTCATTGATGTGTGACTTATAGCTTGAAAGTTATACCGAAAATTTGGTCTGCTGAAAAAGTGCCACGCCCCACATTCAACGCCCATAAAATTTTACCTGTGGAACGGCTCTTGTAAATTGAGATAGAACACCGAATTCCGATACTATGCGACCTATAACTTCAGAGCTATTCGCTACCGTAGATTTGGGTTGTATGGGAGGTGCCACGCCCCCTTATTTTAGGGGGATGAAAAATAGATGTTGTCCGACTCTCCCCCCTGACTAATATCCTCGCTAAGGATCACGAAAATCGGTCGAGCCGTTTCGGAGGAGTTCGATTACGTACACCGTGACAGAAGAATTTTATATACAGGGTGTTTTTTTTAGGGGTTTGTTTTTCGAATAGAGATAAAACTGGCATTTTGTGGTCAAATCTGGCAACTCTAATGTCATTTATGTTCAGTTTGGCTTGCCATTTCATCATGAACAGGTTGACAAAAGAACAACGCTTGCAAATCGTGCAAATTTATTTCGAAAATAATGGTTCAGTTCGCGAAGTTTACCGCAAGCTCCGTCCATTTTATGGTCGACATAATCGTCCATCAGAGCAATTAATTCGGTTAACCATGGGTCGTTTTCGCACTACGTTTACTCTATGTGATAATACGCATCCGCAGAGACGTCGAACAGTGCGCACCGAAGAAACAATTGCCGCTGTAGAGCAAAATGTTGGAGAGGACCCGAATGAATCGATTCGCCACCGTGCACAGCAATTGGAGCTTTGTCCATCAACTTTATGGAAGATTTTGCGCAAAGATCTTGGCTTGCGACCTTACAAGATCCAGCTTGTGCAAGAATTAAAGCCGCGAGACCATGCAATGAGTCGTGATTTTGGTGTATGGGCCGAAAATGAGATTGATCTCGATGCTGATTTTCATCGCAAAATTTTGTTCAGTGATGAGGCTCATTTTTGATTGAATGGCTACGTCAACAAGCAAAATTGCCGCATTTGGAGTGAAGAGAATCCACATGAGATCCTTGAGACGCCATTACATCCACAAAAACTGACTGTTTGGTGTGCTCTATGGGCTGGTGGAGTCATTGGGCCATACTTCTTCCGAAATAATGCTGGAGAGTCAGTTACCGTTAATGGAGACCGGTATAGAGCCATGATAACCGACTATTTTGTTCCCGAATTGGATGGCATGAATGTGGATGAGTTGTGGTTCCAACAAGATGGCGCTACATGCCACACAGCGCACGTCACAATCGATTTATTGAAGGAAACATTCGATGAGCGCATAATTTCGAGGAATGGACCTGTCAATTGGCCACCAAGATCGTGTGATTTGACACCATTGGATTATTTTCTTTGGGGATATATGAAGTCGCTCGTCTACGCCAACAAACCAGAAACGTTAGGGGACTTGTAGGCCAACATTCGTGGCGTTATTGCCGACATACGGCCCCATATGCTCGAAAAAGTGGTTGAAAATTGGACCTGTAGAATTGGCTTTATTCGAGCCAGCCGCGGCGGCCACATGCCCGAAATCAGATTTAAGCATTAATGGCATAAAATTATCCTTCCAATAAAGCCAAATTGATGGACATTAAAACGATTTTCTTGTGTTTATTTCTATTCGAAGTTCTATACCTCTAAAAAAAACACCCTTTATTAGAAGATAATGTGCATCAAACCTGAATTGTAAGAACTTTTAATTATTTGAAATAATTATTAACTACTTTATTTTTTTGGATTGTTTTTAATTTGTTTTATTCAAAGGTTTCGTGTTCTTTTTTTAAAAACTTTTTATATAGAATTTGCATTTAATTGAAATTCAATGAAATAGATATAAATGTAATTAAATTTTTTGTTTTTGTTTTGTGTATTGCTTCTTTGCGGCATACATACATACATAATTTAATTATTTAATTTAAATATTTGTAAATATTTTAATCTTTGCGTGCTGAATTTTACAAAGATAATTATAATAATTGTTGAACATTTGAAGAAATTATATTTCACTTCGTGCGTTCGTGGTTTGAAAAAAAAGTTGTTCGTCAACTTTGCATTTTTTATTGTTTTTACGGGATAATTTACTTTTGTAATTTTGTGAATTCAGACGATGAATGCAGCTTTGAAATTAAGGAGAAAATGACAACAAAAAATTGATTGAGAAACAAAGTAAGCAAAAGTAAATAAAATTGCAATTAAATATTTTACAAAAGATTTTTAATATATTATTTAAATAGGTTTGTATATTTGCGCAATTGTTTTTTTTTTTTTTTTTTTTTTTTCTGTTTTGAACAAAACAAAGTGTTTTCATAATTTTTGAATTGAATTAAAAAATTTCTTAAAAATATGTTATAATTTTTCAGCCCACCCTAGTTCACGTACTATGCTATAAGGAGGGAAAACAGTAAAAGAGAAAAAGAAGAGATGCCAGACTATTGCAGAAGTTAATACAAAATATAATTTTTTTATTTTTCATTTGTTTTTTATGCTTGTTCTTATATGCTTCTTAATTACAAAGAATCATCACTTAACACCACTCACTATTTAGATAAAATAAGATTTGGTTAAAGAAACCAAAAAACAGCAAAATTTCAGCAAAAAAAACATGATTACAAGTTATTTATGTACAAGATACAAACGTTTATCACCACACAAACATAATAAACAGTATGAAATTATTAAAAAAAAGATAGTTCGTTTTTGATGGCATATAGTAAGCTCCACCATTATAAATTTCTTATAAAAAAATTTGTTCTGCAATGTGCCCGATGTGTGCTATAACTGTCCGCATTCGAAAAAATTTTGTGTAATCATATTTCACTCATATTCTAAAATCACATTTTTATGAGGTGTAAGCAGGACCACTAACTTCTTTTAGAAGTTGTGCTGTGGTGTGCTCGGGTTGTACTTCAATGTGCCGTTAATAGATTGGCACGCATGCTTATTTTAAGAGCGAAAAGTAGAGACTTTTCATATCGTCGTTTCCCAGAATTTCAAAATTGGCCTCACGTATTAAGGACTGTCCCAGAAAAAAATCCTCTCTTGTTTTTAGTCTAATAATAAAAAAAGTACTAACTCTTTCACAACATATTTGGTACCTAAATTAAGTATAAATATTGTTGAATCTAAAAAAAAATGATCACTAGAGGGTCCTCGTCGAAATCGAATTTTATTTTTTTTTAATTAAGTGGTGAAAACCTATTTAAGTAAAAGTTCTTTAGTAGAGAAATTTAAAGATACATATCGCTCGTTTTCTACAATAACGTTACAACTCAAAAAACTAGATTTTTCAGGAGAAGCATTTTAAGTTTTGAACAAACAAAGGAAATTAAATCACAATTTTCAAAATATGGACAAAACATCAAATATACAAGTATGTACTACTGTAATGTACATGGTTTAATCCATACAAAGTGACAAAAAAAAAACTGGATGTTATCGATATATAATACGATCTAGTCGGAAATATATTGAGGTGAATGAATCACAAATTCTACTCTCCTGCAAAAATTAAAGAAGATATCGTTACCAAAATTGTACACAGCAAAGATCATGGTAACACGAATGTTACTGTGTAATTAACTCAATTTCTATGTTTTTTGGATTGTAACGTTATTGAAGAAAACGAGCGACATCATCTTTAGAGATATACTACAGTTTTGTCTGGTCTATTTTCTACAGCTTCTTATTGTCTGGTCTATTTTTATGTCATTTTATTTGTTTTCCCCAAAAAACTTTTCCCTTCCATACCCCCTTTATATGACTTCGTAATTAATGAAAACTCTTCATGTAATATATTTTGAAGCCTTTATCAAGGATAGCTTGGTGCTTAGTTGGTCATAAAGAATTTTAGGGGTGGATCAAAACCGTTTTTTTTTTGCGATTTTAAATTTTCAACTTAAAATACAAGGTAGCGCAAAGTTAATCACCCTATGGGAAATGTTATAATTTTCGCAAATGGCGTCGTACGTCAATCATATTTGAAATTTGTGAACTAGACAGCTGCAGTATACAGACAAGCAATGGAGCGCCACGTTCCGCAAGAGTGTGGAATAATAATAATTGTGTCGATTTGCTTGACCAATAATCGGTCGGTGGTGTTGGCATAGCATGAAATTCGACGTCAATTTCTTGATCGTGTCGTGCCAACCTGACAAACATTCTGGCGCTTAGCTGCTCGACTCGAACAGACTGGAACCCAGTGATGTGATTCTTATTTAGTAAAAAATCCCGATCCCATCCCGATTAAAACCTGTTTATCCCACTAAAATGACACAAAAAAACTCACAATAAATCCCACCCAAAATATATACCAATAACATTTTTATCCAATTAATGAAAAGAAATAATCATTAGAAAATTTTTATATTGAAATCTGAATTTTTTGCTTGAAATAGTTTTCCAAAAATTTACAAACAGAATAATCGTCCTCCATCCTCCAGGGAATAATTATTTACCTCTTTAAATTCGAGAGGGAATTGCTCTAAAGCAACTTTAGGGTCCAAAAACTCTTAAGTTTCACTCAAATTTGCTTGCAAACTACATTGCTAGACTGCATAGTAATTTTAGTGGAAAAGTTAAAAAGATTGCTGGAACTCTATTAATTGGGCTGAGCTTTTTGGACTTCCTGACATATTATTATATTCCTATATCTCTTAAAACTATTTCACATTCATCAGGCAAACAATTTTTTCCTGCTTTTAAAACCAGTGCAGATGAATGGCAGATGCATTTAATCAGAAGCAAGTTATGGGCTTGTTGAATATACATATCCCTTTTTTAGATATATAGAATCAATGAAATACAAATTGAACGAACAATTGTAAAAGATTACAAAAGAGTGATGCCAACAGTTTTGTAAAGAATTTAAACTTGTAAAAATTATGACACAGTAGAATAAATATCCCACCTAAGCATTCGAAATCCCACACGTTCTCAAATAGGCCAAAAATCCCAAAATTAGCCCGAAATCCCACCAAATCACATCACTGCTGGAACCTCACGAGACTTTGCAAGGCATGGCTGCCACTGGACTGCTCGTTCGGCCAAGAATATTGAGGCTATGGCTGCTGAAGACGCTGAGAACGATGAAACATCAACCAGGCGACGGGCCACACAATTAGGCATAACCAGACGGACCCATTGAATTTTAGTGAAAGACTTACACATGTTCCCGTACAAAGTGCAAACAGTGCTACAGTTAATTCCTGCTGACCGTCAGTCCCGTGTGAATGTCAAGCCATCCTTAATCTCAATAACAAAGAGGTGGATTTTGTGTCGAAACTCATCATGAGCGACGAGGCGCATTTCCACTAAAGCGGTTACGTCAATAAGCAAAATTTTCGTTTCTGGAGCACTGAAAATCCGCGTGTGATGCACGAAGAGCCATTAAAGGGGGCTCCACACGATACAACGGCTGTACAATCGCTCATCATACAGCATTTGGCAGTTTGAATCATTCGACCGTGCAATATTGCAACTAACTAGTCGCATGCTTGCATCCAAACAATACAATAATCGCACACAACCATCAAATAGCAACCGATATTGGTACAGCCGTTGTATCGTGTAGACCCAGCTTTACATCCACTCAAAGCCACTGTGTGATGCCGCGTTCATGCGGGAGGAGTGATTGGGCCGTATTTTTGTGAGGACGACATCGGCAATACGGTCACTGTTACTGGCAAACGCAACAGGGCCATGATAAACGACTTCTTACTGTTGGAATTGAATGAGCGGTTTTTGGTGAACATGTGGTTTCAACAAGACGGTGCAACCGCACACGCAGCACGAGCCACAATGGATATTGTGAAGGAAGCGTTTCCTGCTCGACTTTTGGCGATTTGGCATGGTCAGCAAGATCGTCTGATTTAACCATCCCAACCTTCTTCCTTTAGGACTACTTGAGGGTTTATGCCAACAAGCCTCAGGCAATCGCAGATCTTAAGGAGTATATTCGACAGGAATGCGAACAGTTATTACCGGAAATTTTGCGGAAAGTCATGGAAAATACGATAAAAGGGTAGAAAAAGAAAAAGCGATGAACCAAGGGGTGGCTCAAAAAGTTTCGATGTTTTTGAAAAATCCAGTTTTGCGGTACGTGGTGCAGTGGCAAAAGCAGGAATATCGAAATTAACTGTTCATCGTATTAAAAAATTGTACAACCTGAGGAGTTTTTATGTAAATTGAAAAAGTACTCGATAGGTCAGGAGAAAAAGTCGGTGAAGCTAAGAAGAGGGATCGAAAATTGTATCGCGAGTACCAGACCAAGTTTGACTGCGTGATCATGAACATTGAAACGTACTGCAAAGCGAATTTTAAGCAGTTACCTGGATATGAATATTATACTGCGGTTATAAAGGGTGGGATATACTCGAAATTGATAACACAAAAGCATACCAAGTTTACAAATAAATACATGGTTTGGCAGGCTATTTTCAAATGTGGCCTTCGAAGTAAGGAATTTGGGATAGATCGTGCCATCAACACGGAAATTAACATCAGAAAGTGTCTGGAGCGACGATTTATATGTCTTTTATAAGTCAGCAACAAGGTTCAGTACCATTTTGGCCAGACCTTGCAACAGCTCACTACTCCAATAGAACGATAAATTGGTACCAAGCCAACATTGTAACGGTGGTACCAAAAATTGCGAATTCTCCGATGTTCGGCCAATCGAAAAATATTGGGCTTTAATTAAAAGAAATCTTAATTGAGAAAAGCTCAACCAAGCAAACTGCGAAAAATTCCGACATAAATGGCATCGGGCATACACTACAATCCACGAAAAGACGCCAAAAAACTTAATGGAACCTTAATCAAAAAGTTAACAAATTTTTTTAAGAGTGAAACTCAAATGTAGGTTTATTTAACAATGTTCCTTTTTTTAGAAAGAATTCTTTAGATTAAATCATTGGTTTTTGTGCTATAAGAAAAAACCAAAAGTTTTTTTTGGGACAGACCTAAGATGAATCACGTTGAATGGTTAATTTAAAAGGGGAACAGTTTAGGTCTTTTTGAGCGCATTGAACTTACCATGGCATATTTCTCAATGAAGGCATTATGGTGGCCGTTTTTGCTAAATAAAGTTATAGTTCAGCATATTTTTAGTTCAGCGGACCATGGTTAGACCGATATTCGAACCACAATCCCGAACAATAAAAAAACTTGGTTCTGTACATGAAAGTCGCACCTCTTGTCATAACCCATATTTTCAACGATTTTAAAATTTTTTTTTTTTACAAAATAAATAAGTAAATAAGTACTAAATGAATAAAGTAAATAAGTAAAATAATATTCTGATTTCTTCAAAAATACTAGGGTAATGTATCCGGTTGTGGACATGCTCCGATTGTGGATACCACAACCAATTTTATGACAGTTTACAGATGCGGCGAAACTGATTAATGTAGTTTGACAGCACACATAATTTGAGCAAATATCAAAGCGCAAACACGCACATGGTTTCTTGCTACGAGCCAACAAAAAAAAAACGAGAAAATTTTGAAGCGAAAAGTTAGCTGAGGTCTCTTACTTTCCACTGGTGTACGTACTACTGCATAGTATTGACTAAAAAAAAGATTTGACCGAAAAACGCAAGTGTGTCCACAACCGGAGACACTCCCCTAATTATAAAAAAATAAAAAATTTGAGCTCTTAATCACTTTAACCAATAATGAAGAAAAGTGGATAAGTTCCCAAACATATCATTAAGGTTACTTTATAAAATTTAAGGCATTCTTAGGTCTGAAGCTATTTTGAAAATTTCTTCGTGCTGATCAAAATTTCTTTAAAACTACTTGACGATCGACTTTATATTTGATACAGCTTTGAAGCATTAGTTTTTTTTTTAATTTTTCATTCTTGTTTTATGAAAATAATCCTCACATTATCTTTCAGAGCAAATACTCAAAAAAAAAAAAAAAACTCAGCCCTCCGAACCTCGTTCAGATATACAGTGATGTGCTATGACTAGAGCCACGCACTTGCTGATGATATTACTTCATTAATATTTTTTGTAACAACTTAGCATGCTATGAAAACCACTTCTCCCGTGAATATTGTACAGTTGTTTTTAGGTACAATTGCGCGTTTATTTTTCGCAAATCTGTGGTATTGTTGTGTTGAAAGTGTGCATTAAAATAGAGTCAACCAATATAATTAAAATTTTTTTAATTTAAATCTTTCTTTTTTTTTAATAAAAGTTACTATAGAACGTGAGTAAGAATTCTCAGTTTTGTGATTTTAAAATAAATTTTTGTGTTTCAAACAATTAGGTCTAAAAATAAGAAGAGCCAAGCACTGCAGTCCTGAAAACCAAATTTTATTAAAAATTTGCGTAAACAAGGTAAAAGCCAAAAAGAAATAGCCAGTATAGTTGGCTGCTCAAAGAAAATGGTTGAGATGGTATTAAAGTTTACAATAAAAAAAGATCAGAAACCAGAGATAAACAACCCAAAATAAGTACCCGTTTGCAAAGACGAATCCTACGTCATGTAAAAAAAGATCCGTTTGTGACCTCTTCCGCTATCAAAAAACATTATTCCTTGGACGTGGACTCTTCAACGATTCGAAAACTTTTAATTAAAAACTGATTGAAGGCTTAAGCTGCTCGGAAGGTACCATTCCTGACCAAATATTACAATTCGCAAAGAATCATGCTGATTGGCCAACGAGCAAATGCTGAAACATTTTTTGGTCAGATGAAGCCAAAGTTCATTTATTTAACTCAGACCGAGGTAGCCTTTTTGTGAGAAGACCCCTAATACCAAACACCATAAAAATGGTTAAACATGGCGGTGGGAGTATAATGGTTTGGGGGTGTTTCTCATATAATGGCACAGGTCCCTTATTTCCATCGAGAGAAAGACAATGCACAGGATTTTGAGTGAAACCATGTTGCCGTACGCAGAGTTTATATGCTGCTTCGATGGGTGTTTTAGCAGGATAACGACCCGAAACACCCATCGAAGCGGGCAAAAAAATAGTTCAGACAAAAAACATCGAAGTTTTAAGCTGACCGCCACAGTCGTCAGACTTTAATCACATCGAAAATTTATAGCGAGAGGTACATGGACGCATGGGAAAAAATTTCAGTTACTAAGTGCCAAAAATTAGTGGATTGGATGCCCAGGCGTTGCTCAACAGTTATCAGAAATGATGGATACTCCACCAAATATTGAGGTAGAAATAATGATG
Organism: Pherbina coryleti; assembly: GCA_943735915.1. Classification (NCBI taxonomy): domain Eukaryota; kingdom Metazoa; phylum Arthropoda; class Insecta; order Diptera; family Sciomyzidae; genus Pherbina; species Pherbina coryleti. Next base: position 73,636,238 of record OX030952.1, on the reverse strand, counting down.
TTTCAGTAATTTCTATTGATAATATCATGAAATTTCAAATTTTCTAATCACAGGTCATGGCTAAAATTAAGTAACTACTTCTGGCTCTATTTCAAGTCACAGTCGAGAGAAGACATATCATTGAATTTTGAATGTTTTCGTTTATGTTTCGCACTTAATTATGTAATTTCTTAATATGTATTAAATAAATTATTCTTTTTTACTTATTAAAAGAATAATATTAAAAATGCAAAGTTTTCTAAGATTTTTTGATTTAAATAATATTTATAACATTGGCTCTATTTCAGCATGGTTACTCTGCTCCAAAAATGCTACTGGCCTTTGTAATTAAATAAAAAAAGAAACGGAAAACAATCAAAATCATTTTGCAACAGGAGTTACTGAAGACTCAACTGAATTAAAATGAGAGAAATATTTGCGTCACAAAAATTAACGCCAATTTGAAAGTAAACCATCCATTAAAATTATGTCAATAGTAAGAGCCTTTTTCCTAAACGGCCCTTGATAGCATACATCGGACACATTGCAGCACATATGCTTTTTTTTTTAGTAAGAAATATAGAATGAAGGAGCTAAACATACAAACATCATATTTGCTAGATATTTACTATTGTAAAGTTTGTTCACATTACTTATATTTTGCGTAAGTGTAAAATTATGCTTGGCTGACATTTTGAATTTGGCATTAAGTAAATAAATTAAATTAAAAACTGTCCTATTTAACTGCTCAACAACTTGTATAAAAAAATATTAAAAGAAAAATATAGATCAAAAGATTCCTAGATTCTTTTCCAGCACACAAGGGGTAAGGATATTATTGCATATGCATTTAATTAAAAATGTATAATTTTTATAAATTTATTTTTTGTTTTGCGCATCCTTGGACTAAATATAACAAGAGTTCACAAGAACTAACATTACTGAAGGAATAAAAAATTAATCAAATTGACATGTTTTACTAATATGCTTAAATATATTTATAAAAATATTTTTCAAGATTGAATTTTCTTCTTATCAGAGTTATAAACATTTCAAATTTTAGTGATTTAGAAAAATTTTGAATTTTATTTATTCAACCGAGTGGGTTTATTTTTAATTAATTTTTAATTTAAACAATTTTCATAAAATGCTTAGAAATTATTTTATTCTCTTTATATATAAATGTTTGTTCAGCATTAAATATAATTTTTCATTTGCAAGTTACAAGCAGTTAAAAAAAAATAAAAAATAATAATAATAAATACAATGCTTATGCAATCTTCTGCAGTACCTAGCGTGCAAAACGTTTTAAAAACTTTTATAACTCTTCTAGAAATGATAACGTTTATACGCTTGCATATCGAAAAATCATTTCAATGTTTAGCTTAATTTCATTATTTTATTTATAAAATAACTACGGAAATGCAAACGTGGCTAATAACAATTTTCCAGAGCAACTTAAGGTTAAGATCTTTTTTCCATTTGAATTTTTTATTATTTTTTGTTTTAATTTAAATTTTTGTTTTATTATAATTTCATTAAAAAAAAAACATAATCATTTGGTATCTTTTGGATGTAAACAACTCAAATAACAGCTTGTTTAAAAGCCCAATAAAATAATTTTTGTTCTAGTTTACTAATGTTTTTTTTTTTTTTAACGCAATACTTAAAAATTACAAATTTGTTACTCTGTTTATTTGTTTGTTTGTTCTTTTTTTTCTTTTATCTCCAATTTTCACAAAGTTTTAACTTTTTTGCTTAGATTTAGATTTTTTCAATAAATTTGTTGCTTTACTTTATTTGTTTGTTTTTTTTTTGTTTTTTAAATTAAATTTAATTTAATTTGTCTTTAGTTAAACATCTGTCTTGTGTGAGAGTGGGCGTGCATGTGTGTGCGTATGTGCATGCCTTAAGCACGCACAAAAAGTGCCCAACACCCAGCCACCAGCACCACCCACTCTACTCACACATTTCAAACTCTCCTCTTTTTCGATTTCGAAACACATTAGGCGCCCCTGATACTCTCTCTTATTGCGACTTGGCTTTGTTGAGCAACAGCGTTGCTCCATTGGCATTGTTGCTGCTTATTGGCGTTGATGATGTTAGCTTCGCTGCATTTTGCGCCGCCAGTGATGCGGCCATGCGACGGCTCTTCTTGCCGTCCGTGGACAAGTATGTCTTGTAGAAAAATCGCGCAAAGAGCACAAAGTAACTAAAGTACATGGCAATCGAGAGATTGATGTTCGTCTGCGAAATGTTGCAGGATTGACGTCCGTGTGTCTTGAGAAAGCCGTGCGCCCAAACGTTGATCGCACAGCCAACAATCATTTGCGTCAACTGCAGCGATGTGATGATCATGGAAATGAAGCGTGGTGGATTAAAGCGTGCTGCCTTGAGCGCATAGTATGAATACATGACGGAATGCACACAGTAGTTCATCACGATGAACCATCTGGCCGATGAGGTATACTCTGTGTAGGAGAACCAGGAGTAGATGAGCACCGTGATGTGATGATACCAGTGGAGAAAGATGAGTGGCTGCTTGCGCAGCACAATGAAGAGCGTATCGCCGAGCTCGGGCAGTTTTGAGAGCACAAAGAGCCAGGTCCAGAAGCCGCAGACCCGATCCTGTTCGATATAGCTGTGGGGAAAGAAGAAAGACATTGTTTTAGTATCGTTATTAATGCTAAAATTGCTTAGTTATTTGTTTAGTGTCGTAAAATGTTTAAACATTATGTAATAAACAAGGTCAAGTGTCGAAGAACTCTACATCAGAATTGTCAAACAAACTCGAATTCTGCTGAGCGGTAAATAGGTAAAAGATAGAGCAAATTTTTTCTAATGATTTTGGATGGCAGCCAAAACAACAAGACTATGTTGTTTATTCTACCATGGACCATTGTAATATATTATAAATGTTCAACGATGTTTGAACCCCCGGGTACATTGACGAGTGTCTAAATTTTAATTCATGTCACGTTTTCAAGTTTTCTCCTAGTCACGATCATGATACAATTATACCAGGTAGGAGTGACAGTTCTTTCATCTTGCACCAACTGTCAAAAATAGTATAAACTAAAGAACGAAAAAAGTAGAAAAGAAAATAGAAAGTAAAATATACATGGCAAATGACAGTCGATGCAAGACACTCGTGAGAATAGCCAGTTGTCATTCCTACCTTGTATAATTGTATCATGGTCACGATGATGAGCAACTTGTCAAGACATTTTCCTATATAGCTTTTGATGTATTCTTATGACACTTCAAGCCCCGCAAATGAAAGGCTATGAATGTAATTTTTTCAGTTCTAGCTAATATGCTCGTATCCATTTGTCAGCTCAAATGGAAGAAAATTTAAAAAATTCCAAGAAGGTATTTTTTAGAGGCAATTCTATTTTCCTCTTCGCTGTCTTAAATATGAATGCGGAAACAAGATTCCTATCCACTGTCTTAAGAATTAATTTGGAAACAAGAACAAATAAATAACAACTAAAAATTATTAGCCTGGACGGGATTCGAACCCGGGACCTCTGGGGTGGCAGCCAAACACGCTACCTGCTCGACTACCGAGGCTGCCTTGTTAACCGAGATTTTATTATTCGAAATAAATTTAAATTGAAATTGCCCCAAAAAGCAATCGTTTCAACATTCATTCCTAAATAAGCGGCTTGGAAACAATATAAATTTAAAACTTCCCATAAGTTTCTAAAAGATACGATGTGGAATGTTTCCCCATAACTTTTAATGCTACTGTTTCCACATACATCCTTAAGAAAGCGGTTTGAAAACAGTATCAATTTAAAACTTTCCATAAGTTTCCAAAATATATGATGAGGAATGTTTCCAAATCACTTCCATTTGGAAGCCTTCCAGTTTTTCCCAGAGAGAGAAGACTGAATAAAAAGAATTTAAAATTTTTTTTTTGGTAACTATACTACACATACAGCCATGGACATATAAATAGCACACAAATACTAGTATTGTGTTACTAATACAAATACTAATAAATAAAGTAGTGTTTCACATGAATTTAAATAAAAAACATAGAGGAAAACAAGAATTGATTTCATTGTATTTGAGTTTAAACATTAAAAACTTAAAATCAGTAGTAACTTTGAATGAACGAATTATAAATTAGAAAATTAATCAAAAATCTGAAATTGCTCCTTATCTGAGGTGGACATAAAAATAGCACAATTTGGATTCTGAAATAAAGACATAGTAATTTATTTTTATTTTACAATGAGCTTACGAATATGCTTACTATTACTTGGTACTGTATCCCGAATCGTCCAAAACAGCCCGACATATTCGTCCCATACTCTCCACAAGCTTCCTGACCTTATCCTTCGGAATAGAGTACCAAGCCTTCTCAATTCCACTCCATAACTCATCTAAATTTCGAAAATTTTTGTTGCTTATGCTGACCTTTACATCATTCCATAAATTTTCTATGGGATTGAGGTCTGGGCTTTGAGCCGGCCAATTCAAAATATTTATTTTTTCCTTTTTTAGCCAATCAATCACAACCTTTGCCGTGTGTTTTGGATCATTATCGTGCATAAAAGTCCACCTAATAGGCATGTTCTCAAATGCAAATGATTCCATCTGGCTATTAAGAATATCTAAATACATATTTTTGTCCATTATTTCTGGTATACGAAAAATTGGCACAACGTCGTGCCAGGAAAAAGCTCCCAAGTCATTAAATTCCCTCCTCTATGCTTTAATGATTTTGTTGTATACTTAGGATTCAACTCTTGGCGTTTGGGGCGCCGAACAAAAGTTTTTCCATCTGGTCCAACCCTATTAAATTTAGTTTCGTCAGTCCAGAGCACGTTCTTCCAAAATTGGTCTTCTTTATTCACATGGGCCCTTGCAAACGCTAAACGATCCTTTATATTTTTTTTTTTTTTTTTGTTAAGAGCGGCTTTCTTCGGCTAATGCGTCCATAAAGATAAGCTTCATGTAGTCTCCTATATACTAGTTTTTTTGAAACATTAAGGTTATTTTCTTCATTTATTTCCCTCATAATTTGCTTTGCTGACTTAAAAGGATTAGCCTTACTTTTGCGAACTATAAGTCTATCAGTAGAATCGGTGGTTTCACGCGGTCTAGGATTGCGCGGCTTATTCTCGAAATTATTTTAACCATTTAATTTAACCAGCTTGAGTGCATTATAGACCATTTTTCACGAAGTTTTGAGAATATCCGCGATTTTAGATGGTTTTTTGCCTTTTCGACTTAGTTCGTGAATTACAGCCCTCTTTTCCGGAGTGCAATGTTTGCCACGACCCATTTTATTTAGAATCGGCGAAATCAACTGAATACAACTCTAAAATTTTTCCAAACACCCGATCTTGTTAACTTTTATTCACCAACTAACATGTGTGCTATTTATATGACCACAGCAGATCGCACATGCCTATACAGAAAGAGATGGCCTGAGCAAATAAAAGTAAGTAACGGTACATCTCTCTCGGAGTTTTAAACAACGTCACACTGGAGTCTCAAAAAATTATAACTACAGTTAATGAATGCATTATTAGGTTCAAACGAAACGTTTAAAAAATAAGTTGACATTTGTGCTATTTATGTGTCCATGGCTGTATGTATAGTATGTACAATTATTCATATGTAATGTATTATATAGTTCGAGAGTTGTCTTTTAAGTCTTGCGCCTACCAATGAAAAATCAATGGTTAATCAGTGAAAATGTTTTTATAGCTTTTCAAAGTAATCTCCAAGATGATCAATACACTTTTGCATTCGTTTGAAACAATTTTCGAAACAGTTTTGTCACTCTAAAGTTGCTACCTCCGACTTTTTGAAGGCCTAACCGGCCTGTTCGGGCTTAGAAAAACGCTCGCCACCCATTATTTTCTTAATATGAGGGAACAAGAAGAAGAAATTGGGTGTCAAGTCGGGACTGTAAGGCGGATGACCCATCAATTCCACGTTTTGAGTTCTAAAAAACTCCTTTGTTTAAGATGATGTCTTTGAACTCGCATTGTCGTGATGGAGGATGATCATCCTTCGGTAGTTTGTTTTCCTCAATTCTCCGAAGACTTCTGGCAAACAAATAGTTGTGTACCATTCAGCATTAACAGTGCTTCATTGCTAAAGTGGAACAGTTGCGACATGACCGGTTTTTCCGAAGAAACAGGCAACCATTTGCTTGGATGTGCTCTGTCCGCGTATAACTTTTGTCGGGTTTTGCTCAATTTGAAAGACCCAAACAGTGAATTGCTGATTTGTTTCGAGCCCATAAGCGAAGATTCATGAATTTTTGACATATAGCCAAATTATGGGATATCCAACGGGAACAAATTTTCCTGACGCCTGAATGCTCGTGTAAAATTAAATGTATTCCACACGCAAAGAAATTTTTCGTTTATCGCAACTGAAAATTTCACAAACTAAACTTCGTTTGCGAGTTGTATTTTCCGTAAACGAATATTCAATTGTCATCAACTTAAAAATATATCTTATATACTTTATATACATGTGTGGCGTCCGTGGTGTAGTTGGTTAAAGTGCGTGGCCTCTATGTCAACGAACTCGGAGAACCGGGTTCGAACCCCAGCAGCGACAGAAAATTCTTTGAATTAAAATAATTTTTCTGTACGGCCGCCACCTCTCTGCAGACAAAGCAGATAAAGCTTCTTGAGAATAAGAACATTCCGTTCATCGCCGTTCGGAGTCGGCGTTAAGCCTGTAGGTCCGTTTCTCGGTCAATTGTATACAAACTTAACAACGCGCACAACACAATTGATCATAAGAAGCTAGGTCAAAGTCCATTCAAGGGCTGAAATGGCCAGTTATTTATTTTTTATTTTACTTTATATACATAGTGGGGCAAAAGTAATCACCCAATGTTCTTTTGCTGTATATTTTTTTTTTTAATGGAAAACTTTGGTTTTGCTTGTGAAATTTTGTTTATTTAACCCATTAGAATTTATTCCATCAAGTTGATAAAAATATATCGGCCAAGTGGGTTGATGGCCATACGGGCTCGTTTTATGGCATTTTCCATCACTCTTGCCAGCACTTCGGACAACACGTTCTCGCATTCTTTGCGAATATTCTCCTTAAGAGCTTGAAGAGTCTGAGGCTTGTTGACGTACACCCGCGACTTCAGAAAACCCCATTAAAAGAAGTCTGGAACGGTTAAATCGGGTGATCCGGCCGACCAGTGCAAATCACCAAAACGAGAGATTAAGTGACCCGGAAATGCTTCCTTAAGAATATCGGTTGTGGCTCCAGCAGTGTGCGCCGTTGTACCGTCTTGTTGGAACCACATGTTTTCCAGTCCCAATTCATTCAATTGAGGAAGAAAAAATTCGATAATCATGGCTCTATAGCGCGGGCCGTCCAGTCGTCGTTTAGCCCACGGCGCTCTCAAAAAAAAAAAAAAAGGCCCGATGACTTCTCCAGTGTAAACAGCACACCACGCAGTAACTTTGAGCGGGTATAATGGTTCTTCGTGCGTGATACACGAATTTTCGGTGCCCCAAAAACGATTTTTTTGTTTATTCACGTAACCGCAAAGATGGAAATGAGCCTCAACGCTCATGATAATTCTCGATGAAAAATCGTCCACCTCATCGTTGAGATTCAGGTTGGCTTGACCGTAGGTTACACGCGGTTGGCGGTCAACAGCTGAAAGCTGATGCACTGTCTGTACTTTGTAAGGGAACATCTTCAAATCTTTCACCAAAATTCTGGTGAACATCTTCAAATTGGCTAATGCCAAATTGCGTAGCACGTCGTCTGGTCGATGTTCCGGGTTCTTCTTCGACATCTGGGGTAACAGCAGCGATATTCTCAGCAGAACGGCTTCTCCGGGGCCGGCCAGCCTTGGGAAGATATCGTGTTGTCCCAGTCTCTTCAAGGCGAGTGGCCAAACGCCGCAGTGTTTGTCCAGTTGGTGTCCACGAAATTCACGCTGCGCCAACTTGTTGCGCAAAAAAATGGAAACAATTATTCCGCGTTCTTGCGGAGTAAACTGATTCATGACTTGTCAATTTGTAATATGCGTTTTTTTTTCACAAATGTCAAAACCGGATTGACATTTAGCGCCATTTGCAAAAGTGTTCCAATAGTGTAATTACTTTTGCCCCATATTGTACCGCAAGCTATATCGGTCATTATTAGTAATTATATTAATTATCTTTCGCCCTATGTCGTAGCAGCAACAGCATCGCACACGCACACACATATTCCGACTAGCAGCAACAGCATCACACTCTGTTCCTGCAGTTTATTTCTTGCAGTTGCAGGTTTCTTATAGTTCTCATTTAGTTAATGTTGCAAGGGTAATATAGCCTGGTTGTTTGGCAAATATGATTTTTGAGTGCGATGGTGAGTGCGATGCATGATTAAATTATGTAGAGTGGAGTGACAACTCGGTATTTTCTCAAGAATGTCTTGAACCAATTGTCACTTACCTGCATAATTTCCTTCTTATTCTATCTTACTTTTTCTTTTTATAGTTTAAACTATTTTTGAGATTTGATGGCATAATAATGCACCAACTGTCAAAAATAGCATAAATTAGAGAACGGAAAAAGTAAAACATAAAATAAAATATGCCACCAAATGGCATTTGATGGACGCAGCTCGTGGGAAATATTCAAATAAATTGTTTTTCAATTTCAATATTTTTATATAAATTTTCTTTAAATGCGATAGTTTTATTTTCAAATAGTAAATATTAGAAAGATATTTAAATATATTCGTGCATAATTTTAATATATTTTTTATTAATTTTATTTTAAATATTTTAATATTTTATTTAATTCAAAAAGTATTTAAATAAATTTTAAATATTTACGTAGTCGATTTAAGTAAATGCGTTATTGGTGCAAAAATGACTCACTTTTTGGATGAATTAAAAAAGTTTTTGCATAAATTTAATATTTTTTTCCCTTAGTGTAGTAACAATTTTTCCAAAAAGTAACTGTGAACTATACGCGTTGTGCTTATACAACAAAGGGAAAAACAAACGAAGTTTTCAGTAGAGAAAAACAAATTTTTCAATTGTTGCAATCTAAAATCGCTCGCGTTTATGACAAACGAAATTCATTTCCTACAACTAAATGACGCGTTTCTCGTAACTGACTATTATTATTACAACTGTTGAAACGTCTGCAAATAGCGATTTCAAGCACGACAAACGAAGTTCTTTTGCGGCAAACTGGCGATTAACGTTTTTTCTTTGCGAGCATCAAATTGATAGTCCCATTAATGCCAAAGGATGACTGCATCTCACGGTATGTGACATACCGGTCTAGTTCCAACAATTCACGCACAGCATCGATGATTTCTGCCACAACTGCCGTTCTTGCACTATCTTTACGAAATACGTCTTGGAGAATCGAAAACGACAACCGCGCTCGAACTCATTAAGCCAGCGTTGTACAGTCGCTGAATGTGGTGCTTCATCACCAAAAGTCGAATTAAGTTGATCGATGCATTTCTTTTTTATGAAACCACGCCGAAAAGCGTAAAACATCATCACCCGAATATGTTCACGTGTTAATTGCATTTTCTCTTACTGAAATACAATATTTAAACAAAACAATAAGCGCTTATACACCATAACGTTGTGAGTACGTTTATGTTGAAAAATGTCAAATTTTCGAATGGAACTGTTCAAATTTATCTGGCAATGCTTAGTGTTCTCGAGGCGTAAGACTTAAAGGGCAGTTCTCGCATATGTAAGGTTGTATTCTGTATTTTGAAATTGTATTTTATACTTATTGCGCTATTTTTGCAGTCACTGATGTCAAATACGAGACTATAAATCAAACCGTCAAATCCAAATTACGACTTAAAACATGAAGTTACAGGCGAAACCTAAAAAAACTTCTATCAATTCTCTGATGTTTTTGAAATTTTTTCAGTAGGTAATTAAATAAATAATGATGAAAAAGAGAGGTAAATCGGTAAAACCTGTTAAAATTGACAGATCACCAAATATAAAATTAACTCGCTGAAACTTATGATTTAACGTTGTAAGAAAAACAAAAAAAAAAAAAACAATAAATAAACAAAACATTTCATGGAGAGTTCAACAAACCGTCTACTTATTAACATAATTCGCAAATTAATATTGCAAAAAAAAAAAAAACGTGAATGGCAGCAATTTCAGTTTCATACAAAAAAGAAACCCGTTTAGAACAGAAAGCCTTGATATGTGGGGGGGTGGGAGAGGGCTGCTGCGAGACAGCTTAGTTAACTGTATCACGGCGTTGCATCTTTGCAAGCAGTCATCATCATTTCAAGGTTTCAAGGTTGAGGTTAAGTGAATGGAATGACAAACAAGCTTGGTGCGCTCAGTTTTTTGTTGGCAGTTAAATGACGGAATAATTCTAAAAGCAACGATCATTCTTTTTCAATTTTTGTGTTTTTGTACATACCTCGGCACGCATACGGAATGAAAAAGTCCATAATGCCGAAGCACATGTATGAGTTCGGGTGCTGTTCTGAAAGCGCCCATAATACTGAACATGGCAAGCATGGTATTCCAAACGATGAGTAGGCCGCGCAACTGAAATCTGAAAAGAAGAAATAGATAAAGATGATTAAAGATTGACTGCCTTATATGATGATATTATCTTTATTGGGAATCTAAGTAATTATTGTTGTAGTTTTTATATAATATATAATATGTATATGTCGGAGTAAGCTCATTAACAGGCCGATTCATATTTGGTAAGTGTTTAGCGCAGCGAGTTTCGATGTGTCTTTCTTGAGTCTCAGTTTCTTTCTAATTTCTCTATACTCGTGTTTTTGACACACCGAACCACACCCGACAACATTAATACTGTTGTCTCGCTTTAACATTACTACCTGTCAAACCGACTGCTAAAGGCGTTGACACAACCATGGTGTAATTAATTAACACCATGAACACAACCATCGTCATGCGTGCGTGCGTATCCATTTACACACCGACACGGCCATCCTGACAATAACACGTCCTCGTGTAACTAATACAAGCGTATTTTCATACAAATAAATAATTTTCGGATTATTCTATTACAATTTATTATCTTTAGTTATTAGAAATCCAATTTCATCATTTACATTCCTGATTATTCTCTAACAAATTTTTCGTTTTTTTTTTTTTTTTTTTTTTTTTTTTTTTTTTTAATTATTCGAAAATAAATTTTATCAATTACATTTCAGATTATTCTCTAACAAATTATTTTTTTTTTTTTTTAATTATTCGAAAATAAATTTTATCAATTACATTGCAGATTATTCTCTAACAAATTATTCGTTTTTTTTTTTTTTTTTTTTTTTTTTTTTTTTTTTTTTTAATTATTCGTAAATAAATTTTATCAATTACATTTCAGATTATTCCCTTTACATTTCATTTTTTTTAACGTATTAAAAATTAAATTTCTTTATTTACATTTACCAATCGAAATTCAATTTTAACATTAAAATTTCCGATTACTCTTAATAATTCATTCTTACACTCAAATGCCCCACACGCCATGATCAAAACCTTCGTTTTGCACTTGTGCTTGCACTATGATAAATGTATCCAGTTGCACCTTTTCATCTATATGCAACAGTACCGTCTCTTTCAACGGCTTCTTCATTCTCTACAAACTAAACAATATTTTCATTACCGTCTCTTTCAACGGCTTCTTCGTTCTCAACAATCTCAACAATGTTTTCATTACCGTCTCTTTCAACGGTTTCTTCGCAACTTTCAACCAAATTTTTATAATCATCACACACATTTAACTCAGTTGGTACCTGGCCAGACGGTAACTTCCGTAAATCCTCATGAGCATACTTATACATTCTCTTACTAGTCAAAGACTTTAACATATATCTGTTGCCATCTAAAACTTCAGTTACCAAAAAAGGACCTTTAAACTTCGGATCTAATTTAGTCTGATGCCTCTCTTCGTTTTTAAGCAACACAAAATCTCCCACTTTGTGCTCAATCACTTTAGCTTTATCCGCATCAAATCGAGCCTTTTCATATTTAGATGCAGATAACATATTTTTTGTAGCTTGAACTCTCACATTTATCAAATCAACTTCGTTTTCTGTATCATCAGGTGGAAGTAGCCCTAAGGGGCGCGCTACCTTTCCAATTAACATTTCCAACGGACTTGCCTTTGTAACTCGATTATTGGTACAATTTAGAGCCAACTGAACCTCACCTAAAGAATCTTGCCATGATTGACTGCTAGACTCGACAGCGGTTAACAAGTTCTTTAAGGTGCTCATAGTGCGTTCTACCTGACCATTAGCCCGACTCGCGCCCGTTGCTATTAAATGAAGATTTATATTCTGCTTTGCACAGAACTCACTAAATGCTGTACTACTAAAGCATCTCCCCTGGTCGGCTATTATTCGGTTTGGTACTCCAAACAACGACACAGCCGATTTTACGGCATTCATACAATTGACAGCATCTAGTCTAAGTGTGTGACTCAAATAGGCGTACTTGGTAAAAGCATCAACCTGAACAATGATATATTCCTTTTTATCATTTTTGCCACTTAACTTCCCTGTAATATCAATGTGAACGGTATGCCACGGTATATCTACCTTGGGGATCGGGTGAAGCTTGACTTGAATTTTGCCAGACGACGATTTTGACATTTTACATGTTATGCAATTTTCAACAAATTTTCTCACATATTTTGACATGTTGTCAAACCAATAATAATCATAGACCTTATCGAGTGTCTTTTCCCAGCCCAAATGCATAATTGATTCGTGGACTTGATTGATTACCGACCATCTAAAAGCTCGGGGCACCACTGACAAACAACGAGTTTTACCATTACGCTGAATTTTCCTAAAAAGTATTTCCTTCCTTATTTCGTAGGTCTTTGCAACATCTTCATTCAACACATTGGACTTCAATTTATCAACAATGTCGACAATGTCTGGGTCACGACGTTGCTCAGCGATTAGCCAGTTGCTAGAAATTTCAGCTATATTAACTCGCTTTTCTGCTACTTTATTAAATGCAAAAATATGCTTGGGGGTTAGAGGATTTCTTGATAAAAAGTCAACGTGAGCCATTCGCTTTCCTTCTCTGTACTGAATATCGAAAGTGAAGGATTGTAGAAAAGACCACCAACGTTGTACCCTTGGCGTTAATTCTTGTTTTGTCTTTGATGATTTTAAAGAATTACAATCAGTAAACACGACGAAGTTCCTACCTATCAAATAATGTCGAAAATACTTTATTGATTTAACAACTGCCAAAGTCTCCAGTTCATAAGAATGATAATTTGACTCAGCGGGTGAAGTAGTTTTGCTAAAATATTCCACCACATGAGGTTTATTATTAATTTTGTGCAATAGGATTGCACCATATCCACTAGAGCTAGCATCAGTATGAAGCTCGATTGGGTGTTGTGGGTCGAAAATGACTAAAACTGGTTTTTCCGTAATGGTTGATATAACTTTTGCTCGAATCGCTTCATATTCCGGCTTCCAAACGAATTTATTTTTTTCTGAGGTGAGATGATACAAAGGTTTCATTAAATTAGAAAACCCTTGTATGAATTGCCTGAAGTAGGAAGCTAACCCAATAAATTGTCTCAGCGCAGTCACAGACTGTGGAGGTGGCAATGCCGTTAACGCTATGATTTTCTGTGGATTTGGTCGAATTTCGCCAGCACAAACTTCATACCCCAGATAATGCACAGAAGTTTTAAGAAAAGCGCACTTTGCAATATTAAATAAAAACCCAACCTCAGTTAGTATGTTCAAAACAATCTGTAATCTTTCAAACGCTTCACTCTTGGTTGCGGCGACTATCATAATATCGTCCATGTAAACAACTACATAAGTGTTAACAAGATCACCAAGAGCCTTTATTACCACGCGCTGAAAAACTGAAGGGGCGTTTTTAAGTCCAAATGGCATAGATAAAAACTCATACTGGCCATCTGGCGTTACAAAAGCAGTACATTCAATTGAATCTGGATGTAGAGGGATTTGGTAATAACCACTGGCCATATCCAAACATGTAAAATAATTCGCTCCACGGAGCCTGGCTATTTGGTCTGAAATAAGCGGCAAAGGATACCTATCAGAGACTGTATTTGAATTTAACTCTCTAAAATCAACACAAAGGCGATCTGAACCATTTTTCTTTTTTACAAGAATCATAGGACTTGCATAGGGTGAACAGCTGGGTCTTATAACTTTACATTTTATTAACTCGTCAATTTTATCCCGGACTACCTCTCTTTCATTAGGGCTTAGCCTATATGGACGCCGTTGCACTGTTTTTCGCGGGTCGATCAATCTGATCTTCATTTCACCTACACTAACTCTAGTACATGGAATCCCTTTAATGAAAGATTTTGAGTATTTTTCCAAAAGTGACATTAATTTGTTTTTTTCTTCTCCAACAAGTTCAGTGTTTACATCAATTAGTTTGTCATTACCAGTACAAAAGTTTATAGATTTGGTTCTCACAATTTTAAAATTATCTTGTGCAACAATTACATTATAGCCCTGACAGAGTATTTCACGACCTATTACAATATCATTTTTTAAATGTTCATCAGGCAATACGTGAAACAATATTTCTATATGATTATTATTAATTACTACACTACTTAACACCTGTATGGTGCTGCATATGCCTCCATTACCGATGCCTTTTAACATGACTGCGTTATTTATTCTTTTGCCAGCTAATTTTTTACTTATCTTTTCTTTTATCAGCGAACATTCTGCTCCGGAGTCAAAGGTGATGTCAAAAGTCTCGTCTCGGTGTACCATGTGTCCTTTTGGTTCCATAACGTAACACTGTTCCACTCTTCTCTCACGGCTTACTGTTTTTCCATTACCAGCTTCAGTTTTTGTGCACCTTGTTGAGATATGTCCCGCCTCTCCACACTTGTAGCAAATTATGTTTTGTTTATCTCGTTGTCGATTTTCACTTTTATGATTTTGAATGCTTCCATGCGCTGAGTGGCTATGCTGCTTCTTCTCTCTGCATTCAACCATTTTGTGTCCCAATTTGCCGCAAAAATGACACTTAATTGTTGAAAATTTTTGACGTTTAAATTCAGGTGTAGATTGCGATTCTGTCAAGGTTATTTTCCTTTTATTAAAAGTGAACGCCTTTAATTCTGCCTGCAGCTCAGCCCTGGTCCTCAAATTTAATGTAAAGGTCGAACGCTGCAGTCTACCATCAAAATTGGCCAGATGAGCAAGTACCACTGACACAGCAATTTCCTCTGCATTCATTTCACGCCATTTCGTGACAAGCGTCGTTACCATTCGACTTGCATACACTGCAAGGCATTCGCCATCAGTCGGACGGCTTGCCAAAATATTAAGGAACATTGCTGCCGGTGTTTCCACACAATCGAAACGCTGTACAAAAAGTTCTTTAAACTCAAGCCAAGTTATATCTGGATAGCATATCTGAGTCAACCATTGCGATGCACTTCCCTCTAGCGACTTACTTAAAGCCATAACGAGTGCACTCCCTTTTAAAGTATTTTCAGCTAAAATCATGTCCACTGTAGTACACCACGATGCAACGCTAACACCAGCGACTTCTGGATTGAATTTGGGCAACACAACCGAACCGCGTTGATTCACGTTATTAGTTGATGATTGTATTGCCTTAACAAGGTCCATCAAGTTTTTATTTTGTAAGTCCATGATAGCGCGTAATTGACCATCTATCATTGTAGGTGCGGAATCAGATCCCACTTCTGATGTCGGAGTAAGCTCATTAACAGGCCGATTCATATTTGGTAAGTGTTTAGCGCAGCGAGTTTCGATGTGTCTTTCTTGAGTCTCAGTTTCTTTCTAATTTCTCTATACTCGTGTTTTTGACACACCGAACCACACCCGACAACATTAATACTGTTGTCTCGCTTTAACATTACTACCTGTCAAACCGACTGCTAAAGGCGTTGACACAACCATGGTGTAATTAATTAACACCATGAACACAACCATCGTCATGCGTGCGTGCGTATCCATTTACACACCGACATATATAACGTAGTATAAAGAAGCATACATATATGGTATATGACATGAAGACCTGATTTCAATCGATTGCCAAAATGAGCAACTTCATGAAATATAACCATTTATATGTGATCGATCAGTCAGGTATGATGGTGTTACTTCCGGTATCTATAACAAATTTACATATAAAATCAAACATGGCGTCAGCGTACAGGCTACATAATTTCATCAAAATTATTTCTAGCGATTGCTCCATATTGACTTAAAATATTATGATAATTAGTAAGAAATTAATCCAAAATAGCTCATACCACACATGTTTGCCAAAAATGCGTGTCAAAACAAATAAAGTCATCGCCTCAATAAAAATTATCTATTACTATACTGCTCCTTATTTAAGAAAAACTAAATTTCTAGCCCATCAATAATTAACATATTTGCACAATTATTTCGTTACCAAAGCGCAATAAAGCGAAAAAATGCCCAAAAATAAAAAAAAAAAAACAACAAAATAATCAATATCGACAAAAGCGACTCCGAAAGATTTTGTCTCATTTGCATACAAATTAAGAAAACAAGAAAAAAACCGTTTCAAAACAATACAAAAAACAAAACACGAGTGTAACAAAGTTTACACTAATTTTTATGGCGGTTGGTGATAAATTAGAGGGTGTGGAATTTTTATGCAAATATTATACGTAGGTACGAAAAGTACACAAGAGATAAACAAGCAAATTTGAACAAGATAAAGAGAGATTTAAGAGTCGAAACGTGTCTGAAATCTGAAGCTCATTGTTGTCAATCTTAATTTTCCGTAACAACAAAACCGTAATTTTATCCTTTCCAAGGGAATTTTATAATACGAATTTATTTGAACCATTATTAAGGCGAAAGTACTAACATTTCGGCATAAAAGTTAAATGGAAAAATTAACAACTTCATACTGG
The DNA here is from genome assembly GCA_943735915.1 of Pherbina coryleti. Taxonomy (NCBI): domain Eukaryota; kingdom Metazoa; phylum Arthropoda; class Insecta; order Diptera; family Sciomyzidae; genus Pherbina; species Pherbina coryleti. The sequence goes on along the minus strand of OX030952.1, from coordinate 73,619,313 downwards.
GGCGTTCAAGACGCTGCCGGTCTTCAAGTGACGGCACCACCACTCTTTAAATGCATGATATTTTGGACGTGTGGGAACCTTAACATGAACACACCATAAATGACAGATCGATCTGTCAATGCATAGTGACGTTACCATGTTCTACATTAAACAACTTTTGGTATTGTTATAAAAATGGATAAAGAAGAATTTCATGCCTTGATTAAGCATTACTTTTTCGGTAACAAAAGTTCGAAAGAAATAAGAGAAAAGCTCGATCAATATTATGGTGAATTTGATCCGTCGTATTCAACCGTAAAATATTAGATTGCAGAGTTCAAAAGAGGTCAAATCAGCACCAAAGATCAACACGACGGGGGAGCACCAAAAACAGTGACTACTCCAGAATGTATTGGGAAAATCCACAATTTCGTATTGAATAATCCGAAAGTGAAAGTGCTTGAGATAGCTACAACCGTAGACATATCAAGTCGGTGGGTGGTTTCAATTTTACATGGACATTAGGGGATTGGGAAAGCTGACTGCAAGATAGGTGCCGCTTTTGTTAACAATAAATCAAAAACATGAAAGTATTCGCACTTCCCAACAATGTTAGGACATGTTTAAGCAAAATCCGACCGACTATTATTGTAAGTTATTGGACCGATTGAAGAACGAAATCGCAAACAAACGGCCACATTCATAGAAGAAAAAAAAAAATTATCTTTTTGCAAGACAATGCTCCAGCTCACAAATCGATCGAAAGCATGTCCAAACTGCACGATTTAAGCTTCAAACTGCTTCGTCATCCAACATATTCTCCACATTTCGCCCCCAGCGTCTATTATCTGTTCCCAAACTTAAAAAGGTGGCTCCTGGGACGGAGATATGCGACGGATAAATAGGTCGAATTGGAAACTGAAGCATATTTCGAAGATCTTGAGAAATCTTACTTTTCAAAGGGTATCGCAATGTTAGAAAATCGTAGGAATAAGTGTATCGAGCTGGAAGGATACTATGTGGAAGAATAAACATTAGAGAGGAGTAATTTTTTTCATGCTGGCAACATCCATTTTCGGATTCTACATGAAATTCTGAGTAAAAAACTCCTTGGGACCTTAAAGCTCCGATGAAATTTTTCCCAGCGAAAGATCGTTTGTAGATTTCCATATCACAGATGCTTAAAAATGCTCAGCAATTAACAGGGGTTACGGATAGCCTCAAAAATGGTACTGCGGTGGTTTTCAGGGTCGCTGATCATAAATCCGGGGTCAAAACTTAGAAATTAAAAATGACAGCTTTGGAAATGCGGCGATGACCATTGTGATTTCCGTATTATTGGCGTTTCGAGAACTAACTTTCGTATACATGGGTTTTTGGGGTCGTAGATCACAGCGTAGAAAGCTAGAATTTGAATATATTAAAATACGGATCAATTTTTCCTCTATCAAATCAGGTTAAGGAGTTAAAGCCCAAACGAAAAATTGGGAAATGGCTTTAGAGGGCTATAACTTTTTAATTAGACTTAATATTTAGAAAAAATCGGTCGAAAAGCTCATGCTGCTACAACTCATAAGGGAGCCTGTTAAACTCCAATTGCGAAATCCTCGCACTAATACAAATTACTTATGCACCTACTGACTAATACTTTTAGCTTGACTTCCGTTTTTCGGTTTTGTCACTGAACTCCTCCTAAACGGCTGGACCGATTTTGGTGAAATTTGGTGTGTGTGTGTGCGGTTGGGTCTGAATATGGTTTAGGTCTAAAGTTTGACCCGGTAGGGGGCGCTGATGTTGCTGTGGCAGTGTTTAAAGAGCTATATGAGAGTGTAACTCAGAAACTAATTGAGAAATTGTTGTGATTCTTTCACTGCACCATTACTTTTTATGCAAACAAAATTACAAAAATACAAAATGAATAAAAATAACAAAAAAAAAACATCTTATCAAATAAATATCTAAATTTTACATATATTCGCCCGAGTAAAACCGGGCATATCATCTAGTTTTGAATAAAATAATGAAAGTAAAATTGTTATTTTTTCAAAACAATTTTTTAAACCTTAATCGATTAAAAAATAAATTCAGAACTTGTTATCTAGGTATTAGTTTCAAAAGTATTCTACTGCAATAACTTGTTCCCAATTATGACTCTTAGAATTTGCCCAAAAAAATACAGTTTTAACCCTGAAATATTAATCCGTTAACAGAACTTTGATATCTCAGGTATAACTCCAAGTAGCCCGTTACCCATTTTAAACCCTTTTTACCAAATTTTAACCTTGTAAAGACATATTTAAAAATCCTTCGCATTTCTAAGACTCATCTACATAATCAAAGTAATATTCTTATTAAATTTCATTTCACTAGGTCAAGTAGTTTAGTAGTTCTATGAAATTATTAGATGGAAATCTCTAAATGATTTTTTGCTGGGAAAAATTTTATCGGAGTTATATGATCCCAAGGAGTTTTTAACTTAGAATTTCTTGTAGAATCCGAAACTGAATGTGACCAGCATGAAATGTTTCGTCTAAAACAAATTGCTCTTACCTAATAAATAACAATTTTGCCAAAAATCGTTTGTTTTCTTTGTAAGGCTGGCAGCTTCTTAGTAGGGGTTGTGGGTGCCCGTATGCTTTATCTCCGATCACAAAAAATTGTTAATCATGGCTCTATAGCACACTCCAAGACAATGACAGCTATGGCTCTTCCGCAGTAATTTTCGAAAAAAGTACGGTCCTATGATGCATCCGGCTCACAATCCCCACCAAATAATCACTAGTGTGGTGAGTTTATGAGCGATAGACCGCGAAATTTCGTAATAATAATTCAGAGAATTCTATTCTTTCTTTCGCCATGTTGTAGTCTTCTGCAACCCTACACTTCTGGACCTGCTACATTTCCTACACCTCGTGTTAATACACCTAAGCAAATTGTTTTTTGAAAATGATGGAAAATTGTTTTGTGTTTGATTTCATTCTAACTCTCCAAATGAATTTGAAAAATATCAATTATTTACACCACGAACAATCTCAGATAGTATTTTATCAATTAAATAATTAATTAATTCTATCTCAGATAGAATTAATTAATTAAAATATATGAATTTATTAAAATTTCAATGCGGATCAATGCGGACTTGCAAACATTTTCTCAAATGTTTCTTAAATAAAATGTTTATAGAAAAACGTAGTATGCAGCTGTTACTATTTCATAATTCAACACATCATATATTTTTTCGACCTATCGTACTTTAAGAGCATTTAAGGGTTAAGCAATAAAAATATCTGTTATCACAACAACAAACCCAACCACATTAAATATGTAGTGTTATGCGGCCACTTGAGCTTTGTATGCGACTGACAAGATCTGTATTTTGCAAGATTGTATTGTCGCTATCGTTATCATTATCGTCAGAATAATGAAAAACTGACCATTATTATGTCGTAAATATCTGTGCAATTATTAAACGATTTCTAATAGTACGTATTCAACAATTAATCTGAGATTTATAATTAGTCAGGAAATCAGTTTGATACTTAAGCGTGACTATGGTTGGGCAGATAAGAAGCATGTATTTTTAAGGGATTCATTTCAAAAAAGTTGTAACGGAAAAAATAATAAAAAACGAAATACATCTGGAAATAAATAAAAAATTACTACAATTAACGCCAACACTTGAGATAAGCATCTCAGGCTGAGGAACAGATGATGATGATGACGATGATGACGATAATGATGACGGCGATGATGTAGGGGGTCTAGAAATAGTGCTTATCAACCAGCGACTCACGGAATGGCGTGCAGTCAGTCATTAAATAAATAATTGCTCAAATTTCAGGCAAAAACAACAATCTTGATCGTGAAGGTACGCTTCATTTCTAAGGAAAGTTGGGAGGGTAAGAATGCGTTTCTCGTTTTTAATAGTAAGCAATTTGTTCTTTGATCGAAAAATGTGGCATATTTTTGTTATTAGATTTGATTATATGACAGAATATTCGCTACATTTCAGAGTGAAAGAGAGAGAGAAATGGTGGATTTGAAATCACATTCCATTTGTAGGTGGTTTGTAGGCTGGAAATTAATAACGATTAGAAGAAATAATTTAGTAGGGCAACAAAGTGAGGCACTTATCATAAAAAGCAAACTATTAAAGTCAGCTGTGACCTGGATTTTTTCGAAATCAGTGGGAATTTTTTTGTGTAAGAGATTATCATTTAATGTTAAAAATGTTTGCGCAAAATATTGAGTTAACTGTAATTTTTAAGAGTGCAATTTACAAGGCCTTCTTTTATTTATTTAATAAATTGTTTACTGATGTGACCACAGTCAGTTATCCTTGAGTTTTCTACATACATACAGAATGCGCCATATTTTATGTTAATATGTATAAATTTGTCATTTTGACATTTATCAGCTGATTTACTTAAGTAGACAGTTTTGTGAAACGTCAATTCAATACAATTTTAATCAAGAATCGTGGCCAACACGCACCATCTGACAACACCTTACGTCTTTTGGTGTCAAATTTTGCTGAGGATGGAACAATGGGAGATCGTTCACATGCCGTTCGTCAACGCCCAAGACGTTGCAATGAACTGGTTGAAGCGGTAGGAGAGAGTGTTGCCGAGGACCCACACACATATGTCACCGGGCTAAGCATTTTGGCGTCAGTGGTAGTACTTTGAAGAATAATTTGCTTTTATTTTCTTATATGTTAAAAGGCAATTGACTCAAATAATATTGCTGACAGACCGTCCACCCCGCTTGGAATACGGCGAAACAGTCGCTCGAATGGTTGACAATGAAACTGATTTTTGGATTTTGATGACCAACGAGGCCCATTGCACACTCTCTAGCGCCGTTAACAAGCTTAAAATTGCCACTTTTGGGAAACGGAGAATTAACACGAGATCCATGAAACACCACGGCATGACCAAAAAGTGACTGTTTGGGTCGGGGTTTGCGCCGAAATCATCATAGGGCCATTTTTCTGTCGATGGGAATCGATATCGGGGGATGTTGGCTCATATTGTATGTCCACAAATGTGTGAAAAAGGTCTGGACCGTTACTTATTTCAACAAGACACAATGCAGGTTTTCGAAAAAGTTCGGTTACAAATTTGACCAAAAATTAAACACTTTATTCTTATATTTGAAACGACCTTTATTAAAGTAAGTGTGTACCGTTTTGATCGATAACCTTTGCCATTTTCTGCCATTTTCTTGCCTTTTGCCATAACTTCTGGGTTATCTGAGCGAAAAACTGATCCAAGTGCGTTTTGCAGGCCTCTACAGAATTTCAATTTATACCATTAAGAGAGTTCTGTAGAGATCGAAATAAATAATAATCTGAAGGTGCAAGGTCCGGGCTGTGTGTGGGTCTGGCGTTGTCATGATGGAACACAACTTTTCTCTTGATCAATTCTGATCGTTTTAATTGAATTGCTTGCTTAAATCTCGTTAATTGTTGACAATCTCGTTAATTGTTGACAGTAGAGAAGAGAATAGATCGTTTGAACAGGTTGTAGAACCTCATAATGAACAATTCCCTTCCAATCCCACCTGATGCAACCGCATTACTTTTCTTGGTGTCAATCGTGGCTTTGCCACCGTTTGCGAAGTTTCACCTTGCTTTGTCCATGGGTCCTTTGACCTAACAATTAGGTCTTTCGAAAATTCTCTCAATTTGAAACTCCGTTTTGATAAAATTTTGAAAGGAATCGTTATAAAAAAAAATTAATTTTAGTGGGCAAGGATATCTCCTGCTTTAAAAGGCTTCACAAAAGGAATATGCTAAGCACACCTTGGCTCAAAACTTAGCAAATTTCCACATAGGTAACCTCTTCGATCTATAAATAAACAGGTCTTGCATCTGGAAATTAGATTATTTTTGGTCATGATTTTTCAATGGCACATGGTAGCACAACCCGAGCACAAGAAAGCGCAATATTTAAATTTCTAAAAAAAAATTTCAAAACTAACTACCAACTCATGAAAACAAAGCATGAGAAAAAAATGTTTTCCAATATGGCACACAATAGCACAAATCGGTGGTATCTCAGTAAAAAAAATGTCGAAACTAGCTACAGTGCCGTGCACATAATTAGGAACGATGCATATATATCACTTCAAACTGACTCTTTCATATAAATAAGTTACTAATTCAAAAAAATATTTACAGTTTTATGCTCAGTTTTTACAGAGGACTCTCTCTCATTCTTTTGCCAACAAAATCTTTACCAGTTTTTAAGCTGTTTAAACACAGGGAACCATTTTATGGTATCAGAAAGAACATCAAGGCAAGCTTTAGTAGCTGTTTTCGATGAAAATGACCTTCCGTTGATACTGTAAAATGTTGTTTGAGAGAAGCTGGGCTGTTTGGGGGTGTTTGCAGGAAGAAGCCTTAAGTATCTCATTGAAATCGAAAAAAAATATAATGGAATTTGCTAGAAAATATAGATATGGGACCCTTCAGGATTGGAAAAAGGTATTGTTTTACTGACGAAACCATAATAAATTGAATATGGTCGGATGACAGATCATATGTTAGGCGCCCGGTACGAGTTTAGGATAACCCTAGGAAAACACACGTCCAGCACTAAAGTACGGCGGACGTAATATTACAGTTTGGGCAGCATGTCATGGAGTGGTGTTGGCCCAAATTTATGGTCGCATGGACAGATTCCAGTATACAAACTTATCTTATCTTAAACTTAACCGTGAGTTGCATCTTTCAACATATTGCTGTTCATACTAAGAAGTGTTTTTTTTTTTTATTGGCAGTCCTGTAGTTCGGATTCAAATTCGTTTGAGAACCTTTGGCAAGTAATAAAGGAAAGTATTGGTGCATTAAAAATTATAAATTTTATGGAACTCTATGCTGAAGTGTTAAATGCATGAATAAACATTTCTAAGACCATGTGTAAGGATCCAGTGTCTTCAATACCTTGGCGAGGCACAGCGGTTCGTTTAAGTGAAGGATTTATCATTCTTAAAGATCGGACGGTAAATTCCGAAGCTAGAAAGAAACATGTAAATAGGCGTTACCCTAAGTTCGGTAAAAAAATTTTTTCTATTTTTTTAAATTCCAGACTGCCCTCCATCATCAGCTCTTTCTTCTTCAAATACTTCATTAACATCATACAGGGTGATCTTGTGACTCCACCAACATACCTTTGCAAGCAATGCGTCGAGGTTTTTGCCTTTGCAACGTGCCTGTGGACACCATAAGTTCTGAATCAGAGTCAGATTCGGACGATTCGGACGACGATTTGGATCCACAACTTAAGAGAGCGCGATTTGCAAGTCCAGGGCCACCAACATTATAAACATAATACGAATACTTTTTTTTAATATTTTTGTAATAGATAGCATAGTATCTCAATGTTGAAGTAAATAAAAAACAAATGAAATTAAAAAACGGTGTTAAGAATAATTCCCAGGAAGTTTATATGTTCTAGAAATTTGTTTATTGAGATCTTAGGTAAATTTTTGTAGTTGATTGTTTCCTTGAATTTTGAACGGTTTGCTACCTATGGACCTGAACACGGGAAAAAAGGTAAAAAAAATCGAATTTTTTTAAGTTTTTTGCGATTTTGATCTAGAAGGTGAAGTTTTTTTGATTTTATATGTTCGCAATTTTTGTTCTTTATGACAAGAGCTACAACTTTGCCTCAGAGAGTAAATCGAAATTCTGAACGGTTTGCAAGATATGAGCCCGAGAAAATGATCACTTTTTTGCGAAAATGATACCGAGGCCCCAAATCTTTGGCGGCCCATAAACAAAAAAGTGCATGACTTTGGGAAAAATTGGGAGACACGGGTCTTTTTTTTTAGTCTTTTATCACGTAGTGGCGTCCGTATATGGTTATTTTTTTCGTGTTGCACTGTGTTATTTATCGTTCCTAATGATGTGCACGCCACTGTATATGCACATAAAAAGTTAAATTTATCGTGTAGGTCCAAAGATTAAAATTTAAATAAAATAAAAATATTATTAACAATTTTATTTATTGTCATTTCATGAAGAAATTATTAAATTCATGTCTTTAATTTTACACAATTATAGCAAATCCACACTCACATCGCTTACTTACACGGAGAGAAAAAATACTCTTATATAAGGCAAATATTTTGCTTTATCTAAGAAAATTTAAAATAAATTTTAGTTATCAGCAAATTGTTAACTTGAATCAAGCTAATTTTTCTCACTTCAGCTTATATTGGTATGCTTATAATTCACAAGATGTTTACATAAAAACATGTTTAATATGGTGCGGATTGGCAAACTATGGGATGTTTCGAAGGCGCAGTGTCTTATCTGTTACTTTACTTGGAGTAGTTTTTCTTGTGATCGCTCATCCTGCATCCTACAAATTTTCTGACATTTTTAAAAAAATGTGGTTCTTATATCAAGCAAAACATTCTAGTATTAAGAGAATTGTTAACTTGAATAAAATAAATTATTATAGTTTTTAGTAAATTCTTTAATTGAATTAAACAAATTGTTCTCAATTAAAGGAAAATCAATTTCTCAAATCAAGCAATTTATTCTAGTTTTCAACTAATTTTAACTTGAATCAAATTTTTCGTCCAAGGAAATTTTAGTCTTGATTATAGAAAAAGTATTTTAGAGTTTTAAGCAAATGTTTCTTGAATTAAGGATTTGCTTGTTAATGTCATGTGTTTAAAATTTGCGCAATTCTAGCAAAATAATGCTTGAATTGAGAAATTTATGCTTGAGTGTAAACTGATAGCCTATTTGCTTGATTCAAGCACAGAAGTCTCGATTTTTTTCTTTCCGTGTAGCTTATAAATAAAGGCAGAGTAAAAATCATTTTAAATTATTTCAATAATTAACGATTAATTAAGTTATTCACGTGCATCGCACAAAAAACAAAAAAAAACAAACTATCGATTAAAACGTAGATATCCGGTATATCAACACAAGCCTTCATGGCTCTTTGTCAACAAACACAAAGTACGTTTGTTAAAGGGACAACATGTTGATTTGTTGAATGAGCTCATTCATAACTGGTTAAACAAGTAACCAAAAAGAATAGCAACAAATGTTTAACTCAGTTTTTTTTTTCAAAAGTGACACCTTTTTTTCAACTGTCAGCAATGGGTTAAGTTAGTTGAAGATAAAACAAAAACAAAAACAAAAATAAACAACACATGCACATAAGCAACAGAAACCACCACAATTACGTCATTATCGATGCTGACAAAAGCTTTTTGCAACAGCTGTTCTTGTCTACAGCGCAGCAAATAAAAACAGCTTTAAGCTATTCGTTGCCAACGTGCAATCATCCCCTATAAAAATTCTCATTTAGTTCACACAATACAACACATATATAGCACACACTCTGCACTGAGCAATTTGTGCCTAAAACTAATGAGTAAGGAAAACATCAAACCTTGCTGACTGCTTGGTCGATTGCTTCAAGGCAATGGGATGAAAGCGTGCGCATTCATTTGCGTGCGCTGTAGTTCCATGAAGCGCAAATTTTTGAATGGGCAAAGGTCGTCCCTTTGAACTCATGAACTCACTACTTTCGAGTTAGAGTTTGGGTGAAGCGATCTGCCCTGGTATAGATAAATTAAACAATTGTTCTTAGGATAGGCAGGGACAGAGGAATCGGACATGGTTTAAAACATGGTGAACGTGATAGTTAAATATTAAAGTTATTTTTAGGGAAACCTGCAAATGAATGACATTGACAATGAAGATAAAGAATGCCTAATAATCGGGTATGGGAACCACTATATTTAGAGTTTCTGTGTTTGTCTTTTATCTTTGATTTGTTTTTGCGTTTTGCGTTTTGTGTTGCTACCAGTGTTGCCAGAATGGCAGTTTTGCCTGCAAATGGCAGTTTTTTTAACTCTGAGCAGGTTGGCAGTTTTTTTAAAAAAAAATACAGTTTTTCCATTATTAATGCAGTTTTTCAGGGTAAAATGCAGTTTTTGTGAAAATAGAAAATCTTATATATTTTTCATAAATTCTCTTTATCAAAACATCATTATGGTTCAATTACTTTTTTAAAGCAGACCTGCTTTAAACTTTAGGCTGCAAGCCTTGTGGATCCTGGGAGGAAAATAAGTACTTGAAAGGTTGGATTAGTGCGACAAATAGAAATTCCAGCCCTCTCAAAAAAAAAAAGAAACAATTATTATTGTTCAATCTTTGACGTATCAAAAACTATGATACAAAAATGTAATAGTGATATGTAATAATAATATATATAAAAAAAAAAACATTAAAAATACCTGAATTACTTATCTTAAAATGATCTGAAATGTGAATAAAATACTAGAAGTTTTTTACATATTATATACAACAATATATAAATGAATTAAGGCTATGCCTAAAAGTATGATACGATCTAGGTTAACCTTGGTACAGTTTGCATCAAAAGTAGATAAGAACTCAGTTACAAAATTCAAGCGTTCTCTGCCAAAAATAAATTCCGGGTAACTTTCTCTGCATATTGGCAGTATAAGTAGAACCTAAGTAGCTTGAGTGGATCACAGTGTAAAGTCATACAAAGGCTACTGATGAGTTGGTGTAGCGGCCAACGAAACAGTCTGCTCTACACAGAGCCGTTGTTGTTGTTGTTGTTGTTGTTGTTGTTTGTTGCCTTCTTTGTTCTCCATGTTGTCTTGTTGTCAACATGCTTGGCCTAAAGCTCAAAAATTTTTTTTCAATATAAATAACGAAAAGGCCGTATACAAATATTAAGATTACAGCAATTTTTTATAAAAATGAATTTGTTTTATTTCTGTTTTTAATAAAAATATTATAGAAAACGCTTAACAAGTCGTTTTTTAGAATGACAGTTTTTGTGGTCAAAATGCAGTTTTTTTCTTCAGATTTAGCAGTTTTTAAAAAAAAAACCTGGCAACACTGGTTGCTACAGAAGCCTTTGCTCGCAATTCTTACTCTCAACGCTCCAAGAGCGCCCTCTGCCCAAACTGCTGATATTGAATGACATTAGACTGCGCCGTATTGCGCGATTTCTTGTTTTCACGTCTTAAAAACATATAAGGCGCCTGGTGAGATGATAAAAAGGATATTTCATTCGCATCTTATAAATAATTATTCTGGTATTTTTAGTTTTTTCGTAGTAAAAAGGTTTCATATGTGTTGAAAAACTTTTTTTATCTTTGTTGTTAAATGAAGAACACAATAAAAAATTATTTTACAATTTGTAGTAAAAAAATTAATTAAAAATTTAAAAATTTCCTTTTTAATTTTGCATATTTGCCTTTTCTTTTTTGCATTTTTATTAAAAAAATTATACATTTTTAAATTTTATAATTCTGAACACTTTCTGCATTTAATTTTTGATATTTTATTATATTTTTGATTTAATTTTTTATTATGTTTTTGATGCATTTTTTTTTTTTTGTTTTGTGTTTTATTTATTTTATTTTTTTTAAATTTTGACTGTTTGTTGTGCAATATTTAGGTTTTTTTTTGTTAATATTTTGATTGTTTTTTATTTTTAAATTTTTATTTTTTTAATACTTTTTGTTTTCTATATTTTTTAATTTATTTTTGGATATTTTGTTGATAGTTTTTAATTTTTTTTTTTACTAATTCTTCGTTTGCTACAAATCATAAGCTTTTTAGGTTTCTGTTTTATAAATTATTTGTGCTTGTTTTTATTAAACTGGCCATTTCAGCCCTTGAAAGGACTTTGACCGAACTTCTTATGATCGATCATATAATTTATACTATGACATAAGAAGGTATAATTTGCATCTTTTATTTATTTTTATTATTTTCGAATTTTGACTACTTTTGAAAAATTTTAATTATCCTGAAGTTTTTATTTTAAATAATTCACATAGTATTTTTTGTTTTAATTTTTTACGTAATTATTGATTTTTTTAAAATTTTTTAAAATTTCTATAATTTTTATTATTTTTAAATTTTTATAATTTGTTATTTTTATTAATTCATTAATTATTTTTAGTTTTAATTTTTTTATTTGTTATTTCTTTTATTTTGTAGATAATAAATTTCTAACTTTATAGCTCATATTTTGAGTTTATTATTATTTTATTTAAACATTAGTTTAAATTAGTTTTAATTTTGTTTCATTTTATACTATATTTTTTTATTTCTTAATTTTTCATTTTATATTTTTTGTTTCACAATTTTGTTTTTATTTAACAATAGTTATACGTTTATTTTCTTAACGTGCAAATTATGTTATTTTTTTATATTTATTTCGTCACGCCGTTTGTAACGCCAAGGAGGTGTGGTAGGTATACAAAAGTGTATATATTCTTGATCAGAATTACCACCCGAGTCGATTTATCCATGTCCGTCCGTCCGTCTGTCTGTGCTCAGGATTACAGCCGCAATTTTAAAGCTATCATCACGAATAAAGGTCATTCGATATTCAAGCTTTTATCTAAAAAATAAGGTCATGTTTGAAAATGAGCCAAATCGGATGAAAACCACGCCTACCTCCCATACAAAGTGACTTTATCAAAAAGGTAAAATCTCTTGGAATTTCACAAAAATTAATATATGGACTTGCAATTTTGCATATGAACTTTGATATATAACATGTACTCGGTGTATTACAATAAACCAAATCGAGGGAAAACCACACCCACCTCCCATACAAATTGACTTTATCAAAAAACAAAAGCCGTCTGTTAAAACTATAACGAAAATGTTATTACAGATAAACCGTTTTATTTATTGCTTTAGACTGGTTCGGCCGTGGGGGTATTTTAACTTCGGCCCAGTCGAAGATCATTTCTTACAAGTTTTTCTGTTGACATTGTTCATGACAATCCACTTTTCGTTACACGTAACCATACGCTTTCGAAATTAGTCGCTTTTTTCACATTTCATGAGCCGATCACTAATGTCAGCTCAATTGAATTTGTGAATTTCTTTCAATTCGTGCGGGACCCATACATTAAATTTTTTGATGAAACCAACAGACTTCAAATGACCTTGAACACTTCGAAGGGAAAAATTTAGAGTACTCGCTAATTCTCTGATTGTAGAATGTTTGTTTGTTCTCACTATTGGTCTTGATTTGGTCGTCATCAACATCCGAGGGCCTACCGGGACGAGGAGCATTCATGATTGAAAAATGTTCATCACGGAAATGGGCAAACCACTTCTGACATTGTCTTTCTTTAATCACATCTTCGCCATAAACTTACATGACAGATCTTTGCCAATAACAGTGATGATGCCTTCTAGAAAAAAATCACTTTCTTTTTACAACCAACCAACCCAATACATCAATAACACATTTCCTTCAAAGTCTACATAAGCGTTGATTGTTTCTGGGCAGAGATTTATTAAAATAACCAACGGTTATTTGAGAATCTAACATTCAATCATATAACATAGTATATTTCCTCGAATTAGTAACCAAAGAGTGCAAATAATTGTTTGTCAATTAACACATTTTTATGCACAGCTGTTATGATAACGAGACAAGTAAATAACTTTAACTTGGGTGCATCCAAGTGCTTAAGTAAAGGCATCACAGACAACTAAATGTCTTTGAGACATCTAAAATATTTAAAAATTTAATTATTCATTTTAAAAGTTGATAATTCTAAACTAATTACTAGCTGATTGTGATAATTCTGACTATATTAGACAAAGGTGGTAATTAACAAATGACTTGTAAGACTGACATAACATAGTTTCTGGTTCGAATCATAAATCCAGAGATATAAGCGAAGAATCATGACATGACCGGGATTCGAATCCAGGATCCTTGGGAAATACCATGAAAAATACACAGAAAATTTGTGTAAGGGGGAGCGGCTTATAAATTGTTTAAAGAAGAAAAGAAATAATTCCTTTTAAATTGGTGTATTGTTGGTATTTATATGTATTATAAATTACAATATTGGTATGTATATTATAATTTTTTTTTTACTTTTACTTAAATATAAAAACAAGATTTTTGTGGTTTTAGACTCTCCAGAAATTACATTTTTTTTTTGCTTTAAATATCCTTAACAATCGAAGGAATATATTTTCAATGATTAAGGCCAATAGAAAGTCTAAAAAGTCCTTAGAAAGTCAGTGAAGTGATGAGCTGTTAACTCTATTTTACAAGAAAGAAAACTTTAATCGTGTTTTTCTCAAAAACTGTTCTCCGCGCTGACGAATGTCACTTAAAAATTAATTAAGATATCAACTTGAAATTTTGCTGAAATTTTGCACAGATATTTGGCCTTTGGATATTTGGATAAAAATAAAGTTTATATTAATTACACTGTGTGACATCAAAAAATAACTGAAAAAACGCCAATGGTTTCTGATAGCCATTGGTCTATAGAAATATAGTCCATGGGATTTTTTCAGGCTAGCTCAAATAACCTATTTTTTAAAGGTCACATTTTATGCTATGGGGAAGTAGTTAATTTCCTTTAACTCCTAAACTAAGTTAGTTTTGATTTAACACCTTCAGTAAAACTCTTGGAAACCTTAATTTCCCCTAATATTCACAGGGTGGTTAAAAACCTCCTTACATTAAAAAAAGTGTTATATATCGGAAACTGTGAGCGATATCACTTTCATTACTTTTACAAACAAAATTTTGAGCATAACTTCGTAGAACATCATAGTGCAAAAAACCTACCCTTCTAAAAAAATCGACTAGATTTTTCAGCTTCAGAAAAAAAAAATTAAAGTATTAGTTAGAAAACCTAAAAGAATTGTATTATTAGGTTTCCATAAAAAAAATAAAAATTAAGTTTCCATAGCATCGTTTATTTGAGTGTTCTCCTCATCATCAGTTCGGAATACTTTTTGGAGCCACCGGCAAATGTCTGCAACCAACGCATTTAACTTTTTTTTACTTGTTGCCCATCTCCATAGGCATTTGTATTATAAATTATATGGACAATCAGTTTAAAAGTGAGGTCTGCTAGACCCCACGTCAGGTATATTGTTTAATTTGGAGCACGTCAGTTGCAGAGGGTTAAGAAAGAAATAACATAAAAAACTGTTATTCTCAAGACGTCTGGCTCAAAAGCTTCGATGAGGAATATGTCTTGCTCTCTTGCTTAAAAAAATTTGAGAGATATGAAACTTGTTTGCTCTCCCTACATAGAGGTAGATGAGTTTGTGTTAGTTCCCAGTAGAATAATTGTCAAGCCCTCTTATCAGAAGCACTGATATAACTGCTTTAAGGCAACCAATCTACAAGTCTTATAATTACTCCACTTGCATTGATTCTGAAACTCCTTCTAAATTGAAAAAAAGAAGTGAGCAGAGAATGGGTCGAACACATTTCTTGCTTATCAACAAGCAATAGAAAAAGAAACAGAGCAACAAAAGAAAGTTGGAAAATAACGCGGCTACTGTATAACGGTAAACAACTGAACACGTGTTCATTGAAAAAGTTTCAGTTTGGAAAAGTGCGCTTTATTGTTGAACATATTTTGAAGACAGCAGTTGTAAATTTCATTGTGCGTAAAATTTAAACAAATATTCTTAATTAAATATGAGTAGAAGAGGAATCAGTAAAAGTGCTATTAATAAAAAAATATTAAAAGAAAAAAAAGAACTACAGAAGAAATTAAAAGAATGTGTTAATAATAAAATTGAAATTATAAGTGAAAGTGCAGTGTCTGAAAACCCTGTGAAGGCATGCGATGAAAATTTAAATAACGTATTGGATACAAATAACTTAATTGCCATGAATGCGTTGGATATGCGTTTTGTGGACGAATTGAATTTAAAAAACAAATTAAAAAAATGGTATAACGAATACAATCCACCAAGGGCAACTGTACATGCATTGTTAAAGGTACTGCAATCGGAAGGGTTGACTGTACCAAGAAGTCTCAATGGTCTTCTAAAAAAGAAAAGCATAAAAGCTGTTGTAAGAACGGTATCGCCTGGTACTTATTTACATGTTGGATTGGAAAAGCAGTTAATAACGATACCATTAAGTGTGTTGCAGGAGCACAACAAAATAATTCTGGATATTGGCATCGATGGATTGCCCCTTTTTAAAAGTAGTTTAGAAAGTTTGTGGCCAATAATTGGTAGAGTAATTAATATTTCAAATATTAATGTATTTTTGATTGGAACATATCTTGGAAAGAAAAAACCAAGCAACGTAGATTCGTACTTGCATGATTTAGTAAACGAACTGAAAAATCTTAAAGAAAATGGAATTATAATCCATAACCGTAATTTTGAAGTAGAATTGAGAGCTTTTATATGTGATACTCCGGCGCGATCATTCGTATGTGGCATTGTCGGTCATAATGCCTTGGTGGGTTGCAGCAAATGCTACCAGGAAGGTAAAAAAATAAATCATGTGACAACATTTCAAACTGTTTCTTCGCAACTGCGTTCGAACAAAGATTTTACAGATCGGAAGCAAGTGTCATTTCACCAAAATATGTTTAAAAATACTCCCACTTCACTAGAACTGATTGGTATAAACATGATAACACAGTTTCCAATGGAGCCAATGCACTTGGTGGACTTGGGTGTTACAAAAAAAATGTTGTGTATGCTTTTAGATGGAAAATGCACCTCAAAAATCAACAAAAATAAAAAAGAACTACTATCAACAAAATTAGTTTCACTATCTGGAAATATACCTAGAGAATTTCAGAGGAAACCTCGATCTCTTGATGAAGTTCTTAGATGGAAAGCTACGGAGTTTCGTCAGTTCGTTCTGTACACTGGGCCTGTGGTATTAAGAAACATCGTAGATGACGACTTTTACTATGAATTTTTGTTGCTTCATTCAGCATATCGATTGCTTTCAACTCCTCTTATGCCCGAATCAAAAGTTCAAACAGCTAACGAAATGCTGGAATTGTTTGTTCAAAATTTTCCCGTTTTATTCGGCGAAAGTAGCGTCACTTTTAATGTGCACTGCCTGCTTCACTTAAGTAAAAGTGTGGAAGAAATGGGTGTAGCAACAAGCTTTTCAGCATACGATTTTGAAAATTTCATGCAATCCTTGAAAAAGAAAATTCGAAAACCTTCACTTATTTTACAACAAATATATAACAAATATTCTGATCAAGACATTGAATTAAAAGGCGAAGATAAGGGCTTTAAAAGAAACAAAAAAGGAAAAATTATAAGCTTCCAAAGTAAATACTTCTTCTTGAGCACAACCATTCCGGATAATTTCTGCTCCATCAGGCCTTTTGTTCCAATCAAGGTAACTGGATTTTCAGATGAAAATAATGGGCTCGTCAAAGGTTTCAGAGTGGAAAATTTAAAAGACTTTTTTGAGGCACCGTTAAAGTCGATGACAGACCTTCAAATTTGTACAGGAGATAAATTAGGATTCGAAGAAGAAATTTTCGATGTTAATGAAATTTGCTCTAAAATTATGTGCTTACCACACGAAAACACTCTTATACTTATTCCTCTTCTACACAGCTGTTAGTTTTTTTTTTTAATTCCTTCATTAAAACATTTTTTTCAAGTCTAAATATGTCTGAGAATCGAGGCGTTTTACGGAAACTAAACATTTCAAAAGGAGGTGTAAAATCATACGACCAAATAAGTAGTAAGTTAAATAGTATATTAAATAATAATTTTACTTAAAACAAAGTTTTGTTAGGTTTGATTAAAGATATTGAGTTTGAAGTCAATCAGATGAAAGCAGTTATAGCAAAGCAAAATACCAACATTGGAGAGCTTAAAGAAATAATTGAAAAACAAAATGAGTTCATTATAGGCGAATTAGCTTCCATGAAAGTCCTAATGCGCGAGCTAACACAAGAAAAAAACAACACTCACAAATATCCCAAATATTTCCTCTTAAAAACACTGAAGAGTTGCAGCGTTTTGATGCTGAAATATCAAACTACGATGAGCAAGATTTGGTATATTATTAACAAAATCTTCATTTTCATCATTAATACAAAACCTTTTTTGCTTTAGTTGACCGTAGTACAAAAAATATGTAAAAGAGGCGGTATAGCCAAAAATGTCCACAATTTGATTGCACCAGACATTTTTTTAAATTATAATTACGATGGCATCCAAAAAAAGGAGGCATTTAAATTATTTACTGCAGTTAACAATATTTTCTATAGTAAGTTTCTACCAATAACATTGATATTACATTTTTCTAATTTTTACATTTACTTACAGAAGCTTCTCAAGACATCTTCATAACAAAAGAAAATTACGTTACTGAATTAAAAAAAGGATTTAAAATTGCAAAAAATAAGGTCCACAAAACTACTTGTTTAGCCAAGAAAAGTAATGCCCTCTCTACTGAACATACCTAATCCTACATTATTAACCATATATTAAAAAAACAACAATTTAATTATAAATTTAAACATTTAATTTTTAACATTGTGTTTTAATTCGATGAAAGCAGGTGTTTTTTAATAGATTCTATATAACCTCTTACGTAAGTACTTCTATGTAGCTTGTTATAGAAGTGCTTGAATATAAAGGCATTCCTGAAGCCCTTGCATATAACAACTTATAGAAGTGCTTGAATATAAAGGCATTCCTGAAGCCCTTGCATATAACAACTTATATAAGCACTTTTTTGAGAAGGGAGATTGCAATGTCTTGCATGCTGGCTCGTTTCATATAAAAAATAATTAAGAAAAGAGTCCAGTTGGTAAGGCCCTCTACCTGACTAAGAAGTGCTTCTGCAATTGCTTCTTGCTCCTTCCTTTTTCTACTGGGTTGTCAAAAATGTTCTTTATGCTGTTCTTAACTTTTGCACTCCTCGTAGTTTCTCTCTATTTTAACCGTTATTTTAATATTGATCGGTATTTTTATAAAAGTTTTATTGCCAGTCATAGTGTGAACGTCTTTGCTTGACAATCGATCAAAATGTTACCTTCCAAGGAACGTGAAATCTTAAATTTATTAGAAACGGGTGTTTCAATTAGAAATATTGCATAAAAACACAATATTAGCCATACGACGGTACAAAGGTTGAAAAAATTTTTTTTCTCAAGTTTTGTAATACTTTTGTAGGTTATATGGTCTGATGAGACTAAAATAAACCGTTTTGAGTCGGATGGACGATCGTGGTATTGTACCAGGGACTCCAGCTTATTGACACCAAACCAAGTCAAACAAACCATGAAACATGGTGGTGGATCTATCGTGGTTTGGGGTTGTATAAAACTGACCCTTGATGAAAATAGAAGGGAATATGAATAAAGAGCAGTACCTATCCATTCTACAAAATAATTTGCCAGCCGCTATAGAAAAAACGGGTCTTTCGTCTGAAAAAGTGATTTTTCAGCACGATAATGACCCTAAGCATACCGCTAAAATAGTGACAAAATGGCTGCAGGATCTAAAGTTTTCGGTTTTAAAGTGGCCTCCGCAATCGCCCGATATGAACCCTATCGAAAATTTTTGGAGTCATGTCAAGTCCAAATTGGCAAAATACCCTAAAACTCCAAAAGGTGTTCACGAACTTTGGGAACTTGTATTAGACGTCCGGCAGGCAATTCCGGATGAAATGGAATCAAATCAAATTATTGCAGTAACATGCCTTTACGCATCAAGCAACTTAAAGCAGCTAAAGGTTATTGGACAAAATATTAATATTTACTGTTTAATATGATTCTGTTGATCAATTGCAAAATTGGGACATTTGTTATACATATTATATGGAATGAATTTGTTAAATTTTTTATTTTTTTATAAAATGTTGAACTCTCATTTTTTCTTTTTGTATTTTCATCATAATAATGGTATAAAAACAAAATAATATTTATAATCTCTTTTAAGGGATTTTAATTAAAAATTTAAACGTGTAAATTTTTCGAATAGAAAAAATTTTTTTTTTATTTAATGTGTTCTTTATAGTTTTAAGAATATACATTCTCATTTTTAAATCGATATTTAAAAAAAAACAGAAGTTATAACGGTTTTTGTTAACCTGTGTCTAAGCTCCATACAACAAATAAAAAACTTTAAACGCGATTTCCTCGAAACTAGTTTTTTTAAAACGGTTCGATAGATAACTCGAAATCTTTTGGTTCAATTTCAATGATTTTTTTTTGGATTTTGTTCGCTATTCTGTCCTTTAAGCATCCCCTTTAAATTCAAGTATCTATTTTTTTTTTTGTTTTTTTTGTATAAACAAAAAAGCGCGCGAAAAGGTACCTATTTTTCGAACTTTTTACTTCAACTTCCGCCATAATTAAAAAAAACCCCCGGGGGTCTTGCGTAGGGGGGATGCTTAATACAAGGTCTATGCTTAAAAATGTCATTTGATTTTATTGTTTTCGATAAATGGGAAAGGCCATATCCATCGAACCGTTTTGGATGTCTTTTTTTCAATGCCATTTTCAGCGCCCTCTATGTAAAAGTCAGAACTGTATTTTAAAAAAAGAAAACTATTTTTATAAAGTACGAAAGAACAGCAAAATGCAGTTACTTTAAGTGCATAGTGCATAGGTTATGAAATAAAAATTACATGTTTAAAAGCTTATTTGTCTTTATGGAGTATTTTTGAATTTTGCTGAACACATTTTAAGTTTTAAATCGCAGTAGGCGTGTGTCAAATTGGTTTTTTGCGCAAAGCATTTTAAAATATTTTTCCGTTTGCTTCCATCAAAAAAGTTTGTGCATACAAAAAGTTTAAGCAAACAGATATTGTGCTTATTTCTGCAATATTTATTGAAAATAAACATAAAGTTCAGTAAAAAATAAGTCCACACATATTTTTGTACATATATACACTAAGGGAAATAACGCATATTAGCATTATCCACGCCTGAGTATAAATTTTATTCAAATATTTACGTGGATAAATCAAATGTTTTCCTTACAACTCGTTTTTTTCCCGTATTTTAATTTTATTTATACCACACACGTACACACATATTTCATACAAGCAAGCAGCAACAGAACGCACACGTACACACATACTCCGACAAGCAGCAACAGCATCGCACTCTGTTCCTGAGTTTATTTCTTGCATTTGCAGTTCTTATAGTTCTCATTTAGTTATTGTTACAAGAGTAATATATTATGCCTGCTTGGCAAAGATATTAAATTATGTAGGGTGGAGTGACAACTCGGTATTTTCAAGAATACCTTGGGCCAGTTGTAATTTACCTGCATAATTTGCTTCTGCCTAAACATATTTTGTACATTACTTTTTCTTTGCACTAATATTGCACCAACTGTCAAACATAGTATAAATTACAGAACGAAAAAAGTGAAGCTATAATAAATTATACAGGCAATGGCATTTGATGAACGCAATATGAAGAAAATAATACCATAAAACCATTAATAACATATTCAATTTAAATATGTTTTTTTTTAATTTCAATATTTTTATTCAAATTTTCTTTAAATGCGATAGTTTATTTTCAAATAGTAAATATTTGAAAGATATTTTAAAAAAATTCGTGCATAATTTTAATATATTTTTTATTAATTCTGTTTAAATATTTAAATATTTAATTTAATTAAAAAAGTATTCAAATAAATTTTAAATATTTACGTAGTCGATTTATTCAAATGCGTTATTGGTGCAAAAATGACTCGCTTTTTGGATAAATTAAAAAAGTTTTTGGATAAATTTAATATTTTTTCCCCTTAGTGTACGGAGGTAAGCAAAGCTTAAGTAAGATGTACTTTAAATAGTACAGTGGGTTTATGCATACATTTATTTTTTTTAGTATCAAGAATGGATTTGAAAAACAATCCTACTAAGCATTTTTATCGAAAACGTTTCCACAATGTCGATTCCGCCATAGATGAAATTGAGGGCAATATGGAGATAGTTAATGCTGATATCGTCCTGATTCCTCCACCGGTGGACTATGTTACGGATGAAGACAACATAAAAACAGATTGAGGTTGAGATTGTTGTGGAATCTTATTTAGCGCCAGACGACGATGGATTTGACAGCGAAGATGACATTCCATTGTCTGAGCTAAAAAAGTCAATTGCTCCACCGCTATGGACAAAGTCCATTTCATCCAAAGACGGTATTGAACGAACAGATAATTATTTGGATA
Organism: Pherbina coryleti; assembly: GCA_943735915.1. Taxonomy (NCBI): domain Eukaryota; kingdom Metazoa; phylum Arthropoda; class Insecta; order Diptera; family Sciomyzidae; genus Pherbina; species Pherbina coryleti. The sequence continues at coordinate 73,597,322 of OX030952.1, read as the reverse complement.
GAATTCAAAATTGTGCTTCAGATTTGGTTGGACTCAACGAAGTTGAAGTCTTTGAAAAACTGTTTGATGCCGAGGTACATACTCCATTCGAATTAGAGGCAAAAAGTGGTGGTGGAACCTTTTCACAGATATGATTTCATCTATTACGTCCAATGCCTGGAAGCTCCACAAGCTAGTAAACAACTACAGATGTGATTTACTAGAGTTCACAAGGCCAATGACACTTCATTACCTCAGATTTCAAACTGTCAACCAAGAATATCCAAAACTTACTGTCAATCGAAGCAGTAGAGCTCTCCGCAATGTGGAGAGCGCTGGGTTCAACTTTTCCAAAAAACTTCCTAATCAACATAGATGTCGCCAGTGATATTTAAGATGAAAGTAGTGCTGTGAAATGTGCAATGTTACTCTATGCATTGGGAAAGAGTGCTTTAAAAATGTTCACATTAAAAAAAATTAATATGGTATGCTTGACCCCATTGTACTAAAAAAAGTACACCTTCATAACTCCTAAACAAAAATATTTTAACACTTTTTATTTGTGTATATGTCTTAACTTTCATCTCAATAAACAGAAAATACTGTGAAAAACAAAAATTTTTTTATTTTAAATACCGCTGGGTGTTAATGGGCTAATAGAAATTCGTGCACGATTTGATTCTTAAATTTAAAAATAAAAAAAAACCTCCTCCCCCCTAGGAAAATCCAGAATACGAACCTGGACAGTGGGTAATTGTCCTATTAGGACAGTGTTAAAATTAAACAAACATTTAATTAAGTATTATTTAATGTGTTTGTAAAGTGACGGTGGGTGTGGTTAATACATGTTTATAAACAGATTGGGACTGTTGCGTCGAACTGCTTCTCTTTGTCGGTCTAGCTGTCTATGGAATTGTTACTTGTTTTAACTACCTCCATTAGTCGTTAAGTGTTTTTTTATAAAAAAATATTTTAATAAAAACAAAACAACAATTAAAAAAGTGTGTAACAAGAGTGAATCATAAACGATAGATATGTAAAGTTGAAGGTTGCTATAAATATTAATTAAATAAACATTATTCTCGATTGTTAAGTATGTATGTATGTAATAAACTAAAACAATAAAAGGTGAAATAAAAAGTTTCGGAAGGTTTAAACTGTCTGCTACGATTACCACATTAAAACTTAACTAAACCAAGTTTAAATGGCTAAATAAGCTTCCAACATTTGACAGAACCAAGTATTTACAGGGGGGGGGGGGGGGGGGGAATGCAGAAAATATGCAATATCCAACACCCGAACTCCGCTACCCACCATACCATGCCTTGATATGGTAAACAAATGCTAGCTCACATGTTCGAGTTGGCGGCAAGCATTTAAGCCAAGATCCAAACATTGTGCCATCTAGACAAAGTTCCAACTGTAAATAGAAACCAGACGAAAAAATAAAACCAAGACAAAATCAAAACAAAACCAACTCAAAGCAAGAGCAGAAGAAGAAGCAGAGGAAGAAGCAAAAAACCCAATGTTTATTGGCCAACTTTGAACAATGCTGTTTTTTTTTTAAGTTTAAGACGACGGACGCATTCATTGGCGCTGCTGCGCTTGCTTGCATAACTTTTTTCTTTTTTTTTTTTTTAATTTCGTTTTTGGCAAGCAAAGGTTGACTGTTTTTTTTAATAAACATTGTGTTGAGGTTGAAGCTGTTTTATTTTTGATTTTAATATATTTTTCTCTTTTATGTCGTCGTTTTACTTTTGCATCATGTCACAGCTTTTTAATTCCGAAATTGAAGCAACATAATCAATTTTCATTTGTTTTTATTTTTTGCATCAGTGGAGAGTAGAAACGTGTTATCGTTCGCCGCTGGACCGGATTTTGCTGTTGTTAGTCAGGAGGTTGTTGATTTTTTGTTGTTGCTGTTTTTCTTATCTTATTGACCCGTTAAAGAAAGTGTGTTTTTGTGTCTCAAGTCTTCCTATAAATTTCGCAAAATGTTTGTTATGCAACGACTCAAAGTTTTCAATGACTTCAGATTTTGAATTAATTTAAGCTCATGGTTTTGAGCTCGTAAAATTAAATTTGTATGTAACATGAATTTTGAGTGAAAGGTCAACTTGTGTTTTAATTTTTACGCACTTTTTCCAAATTAAAAAAAAAAAAAATAACAAAATCATTACAATTTCCATTACCATTATATAGTTTCCGGAAAATAGTGTCTTGACAGCGAATTAATGCCGAGTATATCTTTCTATTTAAAAATACAAACAAGGTCTACACAAATGAAGTTACTTGTAAACACAAAACAACTTATTTATTTAAGCAACAATTAAAATTGACTTTGGAATATATTGAGTCGTTAAAATATGCACACATGTGGCAAGTAATAAAATAGAGAACATCTTAGTAAATGAAATGAATGGATAAGTAAAGAGCAGCAGCTAAAATAATTTATCTTAATAACAATTATTTAATATTGTTTGCTAACGAAAGTCGATTAACTTTCGATTAAATAATAGAACTTTAATCGAACAGGAGTTTTATTTATGCGGCACAATATTTATTACTCACCAATAACGCTGATATTGACCGGAGATATAAGAATCCATTAATTTCAATTTATAAAGACAACACGGTTGGATAATTTCTAATAACATTACAGGGGTTAAAATCTCCCATGGAGTCAAAAAGACAAATACAGGGTAGACAAAATACAAGTTGTTTTTTTTCAATGCAAAAAAATTTTCAAACAAAATTAAATATTTCCTATGTATTATGGCTTTATTAGTATGAGCAAACATTCCCATTAACTATGGAACACAACGTCGGTCAAGTGGCTACCTCGGTTGGCTTCGCAGTAGCGCATTTTGTCACTTCAATTTTCCAAGACCTTGTTGATGGTTTCGGGCTGTAGATCACGGATTGATATTGGCCTTGAGTGCTTGAATCGTTTCCGGATTGTTGGCATAAAATCGGTTCCCCACAAAAAATCGGTTCCCCGCATCGGTTCCCCACCAAAGGGGTTAAATTGGCAGCTCCGAGCGGCTAATTGACATCGCCAAGACGGCTGATAACACGATTTGGGAATTTGCTGCGCAAAACATCGATTGTGGCATAGTGCACCATCCTGCATGAACCAGAGGTCCTCCAAATTCATGTCACCAATTTCAGTAAAAAAAGTCGGTTAACATGGCTCTGTAACGCTCACCGTTGACCGAAACGTTGTTCCTAGCCTCATTTTCGAAAAAAAATGGAAATGGAAAAAATCCACAATGATCCACCACTCCACAATCCACACCAAACTGTCACTCTCTTTGAATGCATTGCCCAGATGATTGCCCCAGATGCGGCAATTTTGTTTGTTAGCGTAGCCGCCGAGATGAAAATGGGCTTCGTCAGAAAAGATGACTTTTCGTCCAAAATCGTTGTCCAATTCAAGCCCAAACTGGGAAGCGATTACGAAACGGATGGTCGTGCGCCTTCAATAGCTAAGTCAATTGGACCTTGTAAGCGAATATTATGAGATCTGAACGAAGTTCTCCTCAGGCTAGTGCATGAAATGTTGAGCGATTGAGATCTCGCCATAGAGTTGATGTTCGTGAATTGAGTCTCACACTCTCGGCTACAGCAGCCACATTCTCGTCTGTGCGCACCGCATCGTTATTTTGTGTCCTATTTTTTCTTTATCGTTATTTTCCTAATCCATATGCCAATTCATGTCATAGTCCTTTTGCGGTTTCATAGTCCGGTTTCATTGTGTTATTTTGTTGTTTGTGAGCAGTGTTGGTTGCCACGAAAAAAACTTTTGAAATCATAACTAACTACACTTTAGTTGTTGTTTGTTATTGTTGTTGTTGTTTTTGTTGTTTGTTATTGTTGTTTGTTATTATTGTTATTGTTGTTGTTGTTGTTTCTTTTGCTTTTTTTATTTGCTTCTCCATTGGTTGTGCGTTTCCTTTCCTTTCATCAGCAAAAGTGATGCATATGCGTCACATAAGGCGGTTCCCTCAGGGGCCTCATGACGCCTCCAATTTTTTTTTTATTTTTATCATATGCTCGAAGACCTCACCTTAATTTTCGTTCCTTAAAATTTACCGTTACGCCAGTAGTCACAGAGTTAAAATTTCATGCAACGTTTTTTCATGGTTGTAGCATTTTTACTGCATTATGTGGTTGCCATCCTGAAATCATGACGATAAGAATTTTCTTTTAACTAAAGTTGTAACTCGTAATAACACATCTATGCTATCGTAAAACAAAATTAAATTTACCGTAGCCCGTCTCCTGAGTGAGTTATCATTCCATGCAACGATATTACATTTCTTTTTCATAAGCTGCTATCTTCACGACCTGACGAAGTCAGAATTTTTTTTTTTTATTTTTGTCGTAAGGTTAAGTATAAATCCTTTAATTTCCTTTTTAGACATTTTTCGTAGCTTATATACTCACCAAGTAAAAATTCAATGCAACTCCGATGCATGAATGTTGCTGTTGATCTTTGTGAAGCTCTCTCTGTGTCCCCATGACGTAAGAAATTTTTTGTCTAATTTTGTTGTAAGGGCTTAGAACAGGCCTTTATTGATGTATCATATTTTTAATCCTAGCAACAATACTCAAAAATAAAAAAAAACTAGTAAGAAATGATCTTCGACTGGGCCGAAGTTAAAATACCCCCATGTCCGAACCGAAGTATATTCAAAGTCTTAAGCCGTCAATAAAATGTTTATTTGTATAAAACATTTTTGTTATACCTACATAGTTTTAACAGAAAATATTCGCTTTCATTTTTTATAAAATCACTTTGTATGGGGGGTGGGTGTGGTTTTCACTCGATTTGGTTGAATTTTATACACAAAGTGCATGTTATATATCAAAGTTAATAATCAAAATTTCAAGTCAATATATTATTTTTTGTGGAATTTAAAGAGATTTTACCTTTTTGATGAAGTCACTTTGTATAGGAGACAGGCGTGGTTTTTATCCGATTTGGTTGAATTTCATACTTAGAGTGCACTTTAAATATCGGAGCTCATATGCAAAATTTCAAGTCCATATATTAATTTTTGTGGAATTCTAAGAGATTTTACCGTTTTGATAAAGGCACTTTGTATGGGAGGTAGGCGTGGTTTTCATCCGATTTGGCTCATTTTCGAACTTGACCTTAGTTTTTTAGATAAAAGCTTAAATATTGAATTTCGTGATGATAGCTTGAAAATTACGGCTGTAATCGTGACGACAGACGGACAGACAGACGGACATGGCTAAATCAACTCGGGTGGTGATGCTGATCAATAATATATATACTTTTCTAGATCTACCACGCCTCCTTATGGGCGTTACAAACGGAGTGACAAAATTAATATACCCCCATTTACGTTTTTTAAACGTGGGGGTATAAAAATAACTGGCCATTTCAGCCCTTGAAAGGTCTTTGAACTAGCTCTTATGATCAATTGTGTTGTGCGTGTTATTAAGTTTGTACACAATTGACTGAGAACCGGACCTACATGTTTAACGCCGACTCTGAACGGCGATGAACGGAAAAAGTTCTCGTTCTCAAGAAGCTTTACATGGCATTTTGATTACTCTCTGAGGTTTGCCATTGTCTGCAGAGAGGTGGCGGCCGTGCAGAAAAATTATTTTAATTCAAATAATTTTCTGTCGCTGCTGGGGTTCGAACCTGGGTCTCCAGGTTCGTTGACATAGCGGCCACGCACTTTAACCAACTACGCCTCGGAGCACCAATACTCAGCGGGTAATAATTTCATGTAAGAAGTTTTCAGTTGCGTGCTTAAGCAGCTCCCACCGCATCCAGATGACGTTTTTAATTTTTTTTTTTTATAATGAAGTCAAAGAATTAACCTTTACGGACGTTCCAGTTCTTTAATCATAGCTCTTATACTCAGCGAGTAACAACTCAATACAACGCCGGTGAATATTGAAAAAATGCCTTTATCAACATTTTTGAAAACCTGCTTGGCAAAACGTAACTTCGTCCCGTCAAAAGGAGAATGGGTATATGGGTATATGAATATGGCGGCTATTAATATAAGTATGGATGAGTATACTCGAATCATGAATCACTCATTGCAGATCTCTGATCTGAATACATAGGTGACGAGCAAAACCTTTTTTGCCTATGTACTTAAAAACTTTGTAGGAAATGACAATATTATTTCGTAAATGTAAAGGTAGACAGATGGAAAGTATTTCAATGTCAAAAAAAAAAAACTAAAAAGAAAAATAAAATAGTAAACAGAAATGAAAACAAAAAAAAAAAACAATGCAAACACCTGTTGGCGTTGCTGTAAATTTTAATGGGTTTTATTTTGTAATCTGATATAATGCAAAACCACGAAATGAATGTCGAGTTGAAGCGAAATATTGAAACAACAACATGAAAAACTGAACAAAATGCAGCTTGAACTGGCAGTGAAGTTCATTTTTAGAAATATTAACGCATGAGTTGTGAGGTAAGCAGTTATTTTGCGCAAAAAAAAAAACAATAACTCAGTTCTTTTAAAAGTTTGCAAGCAAAGTTTCGAAATTTCGCAAACGCAAACAAGTTCAAGGTGAAACCGTTCGTTCGACTGAGAAAAAATAAGTAGTAACTGTATTTTCAAAGTATTCTAGAAAACTATGCCCGAGCATATTGAACTTTTTTACTGTATTGTTATTCGATTCAGTTCACCTAAAACTTTCTTTTCGTTCAACGACTTCAGCGGCAAAATCGAAAGAAATAAAATGTTCATTGGAACTTTTGCCTTGAGTACTTTTGGTAGGTACTCGCAAATTGTGACGGGGTTCCACCATCAGGCTATGGCCATGACTAAAGCACCCAAAAATATGCATAAATGTGTATGAGACTGAAGACGTGCGGCGGCGTGCTCATTTAGAGGAATTCCAAAATAAATATTTAAATGACATACTTAGTTTCAAATTGAACCAGACATTGATTGGAATGGAAATTAAACATTTCATTACATGCGTAAAACAAATTCAACATATTCACCACCATAACCACCTGTGAAAACGAAAGTCACAGAGGAAGAGAGAGAGAGATAGAGAGAAAAAGAGCGAGAGATGAGCGCGTGCTCATCGGAAGGTAAGTCAAAAAGATGACGTGAACGACAATTAACATCAAATGACATCCAAAAATCGTGTTAAATAGCCGTTTACATAAGTTGGTTCAAAGGTTTAAGCGATATCGTCTAAACGCTCTTGTTGTTTATGTACGTCAAGAGATGCGCCTTATTCGCGGTTATTAAAAAGTAACAACTTTTTCATTATGTTTTTAATGTCGCTGTGGTTGTTGTTATTGTTGTTGTTGTTGTTTACACAAACTTTATAGTTAACTGCTTAAATTTCACTTTTTATTAACTTCAAACTTATTGTTAAATTGTTGAGTTTAGCATTTAGTTGTGATTTTGATTTTATTTCTTTATTTGTAATTTTCGTTGTTTTGTTTGTTGTAGCTAGAGCTATGGCTGTATTGAGCTCGAGATACATATAAATGTAGATAATCGGTAACTATGTTTGAAAACTTTCACATTCATTTTGTTGTTGCAAAAATGTATTTTTTTTTTGTTCCGTCGTCTCCTGGCATATTTTTGGAATTTCGTAATACTTTTGTTTGTTATGCGAATATTATTTACTTTTCCTTGTCAAGCGGCAAAAGACACAAGAAATAGTTTTACTCAACATAATGAGCTATGCAAATACCTCAACCAGTGTTGGGAAGCGCGCGATTTTCACAGCGCTAGACATTGTTTTGTTTTTGAGGTTGGCTTTACACGACCGCTTGTTTATTGTTTGGCAAATGGGCAATTATTTAATACTATGACAAATAAAAAATGGTTGTTATTATAAACATTTTGTTACGACAAAATATGATTATAATATTATTTGAAACTTTACCGCGGTGGTTAATCCTTTGCTTATTTGAAAAAAAAAAAACACTAATCGGCCATGTCAGCTTTTGAAGTACTTTGACTTGGGTAGTTTGATGGGTAGATTGAGTAGTTGTGATAATTGCGAGTACTCTAAATTGCCATTGAGTACTTTTGAAAAACATTTGTTTGCAAAGATATTCGATATCAAAACTTTGGCTTGTATGGGCGAAGACACACCCCTTGATCAATGCCTGTCCAAGTTTTTTAGTAGGAATACACCACCAAATAGTAACTACATTGTGAATTTCAATGTTTTGTGACTTTTACTTCCATAGCTATGTCAATATCTAATATTTTAATTATATGGGCGGAGCCACACTCCCTTGTACAATGCCCATTTCAGTTTTCTAGTAGATGGACATTACCAAGTGGCAACTTCACACTGAGTTTCATTGTTATGCGGCATTTAGTTCCAAAGCTATTTGATACCATAAGTTTGACTTATATGGGCGGTGCCTTGCCCACTTGTCCAATGCACAGTCAATTTTGCCAGTCAAGGGACAGGACTAAATAGTACGTTCTTACCGAGTTTTATTGATGTGTGACTAATAGTTCGAAAGTCATACCAAAAATTTGAGCAGCCGAAAAAGTGCCACGCCCTTTTTCCAACGCCCATAAAATTTTACCAGTGTAACGGCACATGTAAATTGAGGCCGAATACCTAATTCCAATGCTGTGCGACCTATAATTCCAAAGTTATTCGATATTGCAGATTTGGGTTGTACTTATGTCAGGTGCCACGCCCACTTGTACAATGCTCGTTGTATCACTTGTAATTAGTTTACATTCTTTTTATTTATTGTCGATTGAATTTTTGTATATTTTTGCAAAAGGTGGAATTTTTGTTTATTTTTGCAGGAAGTCAATCTACCAAACAAGTTAGGGGGCCAGCTAGAGTAGATTGGTAGATGAGTACTTGGGTACAACTTTACAAAAACAAAATGTACGGCATTTGCCAAGCTACCCAACTACCCAGTCATGTCATACTAGTAAACTATTAAATTTTTAGGAAAAAGTATTTACATGCAAACGGATCTGTATCTGTGCAAGATGTGCCTCCATGAAAAAAAAAACTAATAGCCCTTGAAAGGACTTTGACTCAACATATTCTCCTTTTATTTCTTTTTCCAGTTTTTTTATTATTTTATTTTTCATAATACATGGTCCAATAAGTCCCGAGACTAACTACTAGGTGACACCTCCAACGAAATATCGATATAATATTTCGATAGTTCCAACCTTCAAACAATACGTGTAAAAATTTCATGACAATCTAACGTTTAGCTCAGTGAGTTAAGAAGTTGCAGTGATTTAAGTGACGCTACTGTTGATATTTTCAAAATAATGGATTCAAAGCAATTCCGTGTGTTGATTTATCACTGTTATTTGATGGGAAAAAATACCGTCCAAGCTGAGCAATGGCTTCGAAAGTGTTATTCGGACTCTGATCCGTCAAAAGCAACCATTTGCCGATGGTATGCTGAGTTTAAACTTGGTCGTACAGACACAAATGATGTTGAACGTTCAGGACGCCCAAATGAGGCAATTGTTTCAAAAAACATAAAAAAGTACACAAAATGGTATTGGCCGACCGTAAAGTGAAGGTGCGCGAGCAAGCTGAGGCTCTGAAGATATCGAAAGGCAGTGTGGGAACAATATTACAGAAACTTTTGTTGATAAGAAAGTTGCTGTCCAAATGGATGCCGCGTTTTCTCACACCGGACCAAAAACAACGAACAAGATGTCGATGATTCACTGTTTACAAACAATAAACATTAATTTTTGCATGGATGAAACATGGATCCATCATTACACACCGGAATCGAAACGGTGGAGAGCAACCGATGAAAGCAGGCTAAAGCGACAAAAAACACAACAGTCGGCTGGAAAGGTTATGGTATCTCATTCGGATGCGCATGGAATTTTGTTCATCGACTATCTCGAAAAGGGAAAAACAATTAACAGCGATTATTATAAAGCGTTGTTGAAGCGTTTGAAGGAAGTAATCGCGAAAAATCGTCCCCATCGGCAGAAAAAAATTGATTTTCACCAAGGCCAATGCACCGTGTCACAAATCGAATTGCTTCCTCATCCACGGAATTCGCCAGATTTGGCCTCCAGCGACTACTGGCTCTTTGTTGACCTCAAAAAAAATGCTTGCCGGCAAGAGATTTGGCTCCAATGAAGAGGTGATGGCTGAAACTGAAGCGTATTTCAGTAAGCGTATGGCTGAACTGAAGCGTAGGCGAAGCACAAATCGTTCTACATAATCGGTATTGAAAAGTTAGAAAAGCGGTGGAATGAATGTATTGTTCTTGAAGGAACCTATGTTGATGAATAAAGAAGAATATTTGCAAAAAAAAAAGTTTTTTTATTACTTATCAAAAATTTGAATTATATGGGCGGAGCCATACTCCCTTGTACAATGCCCATCTCAGTTTTCTAGTAGATGGACATTATCAAGTGGCAACTCCATACTGAGTTTCATTGTTATGCGGCACTTAGTTCCAAAGCTATTTGATACCATAAGTTTGACTTACATGGGCGGTGCCTTGCCCACTTGTCCAATAATCAGTCAATTTTTCCAGTCAAAGGACAGGACTATGTTCGAAAGTTATAGCAACAATTTGGGCAGCCGAAAAAGTGCCAAGCTCTTTGCCCAACGCCCATAAAATACCAGTGGAACGGCACATGTAAATCGAGGCCGAATACCTAATTCCAATGCTGTAATAATAATAATAATAATAAACTGGCCATTTCAGCCCTTGAAAGGACTTTGAATTATGATCAAATTGTATTGTGCGTGGGTTCTTTGGGGTATGGGTCAAGCACTCTACCCACTGCGCCACAGCCGCCACACATTCTAATGCTGTGCGACCTATAATTCCGACCTATAGGTCGCACCTAGTATATAAGTTATTAAATATTGCATATTTGGGTTGTAGTAGGTGCCACGCCCCTTGTTCAATGCTTGCTGTATCAGTTGTAATTAGTTTACTTTGCTTTTATTTATTGTCAATTCAATTTTTGTATATTTTTGCAAAAGGTATACACTATAGTGACATGAAAAAAGTACTTAATTTTGCTGGCAATCAATCTACCAAACAAGTCAGGGAGTCAGCTAGAGCAGATTGGTAGATGAGTACTTGGGTACAACTTTACAAAAACGAAATGTACGGCATTTGCCAAGCTACCCAACTACCCAGTCAAGTCAGTGTGAATACCCCTAATGTGAATTAGAGTGGTCCTTTTTTATTCTTCTTCTGATATTCACAAATTACAGCATACATGTTTTTTCCTTAATGAATTACTAGTAAACTATTAAATTTTTAGGAAAAAGTATTTACATGCAAATGTGTCTGCATCTATGCAAGATGTGCCTTCCATAAAATATGATCTAAAAAGAGTTGCAAAAACGAAAAAAAAAAAGGACTTTGACTCAACATCAACGCCGCAGATAGGTATTTCATAAGGGGGGGATTTCTGAAGCAAAATAAAATTATATTTTATATAATACTTTACTTAATATCTGTTAGCAAAAATAAGCAGTTAATAATACACAATTTGCAATTTATCTTCACACATAATATGTCAAAATTAAATATTTTGGTATATTTGCGTTTTTAATTATTATAGAAAAATATTCTGGATTGCTAAGAGGGTGGGGGGGTTGAACCCCCAGAACCCCCCAATATCTACGGCGTTGCTCAAAACTCGGCGCAAAAACTCCTTCGGATTGCGGTTGAACATCGCCAAACACTCCTTTGAAGTGGTCACATGGCTGCGCTTATGGTCGAGTGTGAGCAAACTCGGTACCCATAGTCCGGATATCTTTTTCATATCCAAATATTCATGTAAAATGTAATGTTCCCGCTCAGTTGAGGTGTCTACAGTCTCAAGCACCTCACTCATATCATTCATATCAATCCATATCATTATATTATTTTCTATCGACGAATTCTGGCGTGTCTCTTTTGGGCTTCTGAACGTTTAGCGTCACTTGTGCTAGTACAACCACAACGCAATCAAGTAAACCACTCCTTAAACATTGAAATTGATGGTGCAGAATCCTCATAGTACTAATCAAGCCTTTTCTTGGTTTCGATGATAGTTTTTTAACGAAATAATGATTGATGAGTCTTGAAATTCAGTTTTTTCCATTTTCGTTGACAATCACGAGGTTGTCTACTTTCAATGGCTGTCCAACACAAACCTAATGACGCAGCTTCCCCAAAAATTTGACAGCAACCAGTGTTGCATTTCAAGTTTCTACGCGGGAAATTCAAGCCACTGACTTCTCAAATTGCTTTGGTTTGATTAAAAAATATGATGTCACCGCTTAATACAATGTAAATAAACCATCGTTGCATGGCGCTAAGGTAAATGTGAATGCACCACATTAAAGCAAAAGCAAAAAAAGAGTAAAAGCAATCAAAAGCAAAATCAAGAGCAAAAGAAAACACAAAACAACAGCAAAAACAAAAGCAAAACAAAACGTTGACGTTGACACATCAATACCTCATATTAGGTCTGTTTCCATACGCACTTCAAGTAACTTGAAATTACTCGAAAGCGTTTCCTTTCATATTTTTCCAGCACGAGAGAGAAGAAGATGTCACTCTCTATTACTCGAACTTTACTTGAAAAATTTCGTCAAGCACGAATCTCGAGCTAATTGGTAAAGTGACAAAATTAATAGTTTGATTGTGTTGTGAAAAAAAAAAATGTATGCAAGTGGTAAGCAAATTAATAAATACTAGTATCGCCTGTGGCCGAAATCGGCCATCTGTTTTTGTAAGGTAACGGAACTTAAGTTGTTTTTCACATAATGAATTCTTATTAATTTGCATGGAAATTCTTAATGCTTACCTTGACGCTATGAGGAAAATAGTGGTAAAGGACAAAAAAGGAAGCATATATGCGTCAATAACAAAAATTTATTCAACATATAATATTCATTTAAAGTAAATAAATAACTTAAAAGTAAAGTAAATAAAGTAAAAGTAAATAAAGTGTAGAAAAGTATAACAAATAAATTAAGATAAATGATAATTCTCAAGATTATAGAAGCAAGCAGCAGTTTTTATTAAGAGAAAGCAACAACAACAACATATGCTACTCAGCTCTTTTTAAGTGTTTGCGTCACTCCCGCATTCTACTCTTGCTTTTGTAAGCTACAGCAGTGATGTTCAACAGAGCTTTGTCGCTTTGTAGTTTCTGATTACCCATTGGTAAAAAAAGCGTTTTACATTTGCTCAGTTTTACTTATCTTAATGACGACATATTCGAATAAAAATTATATTGTGCAAATCTACTCGAAAATACCTATCCATCGATATAAGTATTATGTGAATATGTTGAAGGTAACACAGAAAAAAAGGGAACACAAACTTTTTTGTTTGCCTATTAATATATAGATAAAGTTAAAATAAGCAAAATGAATGCAAATGGTAGTGTTGACCTTTTAAATATATTGCTAACAGATGCTTCCAGCTCTTGCTGGAAAACAATGATCTTGCAACTTATTTGAATGTTGCATTCTTTTAAATAAACCAGCCAATTCAATTTTTTCAATTTATTTGTTGTACAACTATTCAAGAATATGTAAAAAATATTCGAATCGATTCCGCCTCTCATTTCAAATCGAAACGCGCTTTTCTCGAAAAATACTTTTTCATAACGGGCTACACTTCTGTAAACAAACTAATCTACCGATTTTAATTTTTTTTATCTGTTTGTATTGTAATTCTGCACATCTTTTACCAAAATGAGGGTCTTTGGAAAATTTGTTTAGTTTTTACATGCAGCCAAGCTTTCATGTGGCCCGATTTTTACCTTTTTTTAAGCACACCAACACCATTATTTATATACGATATGAAAAATATATGTTAAATTTTTTTTTAACTTATACTGATGATGTGGAATTAACGTGAAAATTAAATTTTTTGCAATATGATAAACTTTTTTAGAAAACATCTAAAATATGCCTTAATTTTAACCACTTCTGACTAAAACTTAAAATTTCCAAAAGCAGCTGTTGTGCTTGAAACTTACTTTTTGACCAATACTATCATTTTGGCAGATAATCAAATTACTCTCTATTACTCGACCTTTACTTGAGTACGGAAACAGGCCTGTTAATAAACAATGCATTACATTTTTGTGGAACTGGTTAAACGATTCGTAGGCTGCTACTTATATTTCGGGATCTGGCGACGCTAATGTCATTTTAGTTCAACTATTGGTGATATTGGAATGCTTGACATTTTCTTAACTTATTGATACTTACAACGTTTTGGTGTTCGTGCGCTTATTCCCAGCGGGAAAATAAAAAGCGCTTCTAGAAACACGGCATTTTATACGCAGTTTAGGTATACTTTGAGGATGCGGTCTTCAGAGTTCAGATTCGTGGAGCTCATATTTTTATTTACATTTTTTTCTCAAATAATCAAGCGAGGAAATAGCAGAGCGTTAAGACATTCGATTGTAATGCCAGCAGTCCGAGTTCAGTCCCTGCATGTGACAAAAACTAAAATTTTTTCCCAAACAAAGCTTCCCAAAGATGCAGTAAAAATGCGCAGGATTTTGCGGACATGTAGAACAAAAACGAAATGAAGTTTCACCAAAACAGATGCGCTACTTGCTTCAAAAACAGCGCATCATCATTAGTGTTTCAGCACTATTGTTACCCACTGGGTTGTTATGTTTATAGCATTGGTGGGCATTCTTACACAGTCGCAATCTTGGCGTTTATGTGTATTTGTGCATTCAAAAGCTTCCCAATGTTAAAAAAGTGTGTAAAAAGCTCTAAAAGCGTACGTGTGAAGCGTACGTGTGGCTGCAGAGAAAGCTCTTTGCCCGCGAGCGGCAGAATGCCCGACATTGGTTTATAGTGCTTTTAAAATTGTAATTCAGCAAAAAATTAAGTGAACACGTGAACATTTTCGTGCGATTATTTTTATAAACTGTCGATGTGAATTATCTCAACAAGAGTGTATCGAGGAACTTAATTCGACTTTTGGCGACGAAGTACCATCAAAAACCTTTGTTTATTGGTGGTACACAGAATTTAAGCGGGGCCATCCTTCGCTCATTGACGAATTTCGAAAAGGGCGTCCAAAATCAGTTGTTGAAAACATTGATGCTGCGAAACGACCTGATAATATTTGATCGTCTTCATGTGACATACCGTGAGATTGAGCCATCCTAGGGGTAATACTTTCACCAGCATACATACCATTTTACATGAACACATACACGCAAAGAAAAAAACGTTTATCGCCAGTTTACCGCAAACGAACTTCGTTTGTCGTGCTTGAAATCGTTATTTGCAAACGTTTCAACAGTTGTCATAATAACAGTTCAGTTTCGAGAAACGCGTCATATAGTTGCAGGAAATTAATATCGTTTGTCATAAA
Organism: Pherbina coryleti; assembly: GCA_943735915.1. Classification (NCBI taxonomy): domain Eukaryota; kingdom Metazoa; phylum Arthropoda; class Insecta; order Diptera; family Sciomyzidae; genus Pherbina; species Pherbina coryleti. The sequence goes on along the minus strand of OX030952.1, from coordinate 73,581,973 downwards.
CGCGAGTGATTTTTAAATTGCAGCAATTGAAAACTTCGTTTTTCCCAACTGAAAATTTTGTTTATTTTTCCCTTCGTTGTATACACATAACGCTTATAGTTTAGAGTTACTTTAGAGAAGACGGACGGACATAATGAGAAAGATTATTAATATAAAAAATAATAATGACCGAAATAGCTTGCGGTATATATATATAAGATATATTTTTAAGTTGTGACAGCTGAATATTCGTTTGAGGCAAATACAGCTCGCAAACGAAGTATAGTCGTTGGTGAATTTTTCAGTTGTGGTAAACGAAAAATTTCTTTGCGTGTAGTTGTGAAAAAGATTTGTTCACGTTTATAAAATGGTGACTTATAACCAGCTATGGCAGAGAGCGTTCTGGGAGCGTTGAGAGCAAATGCTTATGTAACAACACAAAACGTATGAAAGTAAACATCAGTCGACTGTATGCGTGGTCTTTCAGGATGAAACAAATCCAACAAAAGTTTTTCGAGTTAGAAAAACTTGCGAAGCAAATGGTCGCCTGGTTAAAAAAAAAAAGTGGTAGCCACGGTATTACTTCAGACACGTAGAACGGTCAATTCGGAATGGCACACAAGCGTTTGTTTACGATAAATGCTCCGTGAAGACAATTCGAGCTCCCACATAACATATAAGCTCCAACAAAGAATTAATCAAACATAGAATTAATTGGTCATCTGCCGTACAGCCTTGATTTGGCACCCAATGATTTCTTTTTGTTCCCGCACATAAAAGTTTTAAAACTATGATTTGGAGGTGACCCAAGTGGAATGGGATAAATGTTATGGCAAATGGTTTGAACGAATGTAAAAATGGTTTAATAATAAAGGAGAATATTTCGACAAACAATAGAGCTATTTTCAACTAAAAACATTATCTTTATTTTTATTCCCGAAATATATGTAGCAACCTTCGTATTAAATTGTCTCGATTATTTATTTGAATCACGTCATCTATTATAAAATTTATCATAAAGTTTTTATTTCTTGATTTTTGTTAGGATTTATCGATTTTTTTAAGTTGAATTACATCTGCTTTGTTTGATATCGAATTAAAAAGTCATTGGCACCTCTGATCCCCTGGGATTGGAACGGCGAATGGATCACGTAACATTGAATAAACAACACAGGAATTCAATAAATAAATATTTTTACTGCTGCATAACTTCAAATGCACATGCGAGGGTAGTTTGAAAATTATCAACATTTGACAGAGAGAACATCTTAGATGTGGGTTAACAAAAATATAGCTTTTTCTCATTCAGTTGATCAACTTCTTTAGTTTAATTTAAGAATTGTTTTCAAAATGGCAAAGTTTAATTAATACGTATTTGCTTAACAGTTTATCTAAAGAGTAAAAAAAAACTGTCAAAGGAAAATAAGCTTAAAAATCTTTTTATCTATCTCAATTCAGAAACTTTCCTACAATTTCGTTTAGCCAAGTTTCTAAACTGATAACAAACACGTCGATGGCGGTTAAGAATCACTCATTCAAACAACTTAGTTTAAAATGAGCTTTTATTGTTGTCATTTGATTAAGACAAAAAATATGAAGACAATTACTGTCTGATCGTAAGAAAATTTGGAACAGTTTTTATGAATAATTGAATATGCTTGAATAAGACTTGAATGTGTTTTCGGAACAATAAAATATTTCTGGCATAATGGTAAAAATACCGATTTTACCTACCTTTGCCCACTTATTGACGTATAACTTACCTGATTGCCAACCGATTTTAAAAATTTAACCGGATCCCGAAAGATGATACTTGAACCTTTCTAACGATATATATATATTGCTTGGGACAACTTGAGAAAGCTGGGTGTATTTACTCTGCAAATACAACTTTTTTCAATTTTTTTGACTTTTTTCAACTTTGACGTTATTTATATACACTACATTATATTGAGACCACACTAGTCCTGTACGGATTCATAGAAAGCATTTATTAAAAATTTTAACTCAATTTAGTTTTTAAAAATTGGTCAGTAATTGGACAAAGTTATTCAACTTTTCATGAAAAGAGATGTATATTTTTTCATATCTATTACTTTTTAATCTTTTTATCTTTATGAACTTAAGGTATTTTCATTGGACCTCAAATCCGAAAAGTCATGGGAGATACAAATTTTGTAAGGAAGTTAAATTTCGTGGAACAACGTGCGTGGAAGAGTTTTGTTTCGCTGTCCACTAATTTCCTCGGAAATCATAGAAGCGACGACTATGTCGCAATTGTGAATGAATTTTTATGTGCATATGGTGCAATGGGATGCAACATGTCTACAAAAATGAATTTTCTCCATTCGCATTTGGACTTATTCCCAGAGAACTTAGGCCAGTTAAGCGATGAGCAAGGAGAACATTTTCACCAAGAAATGGCAACAATAGAAAAACATTTTGAAGGAAAAAATAATTTTAAAATGATTTCGGAGTATTGCTGATCATTACAACACGAAACTAATGATGCCGGCTTAAAAAAAGAAAAGATCAAGCAAACATTTTTGAGTTTGTCGTACCGAAAATGTATTTTTGAAAATAAATCTCTTTTCATGAAAATTTGAATAACTTGGTCTATTACTGACCAATTTTTAAAAACTAAATTGCGTCAAAATTTCTAATAAATGTTTTCTATGAATCCGTACAGGACTAGTGTGGTCTCAATATAATTTAGTGTATGGAAAAAACGTCAAAGTTGAAAAAAGTCAAAAAAATTGAAAAAAGTTGTATTTGCAGAGTAAAGCAATATATATATATATATATATCGTTAGAAAGGTTCAAGTATCATCTTTCAGGATCCGGTTAAATTTTTAAAATCGGTTGGCAATCAGGTAAGTTATATGCCAATAAGTGGGCAAAGGTAGGTAAAATCGGTTTTTTGGCCATAACTCCAGATTTTGGGGGTGTCCGGCAAATTTCAATTAAAGAACGTTCTTTAATTCAACAAAGCCTACCAGAAAAATAGCATTATCTATTAAGGTATTTCAACTTCGTTCCATTTTGTCGCACTGTGTAATTTTAAGAGACTTGTTACATATCACTTGTTACATATAAATTTTAAAACACATGACAGTCCTGACGCAAGATGTTATATATGCAAAGATATTGTACCTCGTGTATTAATTTTTAATGGGTTTCTGGACGCCATTTGATTTGTGAAGTCAAAAATATGAAAATGTGATGGAAATTAAATGTTCTATCAATTCCGAACTAAATATTGACATATCAGCTGAAACTATTCGCAGTCTTACGTAGCGCTGGTTTAAGAGGAGGGCCAAAAGTAACTAAGCCTCTGCCAGCCCGGCACATTGAACTACGCCTAGAGTTTGCAAAAAAGTACTCTCAATGGATTGTTAAGATTGGGCTAAGGTAATTTGGTCTCACAAGTTCAAAATTTATCGTTTATGCACTGACGGTCGTAAGTGGTTATGGAAAACACCTGGTGAGTAGCTGCAGCCATGGCATGGGAAGCCATGTCTTAAGTACGGAGGAGGGTCTATAATGATTTGGGACTGCATGATGGCCTGTGGTGTCGGAACCATTAATAAAATATAAGGCAAAGTGACTTCATCATCATATGTCGATATTTTGCGTAATTGCAAAAATTTGGCGTGAATGCCTCGGACGTTGTCTTCCGATATAAAAAATAATATATCTCAACTCTTATGTAGCCACCAGTCTCCAGACCTCAACCCTAAAAAACATCTATGGGGGTGTTGAAGAGGTCAGTTACTGGAGAGATCGGAAGTTTGGAGGAGCTGTGGTCAAAAGTGAGGGCTCCATGGGAAGATATTCCAGCAAGTTTGCAGAAATTTGATATTTAGACTTGTGTTACTTTGAAAATCAAAAATTCAAAATAAACATTTCAAAGTCGACTTCTGACATTAATTGGGGATACATTTTTTTTTTTGTTTCTGGGTGTCGTGGATGACAAAAATTTTATATTCTTATGTAATACTCTGGCCTTTCATTTTGTTAGCTGCTTTTAAATTGACAGTGGAATGTAGGCTCATATAACAGCACATCCTAGTAACATATACATATAGTCATTCACATATGTACGTACGTTTATGTTCCATTCATAAAAAAGTAATCAATATTTTTCTAAAGAAAAAATTTCATAACTCTCCTCAACCTTCAGCAGCACGGGCAGCAGCAACAGCACAAAAATGTGTAAAAAAAATAATTGTTTGCACAAATATTCAATGGAAAGAAACCAGAGAAAGGATTTAAAGTTCTAGCCATGTCCATAGCCCACACGATAGTTTATGTAGTGGTACAACAACAACTATTGAGTGCCAATACAAAACAAAACAATAGAGTGCAAAAAACTCAAAGCAGCGCATTCACACAGGGTGCAACAACTTTTAACTAACTAGTGGTTATATGTTTGGCTAAAAGTGTGATAGAGGGGTTGATTGTGTGATTGTGCCACGATGGGGATTACGGCTGAAGGTGAACGTAGGAATGCACAGTTTAGTTATGAGTTTTTTTCTTTTTTTTTTTTAATGTTTAAGCATGTGTAATTCTGTGTAACTGTGCATGCGACAATATTTCTTAATGAGAGGTTCTTGCTGTTTATCGGATCGCTATGGTGATTACATGCATATAAAAAAAATAAATATATAAAAAATAATAAATAAAAAATATAGTGTATAAACAATATAATGCTGATGAGGCTAAAAAACGCATTTTACGCTTTAAGTAAGAAGAACATTTTAAGAAAGAAAACAATGGAAGGTTAGGTTATTTCTTTGTAGTGTTAGGGGAAAAGGGGTTCTTGGACAAAGCTTATTTTTGTAAAAGAATGGCATCATAATATTCTGAAAACGCTTTTGATAATTAAACATTTTTGTTTGCTTCGGGTAAATTTTAGAATTTTATAGTTTATAGCATTTTATGTAATTTTTTTTTTAATCGATATAAATGACACGTTACAGAGTGTTCAAGGGAAAGAACGTTTATCAGGAGTGTGATATTGATAGATAAACTACAGCTGATAAGAATAAATACTACTTGGTTTTGTAGGAATTACATTTGCCAAGATATGAAATTTATTTGAGATAAGTTCTTACTAAGTAAGGAAATTGTTCATCGATTATAAAATAATGAAAAGTGAAATAGATAATAATATACTAATGTGGGCAAAAAACACCGGAATCTCGAAAAAAAATGTTTGGGGATTCCGATAGGGATAAATGTTTTTATTTTTAAGTTGGCACTACTGTCACTGACATCTGTGCCAAATTACACGTCAAAATATTCATTAGTGTTTGAGATACGCGTCCTTTTGTAAATATCCTTCAATTCCTTATTCGTTTCGGTTTCTATATCTTCTATCTTGAAGAGGTCTCTTGAGTTTAGAGAATAGCCAGAAGTCACATGGTGCTAAGTCTGGCGAATACTGTGGTTACGGAACGATATATGTCGAGTTTTTGGCGAAATGATTACGAATTACGAGTGGGTTTTTGGCACCAATCAAGATTTCACTTTTCTTAGGCCCAAATGGGCACTCAAAATGGTTTTCACTGATTCGTCCGATATTTCAACGAGGTCAGTAAGTTTCGGATAATCAATTGACGATTTTGGTGTCGTACCGCACAATCCATATTCATAGAAAATCATATAGTCACACATTGAACTCTCTTATACTTTTACTTATAAGTATTATATTTATAATACCTCATACTATACTCAATACTCTTTACATGATCTTTTTTTAATCCCTTTTATTATAATTGCTATTCTCATTATCTCTAGTTATAACTTACTTATTCTAACTCTTTCTTACTCTTTACTCTCTTTTCTCTTAGTTTTTAACTTTAACCTTAATCTTAAGTTCCAAGCAAGTAAGGTCATTTGTAAGTTGTTTAGTTTTTAATCTTCTTTAAACTAATAAAGACGTGTTTTAAACCTTTTATAACTATATTCACAATGATTAAAATTAATTCCTTTAAAAAATCACTATAAAAAAAATATCGTATCTCATTCAAAAATGAGTCGATTAAGAATGCTATAAACCGGGCTAAAATGATGCATTAATTTATTTTGAGAAAATGTCCTAGATCAATGCAAAGGACAAACATGAATAAAAAATTATATGAACAAATTTTAAAATGTTGACTTAAAATGCGTTAATTGGGACCGGACTTCATTGTACGTCAAATTTGAAATGCATTAGAAAAATGTAAATACATTTCATCTAAAACTACTCTCAGAAAATCGGATTTTCAAACAGAACCGGGAAATTTTATTACAATTCTTGAACTTTTAAGAGCTCGGAGGATCCCAGATACTTTAACAAAATCCATACAAATGTAAGTTGCTCTAATATACATCCCTTGAACACTTCATGGTAGTAAATTTCTGATCATTTAAAAAAAACTTCAGACACGTCTTTCATGCTATTTCTCTCCCTCTCTCTCTCTCTCTCTCTTTCGGTCTTGGTCTCGCTCGGTCTCTGTCTCGGTCTTGGTCTCGGTCTCGGCCTCTATCGAAGTTCTATCGATTCAAAAAGGTGTCCACGGAATAGCCAGAAATCACATGGTGCTAAATAAGGCGAATACGATGGTTGCGGAACGATATGGGTCAAATTTTTGGCGATATGATCACGAATTACGAGTGCAGTGTGACATGGTACATTATCGTGATGCAAAAAACAAGATTCTCTCCACAAATCACAAATCCGGTCGATTTTGACGCACAGCATTCTGCAAACGACGCATCATACCCAAGAAGTATTCTTTGTTGACAGTATGGCCGGTTGGAAGGAATTCACCACGATAATCTAAGAAAACTGTCAACATGACCTTGATTTTTGACTTTCTTTGATTGGTTTTTTCGGTCTCGACTCATCTTTGGCACGGTATTCACCCGATTGATCGGCTGTTTCCGGGTCGTAAGCGTAGACCCAAGTTTCATCTCCAGTTTTGTTGTGTTTCATTTTGTCTGCATAGTCGGAAAGCATTGTTTCATTCACATCAACGCGGCGCTGTTTTTCTATGAAATTACCGCGAATAGAAATTTCACTTTTCTGAGGCCCAAATGGCCACTCAAAATGGTTTTCACTGATTGTTCTCATATTCCAACAAGGTAAGTAAGGTCTTGGACTGTCAATCGACGATTTTGGAGCACCAATTCTTTTATTTTGTTGACGTAGAGCTCATAAGTTGATGTTGATGTTCGTCTTGGCCGTGCCTCGTCTTCAACGCTTTCTCGACCCTCTTTGAACATTTTGTACCACTCATAAACTCTTGTTTTCGATAGAGCTTGCTGACAGAATGCCTTCTGCAACATTTTCAGCGTTTCGGCAGCAGAAATTTCATTCCGCACACAAAATTAAATGGAACTGCGTTGTTGAATACTTTCCGATGGTTTTCTTTTTTTCAACAAAAAAGCGTTTTATTTCTCAACATAGTCTTATTTTAGATCGATGCATTTATTCCAACACTTTTCCAATTGTTTTTACCTTCCAAATAATAGGTTTTATCTAGATTTTCAAAATTTGCGTTTGTTTCAGTGATGACCTCTGAATTCGACCCAAATCTCTTACCGCCGATCCATTTTTTCAGATTTAGAAACAGGAAATAGTCACAGGGGGCTAATTTTGGAGAATTAATGGATTTTTGCCATGACGACTACAGACGTATCACGCGGTGCGTTGTCATGGTGGAAAAGCACTTCAAATCAATGTCAAATCTATCTAACAGTTGTGAATAATAATCGGCGGTGATGGTTTTACCCTTTTCAAGGTCATCGACGTGAATGGCTCGGCATGCATACCAAAACACTTTTGCTCTGACCTTGTTTCCGACAGGCCCACCTTGGCCTTCTTTGGTGCACGTTTACCCAGAGAATTCCACTGCTTTGCCTGTTCCTTGGAGGCTCTGGTGTGTTGTAATGTATTCATGATTCGTTTACGGTAACGTAACGATGCAAAAACTCCTCCACATTGCGGTTGAATATCGCCAAATACTACTTTGATGTGGTCACAGGGCTGCGCTTATGGTCGAGTGCAATCATGGCACTTATCGCGCGTTTAGCTTTTTTATGTCCAAATATTAGAGAAATATGTGATGTACCCGCTCAGTTGAGATGCCTACAGTCTCAGCCACCTCACGCACTTTCATTTTTCGATCGTCCAATATCATTCCACGGATTTTATCACGATTTCTGGCATGGCGACCTCTTTTGGGCGACCTGAACGTTCATAGTCACTTGTGCTGGTATAAATACAGCGGAATTTAGTAAAGCACTTCTTAACCGTTTAAATTGGTGGTGCAGAGTCGATGGCTTACCTGCTGAGCTCTTCAAGAACGGGGGCTAAGCTGTTTTTAAATGCATTCATGAGCTTCTATGCAGAATATGGTCGGAAGAATGCATTCCAAATCATTGGAACCTCAGTGTGCTCTGCCCAATCCACAAGAAAAGCGATCCCACAATTTGCGCCAACTACCGTGGGATAAGCCTTCTTAATATCGCATATAAGGTCCTGTCGAAGGTGATTCCTTATCGTGCGACTTTTTCAACCTAATGATGGATAAGATCATCCGAGCTGCTGATTTGAGACGCAGTGGCACGATATTCTACAAAAGTATTATGCTGCTGGCGTATGCTGATGATATCGATATCATTGGCCATAATACGCGCGAAGTCAGCGCAGCATTCTCCAGGTTAGCTAAAGAGTCGAGTCGAATGGGTCTTGCAGTGAACGCAGATAAGACGAAATACCAAGTGTCAACAAATAAACAGTCCCAGCGTCTTGGAAACCACGTCACTGTTGACAACATCTTCTTGGAGGTTGTAAAGGACTTCGTCTACTTGGGATCCAGCATTAACTCTTTCAACGATGTCAGTATTGAGATAAAGCGAAGGATAACTCTTGCCAACAGGTGTTACTTTGGGCTGAATAGGCAATTGAGAAGCAGAGCCCTCTCTCGACAAACAAAACTCACGCTCTATAAGTCACTAATCATGCCCGTCCTATTATATGCAGCACAAACCTGGACGTTGAGCAGTTCTGATGAAAAGACTTTGGTAGCCTTCGAGAGAAAGATCCTTCGTAAGATCTTCGGTCCAATCTGCGTCAATGGCGAGTACCGAATTCGATGGAACCACGAGCTGTATGAGCTGTACGCTGACATCGACATAGTTAAGCGTATTAAAATCGAGCGGCTCCGCTGGCTAGGTCATGTTGAGCGAATGGAAAACGACGCTCCAGCGAAAAAAATTCTCGATTCGGTGCCCGGTGGTGGTCAACGCAGAAGAGGACGCCCACATCTTCGTTGGAAGGATCAGGTGTTGGATAACCTGACTACGCTTGGTGTTTCCCACTGGCGCCAGCAAGCGCAAAACAGAAATGGCTGGCGCAATTTCTTATACGAGGCCAAAACCGACCTTCGGTTGTAAGCGCCAGATAAGTAAGTAAGTAAGTAAGTAAGTAAATAATGACAAATATGACTTTTAATATCTATGACTTAATATAGAAAAGGCGTAATCTTTTTTTTTCGACATCGCTTTCGTTTTTAATATATTCTGGTAGACCACTCTCAAAAAATCAATGTGCTTTTTTGTTGTTGTTGCCTATTTTAAACAAAAACTGCATTAAAAAAGGTTTTGTATTCAAAGTTTTCCAAATTTTATTCAGTTATTTTCTTCTCCTGTAAAGTAACAAAAAATCGAATTACGTCATTTGAGCCTCAGAATTTAAAGATTTTTATAAATATTGAAAAAAGACCGAGATTTTATGTTGATATGGATTTGATGGATTTGGGTCTCAAACTTCAGTTCATTGGGCAGGAGTGAAAAAAGAGCGAATGACTCACTTTCTTCATTTTCAAACATATTGGTTTTTTCCCTTGAAGTTGTAAATAACAGTTAATTTTGGTTCCTTACCTCAGCCGTGGGATCATTATAAGTGGCTAGCATCGTAAAACCTTAAATACAGTTTGCAATTATCTTTGCGGCTTATCTTTTATAAGCACTTAAATATCAATTATAACCTTAACTAATCGAGCTCTACTTTAATTGTCGTAGTATTTATGGGGTGGGATTTTTTTTAACGATGTGTGTGTTGATTGTTAGAATCAACGACTGGAAAGTTAACATGATAAGCCATATTTATTTTTTGTTTCATAAAAGTACCAGTAAATGACAAATAATGATGGTTATAGTAAATTCTGTTTACACTTGCACAATAGACCAAAAAACAAAAAAAAAAAATGTAAGCAAAAAATTACTAATTTCAAGCCTAAGTAATAAACTTGCTCAAGCGTTTGACCTTTTCGAAAAAAAAAAAAAAAACAAATTGAACTGACAGGATTTTAAATTTCAACAAATTGGTTCGTTCGTCATTATACATGAGAGGAATGAAGGGAGCTCATAGCCATTTATGTAAAATTATCAGTTCAAATTTATTGAAATTTGTCGTATGTATTCACACAGTCCAACAAATGAAGACTTAATTTTTGTAACAAAGATGATTTAGAGAAATAACGCCTAAAATAAAAAGTGAGATAAAGTAAAAACTGTATATAACTGCGTGAAGTTAAATTCGAAGATAACTTAGCAAAGACACAAACCCATAGTTCTTATCCATCAACTCATTCCATCAACAGCATAAAACATTGCCCACATAAATTAGACCTAGAAACCAAAATATATGTACTTTTTTGAAATTTTTGGATAGGGTTAAAATTCTACTTGCCACTCTAGTTTTGGAAATATTCTAACCCAAAATTGCCAGAAAAAAACAAGGTTTTCCGCTGTTTTGATTGATATTGAATAAAATAAGTATCATTTTGAGACATAAAGCATGATTTGGGTCTTGAAAGCACTACTTTTTCCCCTAACAAGCCCCACTTTTAGTTATATTGATAGATTTTGTTTTTCGAAGTATTATCGTAAATTGAAATAAGTTGAAATGAATATTTAATGACCGAATACGTCAAATTAATAAATTTTAATTATCGATATTTGAAGGAAAAAATTATATCGAAACAATTCAGAGTGGTTTTTGAAGGAGAACCACCATATCAAGTTCTTGAGATAAAAATAACCATATCCTCTTATACATATAACCCCAAAAATAGCGAAAACATGTATTTTTTACATTTTAAGCTCAGGATATCTCAAAAACAGGAACCACCATAAAAAAAATTTGATATCAACCACCTTCGAATATGTATATTTTAGTGTCTTGATCTGATAATTATTATTTCAAGATCTTGAAAATTTATGTCGGTACAAATGTTGTTTTTTACATTTGTACCCAGCGAGGGTTAATAATTAAGAAAGGCTCAAGACGCTAATAAATATTTAATCTAATATCATCGATTTCAAAATTAAATTTTGGCACCATCTCTGGAACAGGAGTTAAGTCCAATGCTAAATAAGAACATCCAGTTTCGTTAAAACGTTTCTAAAAAGCTTTGTATGTTCTTTAAAATTTTTGTTCTTTTTGTGTAAGATTTAGTTTTTCTTCAAGCATTTTCTTTCTTGATTTCCAACAGCCGGCTATTGTTGTTGTATTGATCTTATATGGCGTAGGGCGTAACATTTTGGTGACTTTGACTTTGTTCCTTATATATGTATATGTATGAGTATAACTTGTATGGCCATTATGATCCGCATGATTTGGTCTTTGAAAATCTTGTTCTACTGGCGTAGAACTTTCCATAACATTTATATGAAAATTATTTACATCTGCTGCTTCGACATTTTCCCCACAAAGTTCAGGTCAATTATCATTTATTTCTCCAAAAGTAAAGTAATAGCTTAATTTTTATAATTCTTAAAAAACATATTTTTTAAGAATTATATTAAGAGCTGTATGCCAAATAATTCATGAAGCAACAGGTTGCTACAACAACAATGTTCTTTGCAGAACAAACCAAGCTGACTAGACCATGGTTTCGTCGGACGCTACTCCGACTCATCAGTAGTCTCAGTGGTTCTAGCAGTCCACTAACTTTGACAAGCTAATAAGCGCAAGAGCAATAAAACCAAAGCGGAATTATAGAAGCGCTATACTTTATCAAATCAATGTTTTTCTACTCCAAAATTATTCGGCATAAAGCTCTTAATATAATTCTTAAAAAATATGTTTTTTAAGAATTATAAAAATTAAGTAAACATATAAAAATGCCACAATTTTGTAACTCATGTAAAGTAATAGCATTCTGCTGTTCTTATCTCTATGTCTCTGGTGTCAAAAACCGAGTGAGAGGGCATTGCAGAGTCATTAGTTTCTACAGTATATAGCGGCTTTATAGCAGGCATAGAATTCTGCATGTTGAATTCGTTATTAGGAGTGAAGAATCTTTGAGTTTTTAATGTCATTGCCAATATAGGAGGACCTGATTGTTGGCACTATTTCCTCCATGTGGTTGTCATCTTCAATGTCATCAGAGTTGATCAATTGTTGTTTTTTTTCAAAGGCCTTGAGTATAACATCAATTCCGGACATATCTTCGAGACCTATAAAACGCATATTCTGCAGATACAATAGATCCACGACTCTAACTCTTTACCAGCTGGTAGCTTGTGGTCCAGTTTATTTTTCTTCTTCCTCTTTGCAGCGCAGAGGAATTTTTATTTCATGCCAAAACTTCGAAAATTCGTCATCAGAAATTCGTAATATGTATTTAGGTCTTGTAGATGCGTGGTACTAATTATGAATGAAAAAAAAGAACCTATATTTTAAACACAAACCTGGAAAGGAAATTGATGTACATTTCCAACGATATACTAGGGCGTTCAAGATGCTGCCGGTCTCCAAGTGACGGCACCACCACTCTTCAAATGCAGGACATTTTTGACGGGTGGCAACCTTAGCATAAACATACCATAAATGTCAGATCGATCTGTCAATGAATAGTGACGTTACAGTGTTCCAAATTAAACAACTTTTGGTACAGTTACAAAAATGGATAAAAAAGAGTTTCATGCCTTGATTAAGCATTAATTTTTGCGTAACAAAAGTGCGAAAGAAATAAAAGAAAATTTCGATAAATATTATGGTGAATCTGCTCCGTCGTTTTCAACCGCAAAATATTGGATTGCAGAGTTCAAAAGAGGTCGAATCATCCATATCAAAAGTTAAACAATGTAGCTTTAGCGAACAATGAAACTGAACCATTTCATCTCTGATTAGTGACAGGTTTTACGAAATTACAAAAATGTTGAAGTAAAAACAAAACAATGGCAAATACGTTACTTTATCGATTATATTGATACTCGTATATTAAGTGTAATTCTACGATATTCACTTACGACTTCTAAAAGGTTGCCTTAACATTAAGCTATTCACGCTAAATGTATTCTAGCGAATCAACTCAAGAGCAAAATTGTTTATTTTCCTATAACTTTGCGAAATTTTTTCACACCCTGACGCTGTGACACTGGTACTTATAACAGTCAAGCAGTCTTAAGATTATTAGCCAAAGGTTGATTGTTTTATATTTGACAACAACAAAATCTAACTTGAAAACTTGGGATATTTTGCTAAAATGTGACATTGTTGTGTTTGTTTGTTGTTGTGGCGTTTTTCTTTTTAAGCTTGCAGTTATCGGTAATTGACGACGCCCTTGCAATTAAGTGAATTTCGTGTAAATACTGGCTTTTTCCTTTAGCTAAGTTGTTGTGATTTGTTTTAGTGTTTAAGCCAATTTAGACAATTTTAGTTGATTGCACATATAATTATTTTTTGCCTACTACTCTAGACTCACCTTTAGAAAAATGCTCTCGTCGAACCTTATAGAGTATAATATTGACGTCAAACTGTGAAAACGCAGGTTTCTTATTAGTTACTAGTTACTCACAAAAATCAAATTTATAAGGTTTAAGCTGCTTATATTGCATGATCTCATGTTGTAAATTGCAAATATTGAACAATCAATGCTGATTTTTCCACAAATGCCTAGACATTTATTTTAAATGCGGTAAAATGCTAAATAAATATTGCTTTTCTACTTAACAAAATGATTTGAATGAACAAATTTAAGATTTCAGTTCAAAGTTTAACAATAAAGACAAAGTATTGAGAGCTTTCAAGATTCTTTCAGAAATGAAACAAATCTCAATGATATTGGGCACTTCTAAGTTGAGTTGCAGAATTGCAAAGTTAAGAGTTAGCAATTTACTTAAGTATGATACAAGTGGACTCTTCCAACTTCGATCTCGTAAATAGAAAAAAATATGAACACACGCTCATTATAAACTTGAACGTTAAGCGACTTAAGTAAAAAAATAAAATCAAATCGATATGAAAGTTCTATCTTCTTATACACGGAGAGAAATAATATTCTTATATTAGGCAAATATTTTGCTTGATCTAAATAATTTTTAAATTAAGCCTCATTTGCTCAAATCAAGCACTAAAAACTATAAGTAAGAAAAATAAATTTATAATGAGCATTTATTTCTTAAATTGAGTAAAATAAATGATTTTTGAAACAAGAATAAAATACTTGATTCTAGAACCTGGAACAAGAATTGAATCAAGATAAAATTTTGTTAATTTAAGCAAACGCAGAGAATTTTTTTGGTTTTCAGCAAATTGCTTACTTGAATCAATCAAATTTTTCTCACTCCAACTGATATTGGCATGCTTATAATTCACAACATGTTTAAGATGGTGCGGATTGACAAACTAGGACATGGTTCAGTGTCTTATCTGTTACTTTATTTGGAAACATGTAAGCGTTTACAGGATATATCTATATATATATAAAAAAGGAGCTTATGTTTGTAACTATGCAATAGACTCCTAAACTACTCATCCGATTAACATGAAAATTTGTGTATAGAAGGTTTTTGGTACGATGCGTGTTTGTGGGCTATCAATTTTGATAAACCTTGAACACCAGAGGGCGCTGTAGTACAAATTTTTTACAAAACTGCTTAAAACTCACAAACCGCTTATGCGATTAGAATAAAAATCGGTATACAGTGGTTTTCATGTACATTGAGTGTTTTGCTGCTATATTTTTTGACCTGTCTTGAACACCAGGGGGCGCTGTAGTACAAATTTTTTGCAAAACCACCTAAAACTCCCAAACCACTCTTGCGATTCGAATTAAAATTGGTATATAGTAGTTTTCAGGTACGATAATTTTTTTGACACTATCTTCTTTGCTCCACCTTGGACACCAGATGGTGCTGTAGAACAAATTTTTTACAAAATCGCATATTTTTAAATAGTTGTTTTCTTAGGTTACATATGTAAATATTTATAAAATATAAAATATTTCTGAAATTACTAATATTAAAAAATTTCCGTTGTTTTGACATCAAAAACATGAACATATCTTGAAAACTATGAAAAATTTTACCACGATATGTTAAATGCAACATCGTTGCTCAAAAATGAGAAAAAAACAATCAGAAATTTAATTTTGTGACTTTCGATTCAAATATCTCCGCTGCTTTTTTATACATTTTGTTAAATGGTTTTTTGGGTCTTAAAGCTTCATCAAAGTACTATGAACCCCTTAATGCAAGAATATTGTTAGTTGAGTATATATATTTTATATATTTTTTTCAAAAAAAGGTATGAAATAATTGAGTTTTCCTCAAAAAAAGGCTCAAAAATTGTTTTTGTTGTAAAAATAATTTAAATTCAAATTTTCAACTCCATTTAAAAACTATAATATTTATTGGCAAAAATTGTTTCAATTTTCCGCAAAAATTAAAAACCATTTTTGTGATTCAAAAAGCAAGGTTTTGATTTTTTCGAACAAATATTTTTTTTCCAATATTGTGTTTTTATATTTTTAAAAAATATAAAAATCTAATAAAATACAAGCAAAAAAATTGTTTTATTAGAAAAAATTATCTTATTATTTCTTACCAATCAAAAGTTAGAGCCAACAATCTTTATCCAAAATATACATATATACAAAAAGAAAAACACTGTCTGTGTATAAAATTACTGAGCCGATAGAGCTGAAATTTTGGCAGTACATTTTTTTCAAGGCACAAAGATTGTTAGATTCCCATGAAAAATATACTTTGAATAGAAGACTTAAATTCTTGTTGCGAGGACTTAAAATTAAAAAGTTGATTTCCTTATAACTACCTTTCTACACTAAGGGAAAAATATTAAATTTATCCAAAAACTTTTTTAATTTATCCAAAAAGCGAGTCATTTTTGCACCAATAACGCATTTACTTAAATCGCTTACGTAAATATTTTAAATTTATTAAATACTTTTATAATTAAATAAAATATTTATGGCGTCCGTGGCGTCCGTGACGTAGTTGGTTAAAGTGCGTGGCCGCTATGTCAAAGAACTTTGGAAACCCAGGTTCGAACCCCAGCAGCGACAGAAAATTATTTGAATTAAAATAATTTTTCTGTACGGCCGCCACCTCTCTGCAGACAATGGCAAACCTCAGAGAGTAATCAAATGCCATGTAAAGCTTCTTGAGAATAAGAACATTACGTTCATCGCCGTTCGGAGTCGGCGTTAAGCATGTAGGTCCATTTCTCGGTCAATTGTGTACAAACTTAATAACACGCACAACACAATTGATCATAAGAAGCTAGGTCAAAGTCCTTTCAAGGGCTGAAATGGCCAGTTATTTATTATTATTATTATTTAAATATTTAAACAGAATTAATAAAAAATGTATTAAAATTATGCACGAATTTTTTTAAAATATCTTTTAACTAATTATTATTTGAAAATAACAGTAGCGCATTTGAGAAAATTTATATAAAAATATTGAATTTAAAAAACAACATATTTTAATTCAATATGTTATTAATGGTTTTATAGTACTTATTATTTTCATCATATTAATATTTTCTTCAAAATAAGAAGTAAAATATGCAGGTAAATGACAACCGGTTCAAGACATTGTTGAAAAAATACCGAGTTGTCACTCCATCCTACATGATTTCATCATGCATTGCACTCACCATCGCACTTACAAATCATATTTTCCAAACATCCAGGCTATATTACCCTTGTAACATTAACTAAATGAGAACTATAAGAAACCTGCAACTGCAAGAAATAAACTGCAGGAACAGAGTGCGATGCTGTTGCTGCTTGTCGGAATATGTGTGTACGTGTGCGATGCTGTTGCTGCTTGCTTGTATGGAATATGTGTGTAAGTGTGTGGTATAAATAAAATTCAAATACGGAAAAAAACGAGTTGTAAGGAAAACATTTGATTTATCCATGCAAATATTTAAATAAAATTTATACTCAGGCGTGGATAATGCTAATATGCGTTATTTACCTTAGTGTATGTCCGGCTTTTCTTTCTATTACACAGTCACTCCCGCTTTCCCATTCCTCCTTCCCCACCCTTTACGATTTAATCTAGTACTAATTATAACTTATAAACACTATCAATTGCCTTATAAAGTACATATTGCCCACAAAGTAACTGCGAATTTAAAGCATGTGTTTTCAAGAAAAATATGATTTTGTACGTAAAAGTTACAGACTTTGACTTTTAAACAATGATGCTTACCTTAAAAAAAAAACGAAGTAAAGTTGTGGATTTTGCATACTTCTTTGAATCCCTTGTAAACAAAGAATTAAATCTAGTAGTAAAAATGTATCTTTACGGCAAAGATTATTTCATTGATTTAGTTTCAAGGAAAGATTTTTTTTTTATTTTAAGGCGTTCAATTTAAAGAAAATTTGAATCTAAGGGCAAGTTATATGTCTTTACATCAGTCAATTTTAATTATTAAGCAATATCATCCACCAACTTCTCTCGCGCGAATTAAACATTTTAAGTTATAAATATTGATGAATTTTTAATCTCTGCTAACTACAAAAAGTAAAGAAAGATTAAAGCGTAGGACCATTACCTGTACGGGGTTCGAACCCGGAACCTTTGGAGAGGCATTTAAGCACACTACCTACTCGACTACCGAGGCTGTCAGTTTTGATGGTTTTCAACTATTTTGATTATATTTAACTAATTAACACTTTCAAAAAACCATCTTTAAAATTTCAAAGTGAATCTGGTTGAGAAAATCTTATTTCATGACCCCTTATTTCATGGCCAAAAAAAAAACTTTTATTGAAAAAGTCACTGACATATCAAATTGCCTTCGTAAAGGTACTTTAAAATTACAGAAAAAAATTTTCAATTTTTACAATTTGCAAACAAAAATGAAAAGGTTTAAACTTTTAACAATTTTTTAAACTTAAGCCCGAGCATCGTCGTGTATTCTGCAATTTTTTTCAATAAATATTAAAAATCTAAAGTTTATACCCATTAAACACAGTGTTAAAATACTTCAATTCTAACTTTAATTAAGTTAACTGAATATTTTAACTTATTTTTATGAGTATCAAATTAAATAAAACTTAGTTGCTTAAACTTTTGTTAGCTTATTCAATCGGCCTTATTGTAGAGACCTTAACCGGAGCAAGATTGTCAAATTTCCAATTCCATAATAATTATTCCAAATGGCAATAAAAAAGTTATTTGAAATTTGATTGAGTTGAGATTTATTGTAGGTCATAGGTTTATAAAGTTCAAAGTACTAAATGAACTTTATGACTAACTAAAAAATATGTCCGGGAAGTTATAGATTAAACCAAGCTCATGTTTTTATATCAACAAAAATATAAGACATAAATATAACAAGTTGATGGTGCCAAAAAGAGATTTCGAACGTAATCGTTAGCATAAAAGAGGGCGGCATCATCTAATATGACGTAATCCATTCATCATGCACATTTCTACAGAACCAAAAAAAAGTAACTACTTCTGCTTAGGTTTGGAAAAAAAAATTATTATTTTATTCTTTCTGTAAAGAGAATTTAGCAGACAGAGAGGGCACAGGAGCAGAGTACAAAAGCAACCAACACGTTTAATTGACTTGAGTGTATATTCGGCAGAGATGCCAACTTAGCGCTTTTTCTTAAAAAAAAGCTTACAGAAAACAAACATCAAAGAAAACAAGCTGACAGGAAATAAAAGAAAAATAAACACACTTTGGGGAACTTCATGTGAAGCAGAGAGCCGAAAATCTTTTATGCTTTTGATTTTGTTTAGACTCATATTGGCGATAAAAGTGAACTAGATGTCAAAGACAGCTGTTTTTTAAGACCCATTTTACATTGGTTGGGGTTCGTTCATAAACTACGTTACCGATTTTCAACTTTTTTTTACTTCGCCCGCCCCCTCCGTTACTCTTCGTAGTGCATTTCCCCTCCCATTCCCCCATAAAGTAACGTAGTTTATGAAATTAAAAAATGAATTGATTAAAAAAATATTTGAAAATATATTTAAAAAATATCATTACCTTGACTAGCTCTTGGTATGTGTGCTATCATGACTAGATAAATTTAAGAAAAAATTTTAAAAATTAATTATTTTCATCTATAAAAACTATTCCATCTTCAATCCAAGAGTCAATCACTGGAATTGAAGAAGCTGGAGCTTTGGGGACTCTTCGAAATAGAATAGAAGTGTATCCTAATTTCTTATGCAAAGAAATTCGCCCGGTGTTTGAGAGTACCCGTAAAGGCTGCACCTGTGCAGCACCAAGTTCAGTGTTTTTATGAATATGCTTCCTTAAAATTGATTTATTTAAGTACTTTTTATCAGGGTGCGAAGAACGTTTGAAATATAATTGTTTTCAGTTATCGTTCTCTTCACATAAAATTGTGCTCGCATATTCTTACGAACGAATGAAGAACGCTCTGCTTGCGTCTTTATATTTATCACTGATAAATTTGTCAGCTTCGAATTTTTTCGGACAAATTTTTCACACAACAACAAAAAACAACGAACGTTCGTTTGCTATCGTTCATTTATAATGAGCGTTTGAAGAAAAAATTCAGGAACGTTCGTTTGTACGTGGAATTGTGAGCACGCTGAAAAATATAAAGAAGAGACAAAATAGCATGTGGACTGGATATGGAATGTACCTGCATATGAGGAAAATTATGTTTTAATGCTTTTGAATAACTTAAATAAACTTGATTCGCCCACTCAAATGAAAAAGGAAGGTTTGTTACGATTGGTGTTATATGATGAGATGATATGATTGGTACGGTATAATGGATTATATTATGGATAAGGTACGATCTGGTATTATGGTATGGTTTGATGATAATGAAATGATGCAGATATGAATGTATTTTTTTAGAGTTAAGTATTTATTTTACAAAGTAAAACGAGACAGGTAAAAATTCAGTAAATAAGGTAAATACGGAAAATAAGGAATTAAAACGTAAGCAATGTTAAACAACGAAAGGATTAGTGGAAAAGTAAACTAAAAATTAACATTTTTTAAGAAATTTCCATTTAACTTAACTAACAATAAATTGTTTATGGTTTTACTACTTAATCTTGAACGTTGTTTTGTTAATATGGAAGATAATGCACTGAATGCTCTTTCTACGGAAACTTGGCTGGAAGGAACTGCTAGAACAACTTGTGCAAGTTTATATAAATCGCTGTCTTTCACGGATATTGTTTTCCAATAATCAAGAACATCACTTCCAAAAGACAATCTTTGGCCATATGCCAAATTATCTATCTTTTGACGAATACTTGCAACGTTTTGTGTTGTGATTCTGCTACTTCTTAAAGACAGCTCTTCCTCTAAAATATTGAAAGGATCGTTTGGCATGAGATGAACATTATCTTGCAACAGCTCACTATTTGCGTCACTAGAATGTAGTTCGCCTTGCAATGACTGAAGTGTGGAGTTCGTTCGTAATATATGTATCTATAAAAATATTTTTAATGATTTTTAAATATGTGAGGTTTCATCGACAGCACAGCATTTTTTTTCTGCTCTTCATTTATAAACGGAGAATCAAAAAAATTCAATCTGGGATCAAAATAAATAGCGGATAGAAACGCATCGTTGGTTAGTAATTTTTCCTTCCTTTTTTGCATGGATTCCAATAATAAAGTAGCATAAGTGTTTTCTTCTATTCTCTTCAGTTTTGTTTCACAAAGAAGCCAGTCTCGATAAAAATCACCAATAACATACTGTTCAGCTTGTAGTTGTTTTGTACATTCTGCCATTGGTTTGAACCCATTCACAAATTGTTCAATAAAACCCCAATAAATTTCGCTATCAATACCAAACTCTACATCATTTCCAATTATATGTTGTTTTAAACTCAAAAGAGATTCTAACATATCATATGTAGAATTCCACCGAGTGATGTTGTCGATTGTGGGCATACGTAAGTCAATGTCACTACGACAACTTCGAATGTTAGCTCTTAAGGTTTTGACAATTCTTCTACATTCTTCCAGCTTATTTTGCATGGTCTTAAATGCATCAATAGCAGCCAATTGAATAGTATGCGCCGCACATCTGACTACAGCTAGAACAGATTTTAAGCGATCATGCAGCACCTCATACTCATTACTGTCACTTTCTGTGTACGGTTGAAATTCTTCATTTTGTGTATCTAACATGTCTTGTTGAAGAAGCTTAGATGCTTTTATCATATTCGCCCCATTATCCGTGGTACTTGAATATATTTGTGTGAGTGAAATATTGTACTCTTGCAAGCATTTCAAAATTTCATCTTTTAAAAAAAGAGCAGTATGTCTTTGTTTTAACTGTATCATGCCTATTGTGCTTATCATAATTTTATAATTCGAGATGTATTGTAAATTTATTCCCAAAATACTTTTTCCCATTCTTGAAGCAACGTCAACTTTAAGACAAAGCATTTTTTTGTGCAATTTTTGTTTCAATATATCTCTTATATGATTTGCACAAAGTTCCACATGATCGGCAATGTTTTTTGAGTTCAAATTTAAATTAAATTTATTTTCATAAGGACCAATAATTGGCTTGAAATAGTCTTCATCGTCAAATATCCGGAACGGAATGTTTTTTACTGTTACAAGGCCAACACAGCTCTTTAAAAAATCACTTTTATTTAATATTATATTAGAATGTTTTGGTTCTTTGTTACTTGATGATGTTGAAGCATCTTCAAAATTATGTTTGTGCACACTTTCGTAATGTCTTTTTATATTTCCTAGTACACATCCCATGAGTGCTTTTTCGCACAAAAGACACTTCGAAATGTTAGTTTTTTTGTCATAGCTCACCAGTGATTGTTTGTCTATTTTGGATACTCTACCCATTTCTATGAACTTCTTTAAAAACACTCCAAATCAGGTT
Organism: Pherbina coryleti; assembly: GCA_943735915.1. Classification (NCBI taxonomy): domain Eukaryota; kingdom Metazoa; phylum Arthropoda; class Insecta; order Diptera; family Sciomyzidae; genus Pherbina; species Pherbina coryleti. Next base: position 73,559,808 of record OX030952.1, on the reverse strand, counting down.
TAAATACGATTGTTTTCAATAGTCAGTCGCGTTTTTATAACTGGTAAAAAAATAAATAACGTGCACTCTAAAAATCAACACAAACCCGACGATACATTCACAACAGCGAAAAAAATATTTTTTCTTCAAACGCTCATTATAAATGAACGATAGCAAACGAACGTTTGTTGATTTTTGTTGTTGTGTGAATAATTCGTCCGAAAAAAATCGAAGCTGACAAATTTATCAGTGATAAATATAAAGACGCAAGCAGAGAGTTCTTCTATCGATTGGGAACGTTCATTTATTTTTAAATTTTTCGTTTGAAATTTTACTCACAAAGCAAAAAAACGAGCGAGAAGATCGTATTTTAATCATTTGCGAACGAATTTTTCCGCACCCTGCTTTTTATACCTATTTATTTTAAATTAAATAAAGCTCATTTATGAGAATTCATTGATGTTTTTCAAGCGAAATACAAGCCGCAAAACAAATATAGGACACAATCTTGAACTGATTTCAGGATTTTCATTTTTTCAAGTTTTTTTTTATTTTCGGTCACGATACTATATCTGAGACCCCCTCCCCCCTTATCGTTACATATCGTAGCACATTTTAAAACTCGACCCCTGATAAATGAACGACCCCTTAATGCCATGTCTACACAGAGAGTTTAGTTTGAGTTTCCAGTACAAAGTTGAGTTTTGCCACTGAACGCAACATAAACCAGTACAATTTCCAGTACAATTTTGAAGGATGAAACTCAACTAAACTCAACTTTGTTTCTGTGTTTATCAAAATTTAATTTGAGAAATCCCTAAAAATATGTTACTGTTTTTGCAAAAAGGTACGTTCAAAGGCAACTTGTACAATTTTGTGGTGAGAAATGTCAAAAACAGCTGTTTGTTTGTTCAATTTACTATTTGCAAAAAATTAACAAAAAAGCAAAGAAAAGACCTTGGGCAAGTGTAGCAGATGAGGTTTTCATATCAGTATGGGCCGATAAAAATTCCGATTTGCGCAGCGTAAGGAAGAACTCGCATTGTATGCAGAGATGCCTGCAGCCTTTTCCTCAAGAAGAATTGATATCACGGTGGTGGATGCGCCGACAAAAGATGAGAACACAAAAGTTAACAAAGAAATGCCACACTAAACACAATTCTGCCGACGCATTTCTGTGTGAACAGCTATGGTTAACTTAAAACTAAACTCAAACTAAACTCTCTGTGTAGACATGGCATAAGACTTGAATTCAAGTCTGTGAGTTTGTAGGCAACTCACCTCACATCGGAACCGACGAAAAGGAGCCCTGTACCGTCAATTTTTTGGCATTTTTTGTATTCCTTTTGTGCTTTTCGCTGTTTTGACAAAGCGCTTCATATTATTTTTCATTTAATTGCGTGCGTTTGGTGTTCTGTAACTTAAAATTGTAAGGCTGTCCTATATAGAAAACAAGCAAAGAAGAAATAAAATTGAATTTTTCGGTTCAATTCTTGACCGATGTAGAAGCTCTCCTCAGGTACAAAAAAGAACATCAAAATAGACCAATGTAAAAGGGGTCCAATTTGCTACGGTTGTTGTAAAAATTCAGCAAAAAGAATACAAACTATGTAAAAGGTTTATGTACACTAAGAGAAATAACGCATATTAGCATTATCCACGCCTGAGAATAAATTTTATTTAAATATTTACGTGGATAAATCAAATGTTTTCCTTACAACTCGTTTTCTTCGCGTATTTGAATTTTATTTATACCACACACGTACACACATATTCCGACAAGCAGCAACAGCATCGCACTCTGTTCCAGCAGTTTATTTCTTGCAGTTGCAGGGTTCTTATAGTTTTCATTTAGTTATTGTTGCAAGGGTAATGTAGCCTGGATTTTTGGCAAGTGACAACTTGATATTTTCTCACAAATATCTTGCACCGGTTGTCATTTGCCTACATATTTTGCTTCTAATTTTTTATAATACTTTTTCTTCCTCTAATGTATACTATTTTTGACACTTGGTGTCCTAATATTGCACCAACTATCAAAAATAATATAAATTAGAGAACGAAAAAAGTAAAACAGAATTGATGGACGCAAAATTCAATTTAAATATGTTGTTTTTTAAATTCAATATTTTTATATAAATTTTCTTTAAATGCGATAGTTTTATTTTCAAATAGTAAATATTTGAAAGATATTTTAAAAAAATTCGTGCATAATTTTAATATATTTTTTATATTAATTCTGTTTAAATATATATAAATATTTTATTTAATAAGAAAAGTATTTAAGTAAATTTTAAATATTTATGTAGTCGATTTAAGTAAATGCGTTATTGGTGCAAAAATGACTCGCTTTTTGGATAAATTAAAAAAGTTTTTGGATAAATTTAATATTTTTTCCCTTAGTGTATAGAATAAAGTTCAGGGTGGAATTGAAAATAATTCATTTAATAATTCTGCCATTGGAAATAATAAAATAAAATAATATAATAAAAGAAATGTTCACTTGACAGCCATTAATCAAAAAACTAATTTTAAATTAAATTATATTTAAATGATTTCACAAAAATGTTTTGTGAATGCGATTGTTAATATTTTAAAAATTTCGACATTTCTGATATTTAATTTTTTTTCAAATTTGTAGAATTATAAATGTAGAACTTTACTGAAAAAATCATTAAAAAATATTTTTCAAAATATTCACCGCGTAATCACAAAATTAACATTGATTAGGAACACTCCGAGCCAATTGGGTTACATTTAGCACCACAATATTGCATATCTCATAAACTGCAGGAGATCTTATTTTAAAATTTGAAAAAGAACTTGCTTTACACATTTGAAGCACTTTTCTGTTATAATAAAGAAAAGATGTGTCAAAGTTAAACAAAGTTAAAGTCAAAGTTAAAAGACGTGGCGTGCGTGGCGTAGTTGGTTAAAGTGTGTGGCCGCTATGTCAACGAACTTTGGAGACCCAGGTTCGAACCCCAGCAGCGACAGAAAATTATTTGAATTAAAATAATTTTTCTGTACGGCCGCCACCTCTCTGCAGACAATGGTAAACCTCAGAGAGTAATCAAATGCCATGTAAAGCTTCTTGAGAATAAGAACATTCCGTTCATCGCCGTTCAGAGTCGGCGTTAAGCCTGTAGGTCCAATTCTCGGTCAATTGTGTACAAACTTAATAACACGCACAACACAATTGATCATAAGAAGCTAGGTCAAAGTCCTTTCAAGGGCTGAAATGGCCAGTTATTTATTTATTTTTTTTATGTCAAAGCTAACATTTATAATTAAATTTTTTAATTTCGAAGATATGTCTTTATAATTTGGTACAAAAATAACTTAATGTTTCAAAATAGATATTACAACTGTAAAAGAAATACAATTGTTTATAAGAATAATTTCATAGTCTTTGAAAGCCCATTATTCGATAACTAGCCTTCGCTATTGTGATTGTATGTCTGGGTGATAATTACAGTTCTAGCATTAAAAAAAAAAAAAAATATATATACATATATATATATCGGAGTTTGAGCGAAAACTAGCGAAATTAATTTTTATTTTAATTCAAAAAAGATGGGGATTCAGATGGAGAAGTGTCTATTGGGCATTAAGGGCCTGAGTGGACCTGGGATACACAAGAGCTGATGGCATCAGGCCATGAATCTTCTTTGAACACTTCCCATGTATACACTGAAAAAAAATGTTAGCTTAAAATTAAACACAATGTGTTCAAAAAATGTGTTCGTATTGTGCTTTTTTTTCATAGGTTTTTAAAAGTTTTGAACACATTTGCTCTTACTTTGACGAAATTTGTTGCAAGCTATTTTTTAAACACAAAATTCGTCAAATTAATAACAACTGTCGTCAATTTTAAAACATTTTTTTTTCAGTGTAGAAAAGGTTTAGGCAACCAACATTGCGTCGTTGCCCAATACAGTTGAGAGAAGATGAAATAGTATCATTCCCTATCAAATATATCGCACGTATTCAAATAAGATATTAAAGCTTTGGCCCAAATGTACGAATTGTACTTCATTTTCAGCCTAATATATGAGTTATAGATCATGCGAAGATCAGTCGGAGAGAAGTATTTCTAACACCATTTTAAAAAACCTATGCACTTGTCCGCTTCCTTCGGTACATCGAAAATGTGATCGTTCCAGCGAAGATCATATTGGATCGATATGCCGAGAATATCAAGATCCGACTCCTCATTATCTACGCCGATCATATTGAGGGGAGCTAAGGAACAAATCATTCGCTTGTGAGTAAACAGGTAACATTGGTTCTTGCTAGCATTAAATTCTAATCTATTAGCTAGCATCCAACAGACCTTCGCATGATAACTCTGAGATTTTTTTTTCAAGTCATTTAGAAGTGTGACTTTCATATTTTGCATCTTTCTCTAAATATCCAAAGAGTTACGGCGTTTTTTGAAAGAAAATTAATGACATATGTTTCTGTCATCCGCAAACGAATGAATTGGGTTATGAGTCAACGACGGAAGGGCCATTTTTGATATGTTGACAACAATGAGCATGTGCAGTTTTGATAATACTTATGAAAGAAAATTTATAAAACTTTAAAGAAAGGAAAAATTGATTAAAAAAAAAATAAAAATAAAAACAAATATATAAAAAATATAAAATAATTATAAAGAAATAAATAAAATAAAATATGTAAAAACTTAAAACATAAAAATAATAAAAAAATTAAAACATAAAAATAATAAAAAAGAACCAGAAAATAAAAATGACTTAGAACTTTTCCGCTTGGCCTGGAGGTCATATTGAACCTCCTCCCCCTGGACAAGTTCATGAAAACCACTGCAACCAAAGCGGCGTTTCGACTTAAGGAAGCTAAACTTTGGAGGCACTAGACGCATGGACACGCCTCTATACTCACAAAGTATAGTCCTGAGGATCTCGCCAACACCTCCGATTACATCACCCCGGAAATAGATTTTCGGCAGAACATGTCATTCTCCTTTCCAAAAAGAGAAGAATGGGATTCGAACCACCCTTTTAGTGAACACGATATCCAGATCTTCACTGATGGATTCAAAATGGAGAATGGCACGGGAGCCGGAGTCTACTGTAATACACTACAAATATCCCTGTCATACAGACTTCCAGATTACTGTAGTGTCTTTCAAGCAGAAATTTTCGCGATGGAGAGAGCAGCTACGACAATCCAATCAAGGAACATCAATCCATCAAGGACTACAATCTTTGTGGACAGCCAGGCTGCGATAATAGCACTCCGCAGCCTGGAGGGCTCTGAACTGGAAAAAAGTTCTGTGATTGGGTCGATCATGGCTCCAATCGGAGAATTCAAGAAGAAAATAAATGATAAAGCCAGAAATAACACAAATAACTCTTGGTTAAATAGAGACGACTGTGTTATCTCTCGCCATCTCTGGCCTAAACTCTGCGAAAAAAGGACCCAATCCCTACTTTCAATGAGTAAAAATGAAACTAGCATCTTCATAGGAGCATTGTTGTATAGGCTCAATGGCCTCGCGACTAGGAATCCCGCACCCAGACTTCTGCAGAAGCTGTGGAGATGTCGAGGAAACAGAAACCATCAAGCATCTACTTTGCGAGTGTCCCAATCTCCAACAACGCCGACTTCGCCCCATGGGAAGCAGAGTGTACGAACAACTGCAAGAGCTCGTGGACGTACCACTGATTGATCTTTTCAGATTTATACGAAGCACCGGTTGGTTCAACCAACCTTGCTCCACTGCTTAAGATTCTATTTGGTTTTGCCACAGTAGGTCCACATACATAAGAAACTACAATGGACCAATAGACCCCCGTGTAGGCAACGTCAGGTTGCCCGTACCTCTTAACCTTTCCGCTTAAAATGTGCCATTTTTTATGTTTGTGTGATTAAAGTGTAATTTTGATCCAAGAAATAGAAAGAGCACACCCAAAAATCATAAAATATATAGTTTTGGTTGAAACATTCTTCTTCATGTACTCATTCAAGAATAAAGCTCAAAAGAGTCTGAAATTGATACTGCTTGGGCTTTAAAGAGTATATTTCACTATATCACAAGTCATAAACGTCTCAAAGGACGTAAAAATAAGCAATTGAAAGGTTATTACATTTGATACAATCATGTCAAAATTTCAAGATGTCACAGTTTTTCATGAAAGTTACAATGGGTCCAAGCAGTTTCATTGGATCAGAATCTAAGTAATATAGCGTTTCTTAAACCAGAATTTTACAAAGTCGCCGTAAATCAATATCCATCACATGTCATGTTGATGAACTCATTTGGCCAAAACAACTTAAAACCTTATTGATCCTCAAAGCTGATGAGACTACTAGATATCATTTTTAGGTTTATAAAATTTTTCGAAAAATTGGCAACTCTCATTCATTTGGACGGAAGACACAGGGAGAATCAAATGTTAGATAGTGAGGTAGCGTGTCATAAAGAAACAATAACAACAAAACAGCAAAATTTTTGCATGACATACTCTGTTTGCCTCCCACGTTCTAATTCATAGCTATTTAAATATATATATGTATTATTACAGTAGTTATGTATAACATTGTATATAGTTATATTAGTTAACTCACTATATTAGTATATTTATATTCATGAGTAGCCATATTTATGCGGCTAACAAAGCTTCTCTGGATGGAATCAAATCAGCGACAAAGAATACAAAAACTTTCATTGAAGAAAAAAAAAGCTCGTATGTTCGTTCTCGGACATAACAAAAACAAAAACAGCAACACTTCATTTAAAGAGAGAAGCGTCAAAAAAAGCCGTAGAAAGCTTTTGAGTTGTGTGTACAACAAAGTCAAGGTCTACATAAGTTAGTTTATTGCACATCGCTGGTTTGTATGGCTAAGTTTGAAACTTTATCTAAAGAATCATGCGTTCATTTTTTAAATTGTTTCTTAGGTGACAAATAAATTGCAAAAATATCGAGTAGAAGTTAACAGCGTAATAATAGCAAAATTTATACATATATCGCCATAATTCAAACTAACAAATTTTTTTATCTTAATTAAGTGAATATTGAAATGAATATGATAAGAAAAGTAATATTTTTATTAGTTACTGATAACGACTATAGCTAAAATAATATATTTTTCTTTAGAAAATGTTTTTTCTAATACATTAAAAACTGTTGACTTTAACTAATTCAATGACACGTTTAAGATAATAACGCCATTTAAAATTCGAGCCCATACACTAAGAGAAAAAAAATATTAAATTTATCCAAAAACTTTTTTAATTTATCCAAAAAGCATTTCCATAAATCGACTACGTAAATATTTAAAATGCATTTAAATAAAATATTAAAATATTTAAACAGAATTAATAAAAAATATACTATAGCGGTCAGATAAATGTTACAGTACAATTTTTTCATGTTTTTTTATTTTTCCAAGGAGTTGCCAAACTTTTTTGAGTTGGTTTCGATGCAAGTGTTTTATTTATGTCGCAATGCTCAGAGGAAGAGATATTTTGAATAACAAAAACCTCTTGTTTACTTCTAAAATCGAAATTATTGAAAAAATGGTATTTTCATAAAATGGTTGCTTTATTAAAAAAAGAAAATGAACAATGAATAACAATATCTGAACATAAAACTTCATATGAAATTAATACGGATATGAGTTTTTGTAGGTATTAAGTAAATTTTAATATTTAGTAAATCCTCCCTTGGCTTTGATAACTGCTTCAATTCTTTTAGGCATTGATTTTATCAGATTTTGACAGTATTCAATGGAAATGTCATTTTTCCAAGATTCTATAATGGCAGATTTGAATTCTTCTTTGCTTTTAGCATTTTATTTAGACACATGTTTCTTTAAAACGGCCCAACAGTTCTCAATTGGGTCCAAATCGGGACTATTTCCAGGCCACTTTAAGGTTTTAATTGGACTTTGTGCTAAATATCGCATTACCTACGGGGAAAAAGAAAACAGAATAATTAAATTTTTGTCAAAATTTTAAGAAAACATGTTAATTGTTAAATAATAATTACAGTTTTACTTTTTTTGCTCTATGGCACGGAGCTGAGTCATCTTGAAAAATTGGGTCAGTTGCCAACGGAAACAGATTTTCAATTGATGGTTCAAGATAGTTTTTATGACGTTAATATAGGCATCTGCATTCATTGAACCTTCCAAAAAGCCTAGTTCACTGCAACCTTTAAAAGATATGCCACCCCAAATCATAAAACTTAATGGAAACTTATTTCTGGAAACAACAGTGTTGGAATTGTATTCCTCGTTGATCCTTCGACGAACGTACGAAACACCATCCGATCGATTCAAATGTATTTTTGATTCATCTGTAAAGATTACTCTTTTCCAATGATTTTCTGACCAATCTCGATGTTCTTGGGCAAATTTTAAGCGAGCAGCACGCATTTTTGCCGTTAAAGTAGGCTTTTTCCTTGGCCGCCTTCCATGAATTCCCATTGACTGGAGTCGCCTGCGAACTGTTCTTGCGATGATTTCAATGCCATAATGATCTTTTAAAATGTTACTAATTTGTCCTGAAGTTAAAAACCGATCAGACAAACACATTTTCTTCATAGCGCGATCTTCCCGATTGTTTGTCTTTTTATTTTTCCTTCCTGTTCCTGATGCTCTTTTAATTGAGCCTGTTTCTCTAAATTTCTTTAGAAATTTAGAAACAGCAGCGTGGCTACATCCTATATTTCTGGAAATAGCACTTATGGAGATATTTTAATTTTTTAATTTAACAATCGCAAATTTTTCCTCATTCGTAAGCTAACGCATCTTGCTACTATAATCACGATAACTACTAACACGTAAGTTAACATCAATTATTTGATATTGCAAGGAAAATTAATCTACCGTTTTTTGAGAGATCTTCAAAACCATATGTTTGTGTTATATGTTACACCCTTTTTACACTACAACACAAAATTCTTTGACCATTTGCGGTTTTTCTGAAAAAAGTCAAATCTTCTTGTTTGTAACATTTATCTGGCCGCTACGGTATTAAAATTATGCACGAATTTTTTAAATATCTTTCAAATATTTACTATTTGAAAATAAAACTATCGCATTTAAAGAAAATTTATATAAAAATATTAAAATGAAAAAACATTTAAATTCAATATGTTGTTAATGGTTTTATAGTTCTAGTTTGGTTTTCGTAATAAAGATTATATAGCATAAGCCTTGACAACTGGTTATTTTCTCACGACCTGCGTGCAACAAATGCCATTTGCTTGTAATTTTATTTTCTTTTTTACTTTTTTCGTTCTCTATAATATTGCACCAACTGTCAAAATTAGTATAAATTAGAGAAGGAAAAAGTAGTTAAGAAAATAAAAAGCAAAATATGCAGGCAAATGACAATCGGTGCAAGACACTCGTGAGAAAATGTTCGATTGTCACTCTAACCTTACACAATTGTATTATGCGACCACACATCGCACTCACAAAGCATATTGGCTAAACATCAAGGCTATATAATACTCATAACAAAAACCAAACGAGAACTATAAGACACCGAAAGCAAGAAACTTAATTCTGAAAACTTAATTGATAACTGCAGGAACAGAGTGCGATGTTGTTGCTGCTTGTCGGCTATTTCAGCTGTATGGAATAGGTGTGTGGTATAAATAAAATTTAAATACGGGAAAAACGAGTTGTAAGAAAAATATTTGATTTATCCTCGTAAATATTTAAATAGAATTTATGCTGAGGCGTGGATAAAGTTAATATGCGTTATTTCCCTTAGTGTAGTTACACAAGAACTACGAAGACCTTTTCTTTACCGCATTTTTAATGTGGATAATAGTAACGATATGGTACAATGCATTAACCATTCCCAAAAGAGCACAAAGGAAATTTAGTGGAATAGCTGACGAAAAAAAAAAAAATAAGTTGGCTATATCGTGGACACATTCGAAGGTTCTGACGTTACAGAAAATTATGTGAGCCGATTACTGGCATTTATTCACCACTATATTTGATGAATTGATGAAACAAGGAAAACAATGGGTGGCCAAAGTGGAAGTTTCGAAGCGGGATGAGGTTTGGGCAGTGTTTCTTGGGATTCTCACGGCATATTATTGACAGACCTTCTTGAAGAAAAGAATAACAATAACAGACGAATATTATGCAGCATTATCGGACGGTTTGAAGGAGATTATGAACTACTTAATAAGTGGCTCCTCGCAATGGTAAAACTCAACGAAATATGCTTTGGATTGCTTGCCCATTCACCATATTTTCTTAATATGCCCCAAGCGACTATTTTTTTTCCCCCTCAATCACAAAAGGTGGCTCATGGGAAAAAGATTTACGTCAAATAAAGAAGTTGAATTAGAAACCGATACGTATTTTAAAGAGTTAAGCAAACCGTAGTATACTAACGTAGGTGTTGTTTACATAGACTGATACTTATATTTCGGGATATGCGAGCGATAGTGCTTTTCCAGTCAAACTGACGTTTCCATTGGAAAGTTTGACACGTTTTAGTTTAGTTAAGTGTGCGTGTTTTAATTGTGTTGTTTATAGTGCTTAAAGAATTGTATTTCAGCAAAAAAATCAAATTAACACATGAACATTTTCGTGCGATTGTTTTTAAAAACTTTGACGTGAATTATTATCAATGAACTCAAATCCACTTTTCGCAATAAAGCACTATCAAAAACCAGTGTTTATCGGTGGTGCACAGAATTCAAGCGGGGCCATAATTATTATCACTGACGAATTTCGGGGCGTCCAAAATCTGTTGTTGTGCCACAAGACATTGATGCTGTTCGCGAACTGATAATGTTTGATTGTCATGTGACATACTGAGAGATTGGTCACGTGACCACGGTACCACTTGAAACACGTAGAACGGTAAATTCAGCATGGTACACAACCAATTGTTTACCAAAAATGTTCCGTGAAATGAGGAAACAAACAAGCGACCAAGAATTAGTCTTTTGGTCTTTGTATTTATTTCCGAAATATATATAGCAACACTCGTATGTTGAAACATCACTGACCTTGTTAGTATCAGATAAAGAATTATTCACAATGTTGAATAATCGAATGAATTATGCAACAAAATTAGGGGTTCCTTATTAGACCTAAGGACTTATTGAAGTTATTTTGTTTTTGTAAATGTCAATTTTTTGAGAAAATAAAATTTCTCACAAATATACCACATCGCGAATACCCCTTATATAATGATGTATTGTGCACTCAGTATAAGTACATACAAATATAGTACCCAGTGTGCAATATTCAGTATTTCTGTGTTCACAAGCAAATGGTTGAAAATGGTTGTCTTGAAATGGGCTTTAAGCTTATAAACGCGCTGAATAACGGTTTATGTTAATTTTTTTTATTTACACGCGTTTAAGTATTTTTAATTTTAATAACCATTCATTAATTTTAATTAACAACAAAACATTGTAAACATAGTAAAAACAAAAATAATTGATTTTAATTGCAGCTTCGACCATTGTTTGTCTACGATCTTTCTAAAGTGACTCATGACTGGAATGAGCCATTGGAATTTCAGAGGATACTTATTTCGTCTTGTTTATGTTTTATATAAAACAAGTATTAGTACAAGGATTTCGATAAGGATAAGGAAAAGAAAATGAGAGAGGATGAGGGAAGGGATTTCGATAAAATTTAGAATCAGGTATTAGATAAAAAGTAGGACAAGGATTTAGACAAATATAAGAGCGTGAAATTGGACATGAATTAGGACAAGGATTGGAAAAAAGGCTATGGCAAGAATTGGGACAAGGGCTAGGACAAAGGTTTAGAAACATCTAAAACGATATTTAGGACAAGATTGGAAAAAGGATAAGGACAAGAAATGGAACAAGGAATAAAATAAGGTTTTAGGTGCACTAAGTACAAGACTTAGGACAAGGATTGCGAAAAGAAGTGGGAAAAGGTAAGGGATTCGAATAAGGATTAAGTCAGGTTTTTGGACAAGAGTTTGGATAAAAACGTCTACGATACTCGAGTAATTATTGTGCTTGACTTTTATGCAAATCTAATGTAATATTATTTTTGCGATATTTCCCTTAGCAGGATTTCCAAAAAGTTAACGACAAAAATTGAAAATGACAGTATTCATATACAGTGGCTCACAGCTTATTTTAAGCAGTGCATACTTTCAATCGTAAGGCTCTATAACAGTGGGGCCCAAGAAATTTTAGCCGCGGGCCAATACTTAAAAACAAAAAAACAAACACAAAAAGTTGCTCATCGTTGCGTTTGGCAAAAAATCAAACATAACAAAAAAACAATTACAATGCAATAAAATCACATGAAGAACACTCTAAGAAAATGTGGTTTTTTTTTTTTTTTTAAGGTATATTCAATGTTTGATATGTATAACAATTATGACAACACAATGAACTCAATTTTATTTGCCAGTGCACTGCGACAGACTTAATTTCTGTTACAATAACAATGCTTGAATGAAAAATTACCCGAATTACACAAGTAACGGGACAATCGGCTTAAGCATCGACATCATCGAATGTGCGTTTTTTTATTTTGGCTTTGCATGCATTTGTTTTTGTAAAGTTCGCTGGAAAATGTGCTGAACACTGAACAAGAGCGGTTTGTGTTGTTGTTTTTTGCAGGCGTTCTTTGATTTTGGCTCATCGCAAAGACAAAATTAAGATAGAAAAAAATTTGTATGAAGGGCCACGCGGGCCATACGGGCCACTACGTGGGCATGATTGACTTAGAGTCATAGCCCTTAGCTTTAATGACAGCATCTATGTAGTCGTTTCGGCATCGATTCGACTAATTTTTGTGTGTATCCGGTACGATTTTGCTCTATTCTTTCAAAATTGCTTTTTTCAGTTGTTGGATTATTGATTATTGATATGAGAAATTGACAACGACAACTATAGAGCTTTATCGTTGAAAGTATGATCTGCATAAAATAAGCTGTTAGCCACTGTAGCTAAGAACACAGCAATGCTTACAATCTTCATTGGAAATCCCGCTACTGATTGACTTTTAACACATTTTCAGTAATTTTTTCGTATTGAAAATTCTGATAAATACAAATGATGTAAATGAACTATTTCTCTCCGAAAATTTAAAGGGAATGGTTTTTTTTTAACTAAGTAAGTCAGGATTCACACCATGAATACTATGAACACATGATTACTATGAATAATGAAAGTGATTACTCATATATTGGAGTAAGTAAACAGTCAACAGCTATTTAAACTTTTAAAACAAATAAAAATTTTGATTCATCACTTTGCCTGTCTCTCTTACGATAAGAGTTTTCAATTTCATGGTTTCGTTACAGTTGTTGCTACTGCCTAGTGGAACTTTGTACAGTTCGAAGGTTAGTTAGAGCAGTTTTCTTGTAACGAAAGCAATTTTCTTAAAGTTTTAACTTATAATTGAGTTAGTTTAAAACGTTAACTTTAATTTAGTGGAACAAAATAAATTGTTCGAGAATGAACGACGTTCTGCCCTATAATTTGCATGGTGGTTTAAACTTAGAAATTTATTGAATTTAAATTATTATAATTAATAATTGTATGAAAAAGCAACAGATGGTGTGGTTATTTAGTCCACATGACGTATTTCAAGTTTTTTTATGTAGGTTGACTTGAAAGTAAAATGATTTATTTTGTAAAATTTTCTTTTGAAAACAAAAATAAAGGTCAACTAGGGTGGATGACATGTAAGTTCAACAAAACAAAAAACAAAAAATGTAGCAGTTGGAAGAGGCAAGGCTTAAAACTTTTCAAAAGCAAACTTTCGGAAAAAGTAGACTTGTCCAAAAATGAATTCCTAGTTCTTATTACCAGAATTATTTATTTACTATACTTCTTTTTACTTAAGCAAGTTTTGATTGAAGATAATTAGATAATTTAAATATTTTTTTTTATTTTTTTTAACATGATGAAGAAAACAGGATGAAGATTTGAAATTAGAGTTCCAAATTTAATAGACATTTCTAACATGACGGATTTAACTTTTGTGCAACCACAGAAATTAGTATTTAAGTTATTATTGCTTTTAAAATTAAAAGAGGGAGTCAAATAAACATCTAGGAAGCCGGAATTTGAGCACTTTGTTTCTCTTTAAATAATCCTCATAGTTTAATTTCGTTTCTTGCATTGGATATCGATGGAGTACCAAGGCACCAGCTAGAGTCTTATTAAAACTATGGCTAACAATCGGGCAATTTTTTTATTTTTTGACGTAACATCGTTGTTTTACTGAGCAGGTTACCAAAAAAATTGAAAAATTTATCCAAAATGTTTATTATTCAAATTTATATAGGTGCATGGAATTGTTACTCAGTGAGTATAAGTGTTATGATAAAAGTAATGAAATGGCAGTAAATGTTAATCCTTTGAAAAAAATGAGAAAAAAAATTAAAGGCATTATCGGGACACGGAGGAAGCTGCCTAAGCAACGAAACTTCAAATTTGTTACATGGAATTATTGCGATAACGATTTCGACAAAGATTAGAGCCTGGAATTGGATAAGAACTACGAAAAGAATTTAGACAAGGATTGGGAAATAGACTATGACAAGGAGTTGGACAAGGATAAGAACAGAGATTTAAACACACCTGAAACAAAGGATAAGGACAACAGTAAATGGCCAAAATCTTTGATTCAATATGATGACCGAAGTATTTAAAACCCTTAGCATTTATAACGCGAATTAAATGAATGTAGAGTAGAAATGGTAGAAATAGTTATGCATTATGAAATTAAAAATGGTGGATTCAAAGGTTGTACCAAAACAGAGGGCGGCACAATCTGATGAAAATATTTTGAAAATAACCTAAATTTTGTGTTTTCGTGATTAGGATTAAATAAAAAATACTGTCGGATGATTTTTGTAAATCTAAGATTTATTTTTTTTTCTTACATTCCTTGAATTTTCCCTCAAACACATCAAAAATGTGTTATCTTCGGCTTTGCCGAAATTAAAATATCCCCACACTCGTGTTTTTTTATCCGAAGTTATGAAAGTTTCATTATTTTGACGACGTCAATTTGTATGGGAGTTATACGAAATTTTCATCCGATTTTGACAAACTTCAAACTTATAGTTCGTATTATGTGCAAATTTTAATTGTTAGATTCATTTTTATTGAAATTTTAGAGATTTTACCTTTAAGTCTAGAAAGGTTAAAGTCTAGAAAGGGTTTCTCTCCCATGACTGGCGACTTTACACCTTTCTTTTTTTTTACAACAAATACAAGATTGTCTATTAAAAGCAGTTTAAAAATTTAATAACAAATATTGTAGGCGTTTAATTAAAGCCAAAATTAGGTTCGTTGTATCGTAGATACACCCGTAGCAGTTGACGTGACAGCGTATCTTTATCCTTTTCCTTATTATTGTCCCTTTCCTTTGTTTTCCTTTCCTTTGTTTTCCTTTCCTTTGTTTTCCTTTCCTTTGGTCCAAAACTTGTCCTTATACTTATCCAAACGCAAACTCTTGATTAAATTTATGCCCAAATTCCTGACCTTACCCATTGTTTGAATTCATTTTCTTTTACTTTTCCCACTTTTTTCCCCAACCTTTGTTCTAAATCTTGTCCTTAGTGTATTCAAATCCTTGTTCTGTTCCTTGTTCCATTCCTTGTTCTTTTCTCATTCTTGTCCTAAATATTGTTTTAGGCGTGTCTTGATCATTGTTTATATCCTTGTTTTAATCTCCTTGTTTAATCTTTGAATTCGTTTAAATTCTTGTCTTAATCCTTGTCTAATTTCCTATTCTAATCTCTGTCCTATAAAAAAAAAATAAATAACTGGTCATTTCAGCCCTTGAAATGACTTTAACCTAGCTTCTTATGATCAATTGTGTTGTGCGTGTCATTAAGTTTGTACACAATTGACCGAGAACCGGACCTACAGGCTTAACGCCGACTCCGAACGGCGATGAACGGAATGTTCTTGTTCTCAAGATGCTTTACATGGCATTTTGATTACTCTCTGAGGTTTGCCATTGCCTGCAGAGAGGTGGCGGCCGTACAGAAAAAAAATTTAAATTCAAATAATTTTTTGTCGCTGCTGGGATTAGAACCTGGGTCTCCAGGTTCGTTGACAAAGAGACCACGCACTTAAACCAACTACGCCACTAATCTCTGTCCTATTCCTTGTTTTATTTCTGGTCCTAATCCTTGCTCAAATCCTTGTCGTCATCCTTTTCTAATCTTGTCCTTATCCTTATCCAAAATTTTATCTTGTTACTTGTCTCTATTTAATTTTAATTATTTCTTAATTTTACTTTTGTTCTTTTTTTTTTTTTGTATTAAGGTTACTTTAAGGAGTTGCCTGAAAGGCCTCATGACGCCATTAATTTTTATTTTTTTTATGTGACCGAAAACTTCAGCTTTACTGTCGTTCATAAGCTTTACCGTAGCGCCAATAATCACAGTTATAATTCCATGCAACGTTTTTTAACTTTTGTTGCATTTCTATTGCATTCAGCGGTTACCTCAATGGTGTCGGGCTACATTTTGTTTTTTCATTTTCGCTGTAAGGTTAAAGAACCGAATCTTGCTGTCGTTAAATAAAATTTTCTGTAGGACTTCTATTCACCGAGTTTTAATTCCATGTAATAATATTGTATTTTTGTTGTACATATAAGCTGCTACCGACGCGACCGGACGATGTCATAATTTATTATTTTACGTAACGTCATAAGGCTAAGTACAAATTCCTTATTTGCGTTTTATAACATTTACCGTAGCGCATATAGTTACTACTCAACGAGTGATAATTTGGTGCAACATCGTTTTTTGATAGCTGCATTGGAAATCTTGAGGCGGCTCTCACCTCCCTCTAAGTGGAGGGGCTTCATAAATGAAGTCATGCATTTTTCGTTTGTTTATGTCGTAAGAGCTAAGAACCAGCCTTTTCTGACGTAAAATTATGTTTACCATAGCACTTATATTTACATAGCGTGTTAAAATTCTATGTAACAAATTTATAGCTGCGTTGCTTAAGCAGTGCTGCTTGCTCGTCCCGAAGACGTCATTAATTTTGTTTTAATTTTTGTTACAAAGACAAAAAATTATCCTTTACTTTCATGCATTTTTATCAAAGCACGGCCACTGAGAGAGTAACAATTCCATGCAACGACAATGTATTTCGAAAAAATGCCTTTTTCAGCTTTTTTGGAAACCTGCCACGTGTTTTAAGAATGAGTTAACTCTACTGCTAAAATTATACAAGACTGTAAGAAGCTATTTAAAGACCAATTAAGTTAAAGTGGCTTCTTAAAGAAATGTGTCACACACGTAATGCCATCAAACGACAAAGTTTAAAAAGACACTTCATATATTTACAGACAAGAGTCACATGTTAGTTTTATTAAATTATAGACATACATATTTTCATTAAAAATAGAAATTTTACTGAAAACAATCATGGAATTAAAGTTCAATTAAATGCACGAGAACAATGTCAAAAACAAAAACACAAAATGTACTGTTCATTTAAGACATTGCATGTTTCCATCGAGTTGACATTATTAATATTAAATTCTTAAAACAGTTAAAAAGATACAACATGCAACTGTTAAAGTCTTCAATCAATTCTGAATATAATCAAAGTTCTATGCTTTAAAGTTTTATAGCAAGTGTCACGTTAAAGTTCTGATTCTTCTTATTTTACAGTGTGTCAAAATAATTGATTTTCTTTGACTTGACATGGATAGGTCATGATTTAATTTATACGACAATTTAAGAAGGGTCGGTTGGAATGCATTAGTGTGTCAAGCAGTGATTTGGCAAGCGACACATTTCACAAGAATTTCACTAATGTTTGGCTCCATTTTAAGCAAAGCTAATAGTCGCTGACTTATTCTTTTATGGGTAATTAAAGGCACGGCCCAAGTTAACAACAGCTATTATAGCGCATTTATGTTATTATGAGCTGGCTTCATTTTATGCAAGGAATAAATAAAGCTTTTGCTTTGTCGGGCAGAGAAATTAGGTCATTCATTTGAAATCTTTAAATAGTTCAGGCATTTATTAAAAAAAAAAAAAATTAAAAATAATTACCCGAAATGTTCTTTATATTTCTGTTATGCAATATATTTGACTAGCCATTTTTTTATTTTATAAAAACGTGAAAGCAAAAAATATTTTTATCATGTCTATACATTTAAACACAATCGACTATCGATCATGCAAATTTAGATTAAAATTATGATAATAGTGCCAAAAAATAAATAACAATTAATTGATCTTTAGACTGCTCTTTGGACTTTTTAAAATTTCACTAAAATTATCAGATACTTATGAATAAGTAAGAGCGGTAATACAGGGCTATCCATTTCGAGTTTCGGAAATTCCACCCTAGCATTTGGCAGCTGTCAAATGTTCATATCATCCAAACTGGTTTTTGTTTAGCTAAAGTTTTGCCATCTTTAAATATGGAACGTTTTCCTACCGAACAACACGTTAAAATTGTTAAATTAATGAATTTTGTTAAATGCTGATTTTTCGAAGTAAATTGTCTTCACCGATGAGGTCCATTTAAAGCTAGGTCTTCACCGATGAGGTCCATTTAAAACTGACTCTGAAAATCCCCAAGAGATTGTGGAGAAGACATTACATCCGCAAAAAGTAACTGACTGGTGTGCATTATGGTCTGGTGGTTTAATTGATGCGTACTTTTTCAAAACGATCAAGCAGCAACCGTTATGGTCAATTCTGAGCACTATGGTCGTATGTTAACCGATTTTTTTGGCCTGAAATTGAAGATATGGATCTGGACGATATGTGTTTTCAACAAGATGGGGCCACAGGCCACACAACAGCTCCAATTAGGGCTTTGTTATAATAGAAATTTCCAGGACGACCTATTTCGAGATTTGGCGAAGTCAATTGAACTCCGAGATCGTGCGTTTGACGCTTCTGAACTTTTTTCTTCTGGGGCAACGCAAGAGGAAAGGTTTTCATTGCCTGAATAAACCTCAAACTCCTAATGAATTAAAACCACCATTCGTCAAGTCATGACCGAGCTGTGCACAAAAATCATCTAAAATTACTTCAAAAAGATTGAGACCTGCAAAAACTGCTGTGTAGGACATTTCAATGATATTGTATTCCCCTATAAAGGCAAATTACAAAGATTATAACGAGTTTTATCGAAATCTGAATTTTTAGTGTGTTTTCTTAAACTTAACTTTGTTACTTTAAAATGGATAAACTTTAATAGATAGAAACAAATAATTGGAATTTTGCACTCACCTTGGCCTATTTTGCATAAAGTGTTGCCCGCCAAATATCACCAACATATAAATGCCACAATAGTAAAACACCCAAGTCCAATTCTCCAACATCCACTTCCGTGTGCGTTGATGTATGAAATCATTTTCGAAATCGAAAATATACGAATAGTTCGGCGTAACACTGATATCCATGTTAATCATTGTTGTAGCTGTGGTTGTGGAGACGTCGCGTTGTCCAGTGGTAGTGTTTGTTATGGTTTTTATGGTTGTGAATATTGAGGATGTTGAGGATGCGGTGTTGCCGTTGTTGCCGGCGTCGGCTGCTGCTGCTGTTGCTCTCCGATAAAAACTTTAACGTTGAGATAGCTGTATTGTTTTGAAATTAAAGGATATTCCAATCATCAGTTGAGTTAGATAAGACTATAAATCTTGAAATAGGTAGAATATATAAAATAGTAGGATACATTGTTTTGTTTATAAACATATTCGAATTAGAATTTTTTTTTTGTTGAAGCGCAAGAAGAAATGGCAATGATAATAAACTGTCTGAAATTGAATTGAAAAATGAGAAAAGAACTGTCTGAAATTCAAAATAATGACTTTCGAAGCAAAAATCTTGTTTATTTTAACCTATAAATTTATTTAAGATAGCAAACCTAGGGTCTCCCAAACTATTAATACTGCTCAACTTTATTCTATATTAAATTTAAAAATTCATCTGACGAAAGCTGCCAGGTTTTTGAGCCGATGAACTGTGCCCTGAAATGTACCTATTGTAAGATTCATGCTAAAGTAATGCATCAAAAACTTAAAATATCTAGAAGATCACAACTTCATCTGTCTATCTGTTACGGATACCCTACTACAGGCATTAACGAGGGTAGTCCCAGAATTACCCTTCATGACTTATGGATGGCGATTGTTATTTAAAAAGAGTGCCTTTGGTTGAAAGTACCAACCATGGGCGTCCCGAGGCATTTTGGAAGTACAAACAAGTTCTGCTTTTGGCGCTCTTATCATTTAAATACTTCATTTTCAAAGAAATTATGGAAAAAATCCAAACATATTTTAAACAGGGACCGTAAATAACAGTTATGGTCTCATTTTTTAAGGGAAAACCACAAGTAGTTGGAACAGTCGGAGGACATTTTGGATGACACCATTATGATCCCCCGACATCCCCTTGTTAGTCCTGGGTTGTGTTTTAAATTTCGACTTTAAAAGTAAAAGTTTAAAAATACCAGTTAAATTTTGAACTTTTATTTTTTCGCACAAAAAATATCAGTTATTTTTTGTGGGATATTTTTTTCCACAAAATATCCCACAAATCACTGTATCTACAAAACCGTTCATGCTATGGTCATGAAATTTGACTGGTGAAAATAAGAAGGCAAGATCTACCATATGACAAAAAATGGGCGGGACACGCCCCTTTTTTACATTCTATGATTTCATCTACAAGTCGGATAGAAACGCTGCACTTGCTGATTTAACAATGGAATTTAGTGATTTACTGAGAGTTCCCTTAAAAAAACAATTCATTCATATAGATACCCAGCAGAAAAGTGGACCAAATTTGAAATAGTTCTGAACTAGTTCCAAAAAGGACCAGTACTAGTTCCACTACAATACCCTTTAGCATTGAACGAACTGACGCTTTTTGCGGGTTGATGTCATAGGAAAAGACAATTGTCCCCAGAAACACTCCTTTTTACCCATATTAGAACTAGTTGCATTAGGTAAATTTTTAAACTGGTTGCTTTCGCAGTAGCCTGAAAGTGGTTCTTTTTTAACTAGTTTTAAAGTGAACATATTAAAAGTGTGAAAATTTAGTGCAACGGAAAGGTCCTAAAGATCTCATTTGTACCATCTTTTCCATCCACATACCAGAAAACATTTTGTATATAAAAATTTTTTTTATTATTTTATCTTGTGCGCAGCAAATTTAAAAAAAATAGCCAGAACGCGTTTATTTTTTTCAGCAATACTTTTGAAAACAAAAGCAAAAATATCTGTTCTACACTGAACGCCTTTTGTACTTTTTCAGAACTACTGCGAACTGCGCTAGAAATGAACTAGTTCACTTTTTCAATTGACTCCAAAATAACTGCTGGGTACAGTTAGAACTAAATCTTTTCTTCAATGCACAAAACTAACGTTGTATTACAAAAAAAAAACAAGCACGTGGTCAATCAGTCATATGGACAAATGAGGCGATGAGAACAAGAGTGGCCTAACCCACCAACATATCTAATGGAATCATATTAAGATTTTCATTTGAATTTCTTTTATTTTTTTCGTTTATTCACAATATTATTCGCTTTTTCTAAATTTGCTTTTTAGTGGTATATTATAACAGAATGTCAATATTTGAACTAGCAGCAGCAGTTGCGACGCTAGATCTGCATTTATTTTAATTTTCATATTTTTGTGGGTTAGGCCACTCTTGCTCTCATCGCCTCAAATATATCCGGCTATGCGACAGACTTGCCATGTTTTTATCTTTCAAATTTTATGACCCTATAATAAGCAGTTTCTTAGATATAGCAATTTGTGGGATATTTTGTGGGAAAAAATATCCCACATATAATAACAGTTATTTTTTGTGCGAAAAAATAGAAGTTAAAAAATTCTGGTTAATTCTTGTTCAATATAATAAAACACAAAAAATAACTAAAACTTTCAACTTTTTTAGAAAAATGGTTTAACGGTTACGGTCCCTGATTTTAAATAATATCAAACATATTTTGTTTAAATCGCTTTTAATAAATGGATATAAATAAAATATTATTTTGGCCCTAGTAGACTCTCATTTCTCGAGAATTTGGAATCTAATTCATGGTGCAATTCGATTTAATAAAAGTCTGCCTAACCAACTACCATAATTCGCAGACCTTTACCCTTACAAAAGCTTATGGCTGGAACATTTTTTTAAGAACAAACAATTTGGAGTCAAATTATATGACACAACAAAACCATGTCATTCATGGTTCATAAAAGAATGACCCACCTGCCCAAATGTGTACACAAATCCGAAATCAATTTAAAGAAGCTATCAATAGAAACTATTAACATTGTTGCGCACCAATGTTGTTGCGAGAGCAGTCAGTCAGTTAAACAAGGTTTCGGTTGTTTTTTATTTTAATGGTGTTTTCTGAATGAGTACCGACTTTTCTTTACACACATAAATATTTTACTATGTTGTTGCTTTTCTTCATTGGTTTTCGGTTCGGTTGGTTGTCTAAATTTTTATCTTTTTAGCTGCTTTTTATTTTCTTACAAATGTATGCATGTATGTTGATCGCGTGCTTGTGTCAGTCACTTAACCGCTGTCTCGTGCTTTTTTGTATTTTTTTTTTTTTTTTTGGTTAGAGCGTGGTTAGAGAGAATTCAATCTTTCTCTTGTGCCGGATAGGTGAGGAGATGAATGAAGGTGTTTAAAAAGCTTCAAAGAGACAGATAGTGTGAGTAATTGAATTAGAGAGCAAATCACATGTTTTTAAGATTTTATAGAATAATTGGCAAAAAAGTGTCGTTTTTGTATATGAACGGTGGAGCAGATACAACTCACAATCTTGCGTTGAAAAAAAAAAAAATAAGAAGAGGAACTGTGATAACGGCAACAAACTCAGGTAATATTATGAAATCCCGCTATTTTTTCTTAATTAAAAATTTAATTAAATGCAAGCACGTGACGCTCTCTTGTGACGCTCTTAGCAGAGAATTCACATAAATTAGAATACATAACTAATATATGAGAATAGAAAAAAAGCAAAATACTTCATATAATCTAGAGACGTTGGGTACAATTTTTAAATAAATTGTTAAACCTTCTGGCTTATATAGAAAAGATAGATATCTCATGCATTTTTCTCAGAATATAAACTCAAAATATGTCTAAAATTGGTACTTTAAAAATCGTTAGTGTATTAGGGCAATATTTTATACTATCTGGTATAAACAGGTATAAATCTGGTTAAAGTTATCTTTTTGAGTTAAATTTTTATTTTTATCAAACTTCTCCGGGTAATTTTTAACCAAAGGACTACTAATTTTTGACATAAAACTAGGTTAAAAATTATAATTTATGAAAAGATTATATTTATTAAAAACCTGCTGGTTTATAGTCTGCTTAACTTTAACCGAATTTTAACTCAATCAGTTTAACTTAAAACACCGAGTTTTTTAAGGTAAAACTGAGCTTTAGTTAAGCAGTGTCTTAACCAGTGTTTTAATCGCCACTGGAAAACTGGTCCTATAGTGCGTTTTCAACTCTTGCTTATTCAAACTAAGTTTTTCTCAGAGGAATCGTCTTCGTTTTATTTAGCTCGTGATTAGATTATTAAAATGTAATGTAATTATTTATTTTATTTTACGAGTATGTATTCAAATTTATTCAAAAAAAGTTTAATATTATTAATTGCTTAGGAAAAAGCATAAAACGAGTTAGTGAAAACGAGACTTAATGCAAAATATTTGTGAGTTACGCTTGGTTTAATATAATCCGATTTAAAAATGACCTCAACGATTATAAATGAACTTAATTCATTTCTTTTTTTAACTCTCGTTAACTTTAATCGAGATAACTCAAAACTGGATAAAACAAAAACTGGGTTAAAGCTAGTTTAAAGATCATAAAAACTCAACAAATTAATTTAAATGTAGTCAAATTTTGCGAAGTGAACATAGACCTAACCCGACTTAAACTTCGTTTAAAATAATTAGACTCCAAAACTGCCTTAACGGTTATAAATGAGCCTTACAGTCAGTTTTTTTAAAGCTCTGGTTAACTTAAATCGAGTTTAACTCTCAAATAAACTGGGTTAAAGTTCGTTTTAAGACAATAAAAATCAATTAATTAATAAAAATTTAATCAAATTAATTCTTAGTAAACTCAAAATATGAGTTAAAACCGGGTTAAGTTGGCTAGAGTTCCAAATGATCTTAAAAGCTAGTTTGCTTTGGCTGGTTTAAGCTGTGGCGAAGTTAATGTAGGTAAGAGCTTTAAACTATGTTTGAACAAAACATTTTTTAGAGTTTAACCCGGTTAAAGTTAACCAGTGAACAAGCCACGGACTAGAAAAACCTTCAAAAGGAATTTTAAAAAATTCATTCACATTTTAACCAACTAAGATGAGTCAAGTTTTCAGAAAGTCTCAACTATTGTCCTATTAAAATGGAACGAACACGTTAATTCGTGATATTTTTAAATAAGTAAAGAATAAACAAGGGTAATAAAAGGATCGATTGCCTTAGAACGAACTTTATGGGTCTCTTTTATGACTCTTTAAAAGACTTATAACGAATCTTTTATGGGTTTTATACAAAAAATGTACAGAGTTGGGTCACGATTTTAGCACACTTTGCATGTGTTGTTTTCAAAAGAAAATATTTTTTTATAGTTACCATTATTTTGGCAAAAATTTCTTTTTAACTGTTGTCTATGGTTGCCTATTTTAACTTTTGACAGTATGTCCCGTTTATTTCTACTTTTGCAAGTGATTCGTAATTTGGGCTTGTCGCAAATACTTATAGAACATCTTATAAATGCTGATATTTTCTATTTTTTTTTTTGGCTGCTTAAATGTATAAACTCGCAAATTTAAGAAATATTTTGTTAAATTGAAGTTTTTATATAAAAAATTTGTTATTTAGACATGGCTAGAGGAAAATGGTGTACAGAGACACAGTGTCCGATTATTCAGCAATTAAACTTCAATGGAAGCAATGTTTGGAAGATTGCAAGCATTTTAAATTGCTCCAAGAAGCAATTAAATGGTGCACAAGCACTAAATCATATTATAACCTTCCATAAAAAACCATAAAAAATGCTAAACAGTGCTCTAGGCCGAGAAAAACAAGCCGTAAAGAGGACTCCTTAATTTATAAAGACTCAGTAGCAGACCCATTTAAGAGTTCAACTGCAATTCAAAGCGTTATGTCGGCAAAATATGGCATCGAGGTCTCCTCAAGATCTATCAGAAGAAGACTTAATAAGAATTTTGCGTGAATGCATTGTTCAACATAAGTTACGCGTATTAAAAAAGAACTTGCAGTGTCGCATTTAATTTGTCAGTGAGCATTTAGAAAACCTGATGTTTTTTAGAAAAAATATCGTGTGGAGTGACGAATTAATAAAATTTTGGCGGTTCGGATCTGACGGAACACAATTCGTATGACGTGCTCTAAGAATGTAGCACAACCTAAAGTACACAGCCAAGCCAATAATACGCGCTGGTGGAAATGTGATGGCGTGGGCCACGTTTTCTCATCATACTCAACATCGATACAATGATGGATCAGAGTGTTTATAAAAATATGTATACTTTCCAATACAATGATTCAATATGCGGATGAAAACGTGTCACTAAGGTGGCGTTTTATGCACAACAGTCTAAAACACACTTAATGCACAATAAAAAGTGGCTTCAAGCAGAGCGTAGAGAATCTATGTTCTGCTCTATGAACGTAGAGAATCTATGGAGAATGATGTAGAGCACCACATTACTACAGTTAAAGCGGAAAATTTGCCTGATTTGTGGAAGGAAACTCAAAAGGTTTGATACGCAATTCCCAAGGAGCATTGCATGAATCTGTTGCTGTTGTTAAAAATATTGAGTTTTAAATAAAATCTACTAGTTGTTTTTTTTATGTGAACAAGTTTTTTAATCTGTGCTAAATTGCTGTTCATTCTTTTTTCGTACGATTTGTACTTTATAAAGAATAAAACCTAAATTCAACAAAACAATCAAACAAAAGTAATAATTGTACACGATCATCGATTTACAAAAAATAATTTAGAAATGGAGTAAAAACAAAAAAAAAAAAATATAAAAATAATTGCTTTAAAACGTTGCATTAACTAAAAAGTGCCAATTTCGTGTCCACCACTGTAAATTTTTTATAGATATTGAAAGCAAAGTTTTAATTCAAAGTACTATTTTCATTCTAAGCTTTAAAAGCATGTAAAAAAGTTAAAATTTGATTAAACTTTTTGCAGATTAGACAAAAACATTAAGATCATCACATGAAATGGTTTAACATCGAATATTTTGGGCATAATCTAAAAACAAAATTGTTTATATTTGATTAAGTTTTGTCCTTGGTCTAAATTTGAGTAAATTTTTAAAAACTATCGATTTTAATCTAAGCTGTTTACAGCTATGCATTACAATAGGAGCAATGAGAAGGTTATCGAATGTTAGTGGATGAGGCCTAATATACAACTGCAGCACCAAGAATTCTTACTAGCTGTTTAAAAAAAATTTAATAATTTAACCGTTCGTGCGAAGAGGCCTGATGTATTATGTATTATGGTAATGTACCTTAACATATGAAACAGTTAAGGTACACAATTTAACAACAAAACTGTTATTTCAAGAGCACTTTCTTGAACTTACTCATTTCATTATCTATTCAAGCTCATATCATGAAAAAAACTTAGAAAATATTGTCCTAATGTAACGATTATTGGATCACGCTAACAACAAAGCCTAAAAATGTCTAAATAATTTCAGGTTTGCCATTCAACGGGGGCGTTTTCAAGAGCTCTGAAAGAATATTTAACGTCTAACTGCTATCTTTAAGTTATCTTCCTCAAAACAAGCTATCGGCTGACGTAGAGCCAATAAAAATAGTCCATCAATTTTGTTTTGTTAGGTGCACGAAGCAACTTTTGTAAATCTTCAAAGTTCAGCAAGAACTTCCGTTTGACTTGGCCAAAGCTATTGACGGACTTGCTTCAATTCAATTTTACTGCATCAACAGCAGACAGTCAGATCAGCTGTTTATTTATTCTAAAGCTCAATTTCGCTTCTATTGCTGCCAGTTGGTCCTACTGTGCGCTTAATTTTTGTTTAAGCTCCGTTTTGGTTGCAGAAACTTTTTAGTGAAATATCCGGTTGTTTTTTTTTTTGCTGCTGTTGGTTTTGAGGGTTTGCTGTCATCGTTGTTGGCGCTGTTGTAATTGCTTAAATTTGTATTTTTGGAGAAATTTTTTACTTTTCACATTTAATTTTTTGAAATTTCTATATTTTTTATTTCCCCTTTCAATGTTTTTTGCCACACTTTAGCATATCAATCATATTTTGTTTTATCTCTTTTTTTCTCTATTTCGTTTCAAAGACGTAATCGATAAAATTCACGTACAAAATGCGAAAATCATACATATTTTTTTTTTGCTTTTCTTTTTCCAATTGGCTAACAGGGAAAAACTTCAATTCTTCCCTCTGCTGCGCAACGAAGTATGTATTTGTATGTATGATTGTTTTGGTTTTCTTTTTCTTTTGTTTGTAACACTTTTTTAACTTATGCAATAGTTAGTTTGCAAAATTTATAACTTAACTATTATCACTGATATTTACTTTTTCCACTTTGACTTATTTCCAACGCGCTTTTTTCACAATTTCTATTTTTCACCAATTCGCACAATAAAAAAATATTTTTTTCGCTCGTCAGCAGCCGGCGTCTGCGTCTGGTCTGTCACAATCGAATCCGAACACTTCGCTTTTATTGTGAATGGGGGAAATTTTTTGCATGTGCTTCAACTAACAGGGGACATTTTAACTATAAATTTCCCAACCGATTGGAATAATATTCAGTTGGAGATGCCAACTAAGCAATTTTCATATTTAGAGTTTAAGTAAGGGGATGAATTTACAAATTCTGAGATTGTGGCGAATTGAGAATATAACTAAAAAAAATTAAAGAAAACAGTTAATAAGACAAGATTTACTTAATGTATTTAACTCAGATATATTGCAAAGAATATGAAAAAGATAAAAGAAAATCTCAAAAAAATCGGCTCAAAATTAATGTAATTAACGATTGATGATGGCGTCCGTGGCGTAGTTGGTTAAAGTGCGTGGCCGCTATGTCAACGAACTTGGAGACCCAGGTTCGAACCCCAGCAGCGACAGAAAATTATTTGAATTAAAATAATTTTTCTGTACGGGCGCCACCTCTCTGCAGACAATGGCAAACCTCAGAGAGTAATCAAAATGCCATGTAAAGCTTCTTGAGAAACAAAAGTAAGTTTAAGTTTAAACTAACAATATATTGCTAAACACGATTCCACTCACGATTTTTATCGACAGTGTCCTGTGTGAAGGATATTTGAAGCTAAAATTGTAATCGAGATAGTACAGAACTTTTGATAGTCTAAATATAGACTAAAAACTTTTGATAGAACCAATAGTCTAAACTTTGGTGGTATTAATTATAGTATTCCTTAAATTTGGCGAACTAATGGTTATCATAATTTTTGCATATGCATTTTCCTATTTTTGAGAAATGTATACTTGAATGCAATTTTTTAACTTTTTCAAAAAAATGAATAAAAGATAAGAATATATGTCTCGAGTATCAGAAATGGTATTGTGGGAAATTTTCTCAATTTGGATTCTTCAAATATTTTTGAACAACACCCTGTATAAAGATTTTAATTTAAAATAACAGCTTAAGGCTACTATTTTATTTTCTATTTTGATACTTAAAAAAAAGGATAAAAATCGTGAATGGCATCGTGTTTAGCAATATATTGTTAATTTAAGTCTATACTTTCTTTTAAAAGCTTAAGACAGTCGTAGTTTTCATTATGAAAGTTAAAGCATTTTAAGATCGTTATTTTTTACTGTTTTCCTCAAAAACAACTTTGTCCTTGCGGGGCAGGAAGAAATCCATTCTTTTCCTAAAATTTTTTTTTGGGTAATCTTGACAACCCAATGCAAATTTCGAGACC
This sequence comes from Pherbina coryleti, assembly GCA_943735915.1. NCBI lineage: Eukaryota > Metazoa > Arthropoda > Insecta > Diptera > Sciomyzidae > Pherbina > Pherbina coryleti. Next base: position 73,530,866 of record OX030952.1, on the reverse strand, counting down.
TCTTAGAACACGATATACATTTTTCGATACGCCCTACTGAACAGTGTTCGGACTTTACTGCAATTGCAGTAGATCTACTGCGTTTTTTAGCAAAATTGAATGTTTTACTGCCTCACTGAGGTTTTTTCAAATCTACTGCAATTTATTCTCAACAAACATTTTTAGGGTTTAATACCATTAATACCTTTAATACCATTACATAAAAAACTAGAAAGATGGCAGCATAAGTGTTAAATTAACAGTCATATTAATTTTGAATCCGTAAAAAATATTTTTCTTTTCTGGAAGGGGGGGGGGGTCTATTTTCAACATCCACTGAGGTACAGGGTGTTTAAAAAAATGTGTTCGGTAAAGTAGGTGCTGTGGCGTAGGTGTTGTGGTGAGAAACGGGCATTTGCTTGTATTCAATCTAATGGAGGACATTTTGAACAATTATTGTAACTTCCACATTATTATTTAATAATTTTTATTGTTATTATTAATGTTAATATTATTTGGAAATAGCATCATTAAAGAGAAGTCATAAAAAAGTCTGTTTATTTCATTTGTTAGTACATAAAAATTTCTTAGTAAAAAAAAATTACATAGAGAATATTTTTGAAAAAAAAAATAATTTAAATAAGACGTCACAGGTAAAATCTTTGTATGGAAATTTTGTAGGAAATACTTCAAGGGTATCAGTAAAAATAAAAATATAAAAAAATAATAGGGCAAATTTTCGAGAAAAACATACTTTTATAAAAAAAATTTTTTAAAATGAAAAAAATTTTGACTTTGCAGTGCCATATCTCCACACCCTATTTTCAGCTTGCAACTGTTATGGTACCGAAAGAGAGCCTGATTAATATCCTATTCAACAACCATATCAGGACTATCGTAGGTCTGATACTTTGGAGTCTGTGGTATTATGTTTGGTAGCACCTACTTTACCGAACACATTTTTTTAAACACCCTGTACCTCAGTGGATGTTGAAAATAGACCCCCCCTTCCATGCAATTTTTTGCTCAAAATAAGCCAAGGAATCACCCCTTAGTGGATTAGCATCTCAAGTCCGGACACCCTGTAGTTATGTATATATTTGTATTTAAGTTTTTTTTTTTGTATTAGTATAAAATTTACGTACATGGTTGTAAATAAAAAAAATTACTGCGAAAAAATTCGTTTTACTGCGTTTGTTTTTTTTTTGTTCAGTCTTTGCTGATTGCAATTTGTTCAGTCTGTTAGTTACAAACCAATATACAACGGGTGGTATGAATAGAAATATTGCTTAAAATAATTGCCTCAAAAAATGTCATATAAATACAAATGTCTGTAGTTCGTATGTGAAAATGAATTCGAAGCAGTTCCTTTGTTCGAAAATAGATTTTACTCCGTTGAATTTGAATAAAACATAAAAACCGAGGCAATTGCCCAAAAAATTTCAAGTTAACTATTAAGGTGAACAATATTTATTCTGCATTTTCAATATTTATTAAAAAAAAAGTGAAAAATGTTCGCTTTTCTGTGGAATGGGTAGAAATTAATATACTCTTATTTGATTGGTTGATTCAATGCGGGAACCAGACTGATACAAGTGTGTTAAAATTTCTGATAACACCTGACCTAAAAATAAAAAACCTCCTGATACTGCAATTCAACCATCTAATGATATTAAATCAGAAAATTAAGAAAGCTCTTTGTGAAATGCTTTGTGAAAAAACCCCCTTTGTGAAATGCTCTTGTCGCTTAAATCGCAAAATGTAACAAAATGTAAGTGTATGTCAGAAAGTGCTTAAAAAAAATATAATAATTAACCCTCCTTCTGTCCACTATGACGATTTCGTCCACCAACTTTTTTGGGTGTTGCTTTATCTCAGACAGTTCCAAAATTAATCGCGTAAGACTATGCAAATATTTTTGAACAAAGCCTTCTTTATTCTTTCATTTAAACCTCAAAATAAAAAAAAAATGTAGGGCTTAAAGATGTCTCTAAAAGGGTGAAAAAATAGCTTAAACAAAATAATCATAGTGGACACATAACGCACGCAAAAATATAATGGACACAGGAAGGGTTAATCTCTAGTTTTGTATGACTTTAGCAAAACAGATGGCATGGAACAGCAGAATCAGAACACAAACATAAAAAAGAAAAACATTTGATTGGAACAAAAGCGGTTGTTACTTGACAATTTGCTGCGGTTATTTGAAAATTCGCCAAAAACGAACCTAACTATTTATAAAGTATATATAAAGAATTAGATACATAGCTGATTACTTTAATATAATAAAATTTTGCCTAAAATCTCAATTATAGAAGAAAAACTAAGAGTGTGAACTTCGCATAAAAACAAATTTATTATTTCAATTCGCATAAAAATTTTGACAGCTGCTATACGATCTGACAAATACAATTAGAATAGCAGGTTTGCGATAAATTTGAGAGCTAAATTGCCTAATTTTTTTATTCTATACTAATGAGTTAAAAATAATTGTGAATTTTTTTTTCTTTAACTTTGAACCAAGGATTTAAGGTGGAATACCTATTCAGTCATGTTTGCCTTGGTTTGAAAATGGGGTGATAGATTAGTAGGAAGGAAAGTTCAACCAAGTGAAACACGTGTAGAATGTTTTGATCGTGGTGGAAAGTCAAAGAAACATGTGAATTTGAATCAGAGGTAAGTATTATGCCTTTACTCAGTCAATTCAAGTTATAAATCGCATCCACAAACTTCTCTTCCATCAACTACAACTTCAATTCGTAAATATTGATGAATTTTCAATTTCAGTTTATTAGAAATAACGATAGAAAATTGCAAATGCGAAAGGTTTTAAAGCGAAGGACCATGGCCTGGCCGGAAATCGAACTCGGAACCTCTGAGGTACCAGTCGAGCACGCTACCTACTCGACTACCGAGGCCGCCAAATATTCAAAGTAAAATCCTTAAAGCATTTTATATCTGAAGATAAAAAATGCGTCTCAAGCAGAGCAGGAAAAAATAAACGAAAGTAAACTAAAAGTTTGATTTTATTATTTTAAATATGAAGTAATTTTTTTTTAAATTCTAGAAAACCCTAATAAAATATTAATTTCACAGATTACATCAAACAATTTCATTTGCATAATTAATGACAAGTGTGTTGAGCCTGACTTCGAATAATTTGTTGTTTAATTTTTTTGTTTCTCAAAATGTTTATGTTGAAACAAATGCAACGCATAATTTTTCAGGAAATTAACTTTTATTGCTAGAATAAGTTGCGGATGTATACTATTTGAAGTATTTTTCTACATGAAATTATTACTTTAATATAAATTTACACTTTATTAAAGCCTAAGGTCATCAGCATTACATCTTAACCTTCCTAAAAAAACAATCGTACAAAAAACTAGCAAAATATACGTGCATTTATTATTTTTAAATGAAAGAAAATAACTTAATAATAATAAATTATGCATGTATTAATGTATGTATATCCAAATAATTTCAAAATAGTGTTTTGATTTGAATTTTTAATCACGAGGTCGAATTAATGATTCATATGAGAAATACGTGAAGTGAAATAATTTTCTTCTCTGGAACTTTTTTATGATCTATTTCTGTAGTATGAGGTTGCGAAATAAGAGGCCAATCAATTGAAACATTATCTAGTGTACGGATAGGTCTGCATCATTTAATAAATTTAAAAATTCAGAGTTATGTTTTTTTCGTACTATTTCACTTTTATTCTCGATAGTTTTGGGAATCAAATATCTGCAGCTGTGAATTACATTCCAGAACAGCTCACATAATGACCTTAATAATTACTTCCAAATTTAAATCGGGTGCCATCGTTATGAGCATTCATATTCCATTCAATAAAAACTTTGATGTGGTGTTTAAAACGAAGTAACGCTTTGAAAAACGTTAATACTTCTGTTAAAAGGAAATAAAATTAATTTTTCTTACTTTGGCCATCGTGTTAATTTAACATTCGAATATAACAAGTAGAATAAGGGAAACAGTGCTGCTGAAAAATAAACAGGGACAATCTCAAAATAAAGGTCGAACAGAATTAGAATTCTAAATCCGTTTCATATAATTTTGTGTTGGCAGTACTTTTATGTAAATTGTTTTGGGAAATTATTTGTGTTATTTTTGCATGTAATATAATATAACTATTGTGAATGGATCAAATATTTGCAAAAAAATTATAGAAGCACAGACAGAAACCCGCGCCCAAAAAGAAACTTTGCTAGCTTCAGAAGCTGAAACGGTGAATTAAAAATATAATTTTATTATTAACTAGCAGCTTCAGAAGCTGAAATGGTGCATTAAAAACGTTAAATTTTTTAATGTTTTTAAGCCAGTGATAACTTTGATTTTGAACAAAACACAAGAAATTTCATTAAATAGGCATTTATTTGTATTGAATGGAGTTAATATATTTTGCAATTAGTTTTTAAGCACAATTTGGGGCATATGTTCACCACGGCTGTATCTAATGAATGTTATCCCAGAGACAAAGTTTTCCGTTGACCGTATCACGTTAATTATATTTTCGAAAACTATGGTCCTGTGACGCCAACAGCATACAAATTACACTTAACTTTGAATTTTTTAGGATATTACGGCGTTTTGATAATCTTAAGTGAATTATCTTCGTTCCAAATGCGACAATTTTCCTTATTGACAAGCCCGCTGAGTCTTACCGCTATAAAAAATTTTTCGATAAAAAGGTACCTATCACGGAGAAAAGTTCACAATGTAATGAAAATGCAACATAAATGAAAAAGAGTTACATGGAATTTCAAATCCTTGACGACGGGCGGTACTGAAATTTTTTTTTCATAAAAAAACAGGTGAGGTTTTCGGCCTCATGTTAAAATACGAAAATAATGATGGCATCATGAGGCTTCTCAGGAATCCGCAAAATGGAACGTTAATGCACTATCGTTGCATGGCTAAAGGCTCTATTTTGTTTCGTTTTAACCATCTTATTTACGCATCTTATTTACGAAATAAAGGTTTTAAAAAACTGATTATATTATTCGAGGGTAGTGTCCGACGTACCCGACCTAACAAAGAAAACAAAATATATAAAAAAAATTTGGGAAACATTATTTCTCTACATAGTCTCCTTTTAGCTCGATACACTTTTCCTTCGAGCTTCGATACTCTGTTTATAGAGAGAAATGTCGAGTTCCTTTAAATAGCTATCAACCGCAGGCTCTACCTTCTCATTGTTGGCAAAACCGAGTGTTAGCACGGAGTCATTTTTTCAAGCTTAGAAACAGAAAACAATCCGAGGGGGCTAAGTCTGGTGAATAGAGTGAATGAGGAAGCAAATCGAACTTTAACTCAATGATTTTGACATTGCGAAAACGGATTTGTGATATGATGCATTGTTTTTATAAAACAAAACCTTATTTTTCCAACGAAATGCTGCCGTTTTTTCTTGACTTTCACTTAAACGCTGCAATAAGTCTGCATGATTGTTTTTGTTTTAAACTATGAATATAATTCTACTTAAAAAAAAAACGAATTAGCCTTGAAAGGACTTTGACAGAGCTTATCATGATGAAAATATATTGAAAGTGTCTCCTGCAGAGAGCTGACGGCCGATCAGAAGAATTAAATTCAATTTCAATTGAGAAATTTTCTATTTCATCTGGGATTTGAACCTGTTCTCGAATTGCATCAAGTGGTTCACACACTTCTTAAAGCATTTGGCGACGACTGCTGCAAATTGCATCCAAAAAAACGAACGTCATGACCCTGCCTGCAGATGCAACTTCTCGCCTTATTTGCCGATTTTCCCCTTTCAGTCCATTGTTTATCTATTCCTTTGTCTTTGGTTACGAATCGACGCAAAAACTCTTCTTTATTGCTTTGAAACTTTGCCAAACTTCTCACAACGCCGTTTTTGTTCCATTGTGAGTAATCGCGGCACTCACTTGCGGACAGCTATATCATGTCTAAATTTTCAATCAATATGCGATTTACAGCACTTTTTGAAATGCTTATCATGTCTGCTATCTCCAGCACTTTTAGTCCACCATTACCATTACTAGCATGGCCTCCTCATTTCAGGTGGTTGTCAAACTCCAAATTTAAGCTTTACAAGGTAGGTAATTTCTACCCTAGTCATTCTTTTCAAATCACAACAGCTATCTAAACGTCAGGTCGTGTAGCTCTGAGACTACACTCGTACCATGTGTAGGATATTGTACTTGTAAGAAATAAACTAAAACGCTTCTTTTTATTTTCCAAGTTTTATTCATTGCTTATTTTATTGAAAATATCTAATTCTAATTTTAATTATTTAAATTATAATTATTTCCTATCAGTTTTCTTTTTATAAGTATTTATCTTATGTAACATACACACAAGCTATGATATATTTTGCATAGATTTAAGATTTTAAAACTAAATAAAATTAAATAAAATCTAATAATTTCCTTACAAACTAAGACATCACAGATAAATACATCACCCTACATAATAAGCCCAGTTTTATCAGCAAGGACAATAGACACAATTATCACATTAGTCCAACCGATGCCATATTATCGTGAAGAATCATTTTATGAACATCGTTGAAGACTTTTCGCACACAACTCGTATCCGTTGCGACGGTAAAGTGATAATAACAATCACGACGCGAGTAATCCATGTGCATGCGAGATGTGCGCTTCACCGGTTCCTGTGTTATATCCACCAATTTTTGCTTGATAAATTGTTTTGTCCAATCGCATTCATCGAAATAGTTGCCCATCATTGGGTTGCGACGGAAATCCTCGTATTCGGGAAAATAGTTTGCAATGCGTTTGCCAGCAAGTATCTTACGCTCCATTATATCCTGCTTGTTGAGGAAGACAATAAGACCAGCCGAGGAAAGAAAACGATTCTGCCAGACACCACGAAAGAGATTGAGAGCCTCTTGTAGACGATTTTGACGTGGATCCTCACGCAATGTCTGATCGAAGTCACCACAGGATATGAGAAAGAGAACTGCTTGAATGCCCTCGAATACTTGGATCCACTTATTCCGCTGATCTCGTTGACCACCTACATCGAACATGCGGAACTCCTGCTCACCACCCAAGGATTTGGGAATTTTAACACGAAAAGATATCTGATGAATGCCGGTTGTGATCTTGCGACTATGCAGAATATCTTCGGTGGATGGAATGTAATCGTACGCGGATATTCTTTCAAAATTATCAAGAAAGCTAAAAAAAGAGACAAAAAGAAATCGAAGTTAGAACTAAAAATTTTCAAAGATATTTTGAGAAAATGAATTAAAAGAAGGATGAGTGTGTAGTTGTCAAGTCTTAGTAATTTGCTTTCAGTCAATAGCAATTTTTTTGTCGTCATTTGGAATCGCTTCTAAAGAGTCTTCAATTAACAGAGGATAATAATCAAACAATAATCCTTTGATCATTCTATTCCGTCACAAAATGTGTTACTTGACAGTCTAGCAATTCCACCGGGTAATTAATTTTGCCAATCTGTCTAAATCCAGGATAAACGAGGGTGGTCTCAGGCATCGGGTTCGGCAATGAAAGGAACTACCCAGATATTGGACCTGGTCATCCAATTTTGGAAGCAGGAAACAGGTTGACATAAAAATGCCTCAAAACAGTAGCAATGATGCAAGACAAAAATGTTAGCACTGGGATGGTTTTATCTCGACTAACGCGAACACGACACTACTGCCACATTGACATGTCATTTTTACATTTTGGTCGGCGTGGAGTTGCGCAGTGATACCGGGTGGCAATGACCATATATTGTCAAAGATTTAAGATGGGTCTTGATTTCTACCAATAAATGTGGATTTTAGTCAACTAATTCCACTCATAAATTGGTACTGTTGCGTTTCAATACTGGTAACTATCTAAACAGTATATTTATTAAATTATATGTGCGAAGGCGTGTGTGTGTATTCAGTATTGAAACTACTACAATAGTGGCGTCCGTGGCGTAGTTGGTTAAAGTGCGTGGCCGCTATGTCAACGAACCTGGAGACCCAGGTTCGAACCCCAGCAGCGACAGAAAATTATCGTCTGGAGTCATAGCAGTGACACTTAGGAGATGGTTGGAAGAGCGTTAGTATACGACTTTGTCTTGGCATTAACTCCCGGAAGATCTATTCGTTTGGACATCAGTTCCTTAAACCCTCGACCCCTTGTCAAGGTCAAGGTTAAGTCGACAAGCCAGGTGTTTACCTTAGAAACTAAAAAGAAATTCTTGATAGTCTAGCATTCGCTATCTATAAATCATAGTCTCAATAAGATATTAGTCTTCAGAGAACATGGTTTCATTTATTATGACCAGGATTATATATAGTCAATTTTTTATTCGGAATGCAATCAACAAGTCGTTATTCATTAGTGGACATGATTTGACACCATGTGGCAATCATGTTATATCAGTTTTTTTATTGGTTGTCATTCGACAATGTTAGCATAAGGTTGATAGTGGTTGTCTATGTTTGAATAATTTTACAAGTAGTATTAATGGTCACGTCACTGTCACGTTCATGGCCGTCACGTTCACGTGAATTTCACTGTCTAATACCACTTTACTAACTGTCAAAATTCATAACAAACTATTACGATTTAATAAAAAGGTAAAGTTAATATAATACGTCATTTTTTATTATCGGTTATAACTGTTATTTATCTTCATCGGCTGTCACTCTACCAGTCATCAGTTAACAGAAAACACAGCTCAATAAGTATTTGAACTCTTGGAAACTTACTATTTCGTGCTGTCCAACAGTGGGAATTCATTCGATCTATCATAGCAGGCTCGAATACCAACGTCATTCCATAGAGTCATAATGTGATCATAATATTCCTGAAAATAAAAGAATCAAGAGTTCATTAAAATAAAATTTCAGCAAAATATAAATTCTAGAAACTAAAACCTTGAGTGAATGGGAAATCTCAGATAAAATTTAAGCAAAAACAATCAAACATATGTTTGAATTCCATTAAAAAAGATAGATAGCAAGATAGAAGAAAAAATTCCATTGATTGATTCTACAGCTCGTAAAAGGTTCAAGGTTCTTATTTGAGTTCACGTAAGCACATGGCAAATATTTCAAAATAACAACCTGCTCTCATGCATTGAACGTACTTATCGGTGACGTTAACTGTCAATGACGCAATGAAATTAAGCTTAAGATGTTGTCAGTGTTTTGCTATCATCTTACTGATGTTTCTTCGTGTTTGGAGATTGTGTTAAAATTGGAAAAATTTGAAAAATTGGAAAAATTTGTAAAAGTAAATTCGAAAATACAACTGATTCAAGTACTGTTTCCGGCGTCTTGTCCTAAAGGACGTTGGGCTTTTGTACTTTCTCTATTTTAAGTGAAACGACTTTATAAACATTACAAATCTACATAAGTGTGCCATGCATTGAACGTATTCAACGGCGATGTTATGTGACGTCAATGGACTTTCATAACGACAGCTGCTTATCGTCGCTTGTCATTCAAACAACAAACTTCAGGTCGAACTTTCCGCATACTGTTTGCATAACGAATGTCGCTATCAAAGCTGCAGAAGAATTCAAGTAGAGCATGATACAATTTAAAATGGTTAATTGTTAAATGGCAACCCAATTGTGAAATTCTACAACAACAAAGCTGTAAGCGCCGCAAACGTCAAACGACAAAAACACAACCATAATTAGCAAAACTCAAAATCAACAGCTGACTTTTACATCTTGTTCACGTTGTTCTTCAATATGAACCTATACCTGTAACCATTCTATCATGAATTAGAGTAATTTTTACAAGAAGTACAATATCACCACAACAAGTAGTACAACAAGGTTGACAAACTAAAGAAATATTCTCTTCATGTAAGAACCAATTCACAAGTTTATTATTGAATTATTGAATCACTCATAATTTGTGGCTATTTTATTGGTGAAAAAATAAGGAATAAATTGGCAATGACTAAATGCCTTAAAGTGTTGGGCCATTACAAGCATAAACAAAGCCCGCCTGGGGAGCTTGAGTTTGATTTTGAGTTCGACTTCTAGTTGACGAAGATAATAGTTCAGCCGAATATGAATTCCTATACGGTCATTACTACACTTTGGCGACCGTGTACCTCCTATATTGTGGCGGTCGTCGCGAATGCGTTAAAAAGTGCGCGAACGACTCGATGACAATTCAAGACCAGGTTCGAATCCCTGCTGATACAGTAAAATTTTCAATTGAAATTAGTTTTACTGATCGGCCGTCATCATTGCAGACAAACCTCAGAGAGTAAATAATACCATGTAAGGCTTCTTAAGAATATGCACATAAGCTGGCACAATACTACCGAATAAATACTATTTTACCATTAGTATACGACCATTTCAAACGACAGCTGTCGAACTGTCAAAAATGTAACGTGGCGTAAGGAATCTATTTTCTACAGAACTTTACGTTAAGTTCCGCCACGTTACGATTTCGGTAACGACTTGTACACATTTCTCATTAAATAGATTTCAACTTGACAGTTGGCAACGTCATGCTTAGTTACCTTACGCTTGGCTAAACAATACTTAATTCCCGGTTTACATTCGTCAACTCTTGACGTGAATTTTATGCTATTCCCTTTTAAACTTACTCTCTCTCACGTTGATATCCGCGTCTCTCATCAACAGATGGAAGAGTTGACCGTTAATTCTTGATGTGTGTAAACCGGGACTAAGTGGTACGATTTTTTCATTGGATATAATGCCATGTCTAAACAGAGAGTTGTGGCGTCCGTGGCGTAGTTGGTTAAAGTGCGTGGCCGCTATGTCAACGAACCTGGAGACCCGGGTTCGAACCCCAGCAGCGACAGAAAATTATTTGAATTAAAATAATTTTTCTGTGCGGCCGCCACCTCTCTGCAGACAATGGCAAACCTCAGAGAGTAATCAGAAATGCCATGTAAAGCTTCTTGAGAATAAGAACATTACGTTCATCGCCGTTCGGAGTCGCCGTTAAACCTGTAGGTCCATTTCTCGGTCAATTGTGTACAGACTTAATAACACGCACAACACAATTGATCATAAGAAGCTAGGTCAAAGTCCTTTCAAGGGCTGAAATGGCCAGCTATTTATTTATTTAACCAGAGAGTTTAGTTTGAGTTTCCAGTACAAAGTTAAGTTATAGCGTCGAATGCAAAATAAACTTCTGAGTTCTCCAGTACAATTTTGTAGAATAAAACTCAACTCTATTTCTGTGTTTATCAAAACTGAATTTCAGAAATGCCTAAAAGTATGCTAATGTTCTCATAAAAAGTCACGTTCAGGTGCAAATTTTTATTTTTGTGGTGAGAAATGTCAAAAAGAGCTGTTTTAAAATTGTAAAGTGTAGAGAAGAACTCGCATGTCTGCGCAGAGATAAGGCCTGACCAAAATAGACAGAACGAGACATAACGAGTAAGTTCGAACAAATGGAAGCCAATGATAAAACCCAAAATGCACATACGTAACTGACCGAAACTGAACGAAACATTGCGACGAGACGTTCTGTTCCGTAACAACCGAACTTTTAGCGTCTCAACTCGTCAACAATAGCTGTGCAAAGCAGTCTTCTTCTTGTTTCAGACGATTGGAGGTACTCGTTTCATTTTGGGTTAAATGTCAAAACGGACATAACGATTGCAAACGTTCGGCAAGTTGCAATCGTCTCGTTTCGTCTATTTTGGTCAGGCCTATAGCTGCAGCCTTGCTTTCTAGTTGAATTGATGTAACGGTGATGGATGTACCGAAAATATATGAGAACACAAAAGTAAACAAAAAAATGGCACACTTAACACAATTCTGCAGAAGGAGCTCTGTGTGAACAGCTGTGGTTGAACTCAAACTAAACTCAAGCTAAACTCTCTATGTAGACATGGCATAAAGTAAAAAAACAAAACACATGTAGTTGAAAAGGAGTTGAGAAAACAGAAGAAACCAAATAAAAAGTACTTTTTTACTAATATTTTCCGAACTTTCTTGAAACATACTTTCCACATATGTTAAACTTTTTTGAACTTTTTAAAAATACCAGCTAATAGTAAGTTGAAAAGTCTTGCAGGCTTGGATAGTTGACTACTGTATAGGACATGTCCCTGTTAAAATAGTAGGTCGTCGTCAAAGAAAATTGTCTCTTAATCAACCAGTTGTGGTTATTAAATAACCAATTTTAAGTTACTTTAATGTTGGTCCGATTTCTAATAGGGTACCTCGCTCTACCATGGTTGTAAGTATGTGATATTTAACTATAATTTTAAATGAAAACCGTGCTGATTGTCATATGATTTGGACAAAAAAGGAAAACTTTTGTCCAAAAGAGACCTCTTACCATTTGATATTAAAGATATCAATATCATCAGGTCACTGTTAAAGAATCAGTCATTGTTAAAGAATTATATGTTTTAGCTGGATTGAAGGTAAAATTTATATTATCGACTAATTGCTAAGTTTAAAGTTTAAATTTCAACATATACAACCCTTATCGGAATAGGTATTTGAAACGACTTTCAATAAAAAAAAATATCAAAAATATAACCACAATAAAATTTGATTCAATGTAGCACAAACAGAGTTACAATATCAGTCAATATAAATACTACTGAACCATTCATAAATTTCAATACAAACGTCTCGGAGGTAATATCGTAAATAATCGTAAATTTGTCCCTTATTGACTGACTCCATATTAAATATGGCTGCCTTGGCTTCTTAGACGCATGCAGCAATGACCATCTTATAAAGAAATTTGAAATTTATAAAAACCCAATATTATCAAATCACAGATTACGCGGTTATTAAGGTTTACTTCATGTAATGGCCAGGAGGAAAAAACAGAAAAGTATTGTGATAAGAATTGTTTTCCTTTATTTTTTTTTCATTAATTTTGAGATGACGCAAATTGGCTCAAACCAGATATTTTCAAGTACCTCTCACTGTCTGTAAATTATATGAGTTTTGTCATGAACAAGAGGTAATTGCACTAAATGGAAAGTAAGTGTATTTATTTGTTGTTACTTGAATGTTGCAATGTGGTCAGACGCATATTCAAATGAAAACTTTACACTGACATCAATTGAATCTGCTCTGATGGGGAATTGTGAGAATTTATGTCTATGGCGTATGTCTATCAGAACGTTACACTTATTCTATTGAATGTTTCCTAACAAATCGGTTTTTAATTTCTATTGAGAAGCTCCCTTCAAATTAGTTATATAAAAATATATGTTAATCTAATCTATTTTGTCAAACTTACCTCATTCATATACTCCGGCGCTGTGTCACCCATGGCTAATATGTATGCGGCACTTTTGCAGCTAACGCAAGATTTGTATTCTAGCCCCAAGATTTTCATTTGTTGTACCAGTTGATAGATTGACTCGTGTATGTTTTGATATATTTCGGGAATTTTATCACGTCGTTCACTGCGCAAAAGAATAAAAAATAGAAAATTGATAATAATTTCGATTAAATTAATTATTTATGCGCATAACTTTTAAAGTTTAAACTTACTCATCGGTATAGCCGTTTATGTGAAGTATACGCATTTGTTTGATGATTGTTGTCTTGCCCGATTCGGCGGTACCCAGCAGGAGAATTTTGACAGCTTCTTGAAACTTATTATGTATTTCCGTTATTTGCCGATCCATTTGATGGGTGGTTTGTATTTCTTCTGTAGTGGGCTTGGAATGCCGTAAACAGCGCAACATTCTGAAATAAGAAAAAGAGGGCTAAGTGAGTATGAGCACTTAAACAGAAAACTATAGTTAATTTACTCGCTAGGGGGATTATTAAGTATGAAGATATCAAATTGTAAAGTCAAGTTTATAAATAGCACCATGAAAGCAGATAACTGCTTAAGACTTGACATCAAAGAACTAGGTGATGACATACTATCTGTTCAATTTTAAATTGTTCAGGGAGGCGATATGTCACCGAAAAAAAACATATCACGGCTTCTTATAATTGATTGTTTAATTGCTGAAATTCTATGGCGTGACGTCAAAGCTTTTTCGTACATACACCCTCTCATGTCTACAAAATAAACATCCCAGATAAGATAGGTGTACAACTTGTTTAAACAAACATTTTTAGATATAAAAGTATCTTGGAAAGTAACCATGCGACTTTTTTTTCAATTAAGAGCAAACAAATTGTGAACATCGCCCAAGTTGTGAACCTACTGAACAAGTTGTTTTTATTTTCTTTTATCTTTAAGGCAAGAAAACATTAATTAAAATTAAATTTCCAGTTCCAAGGCGTAAGGTTTGTTTTTGAAAATGACGCTATAGATGCTGTCAGACATGTGTGCCATAAAGAAAAGACAGTTTCAAATAAAACGGGGAATGACTTATTAGAAGTTATTTTTAAAATTTAATATCGTTGAATGATAACAAATATTCGAAACATCTCCTTGAACTTTCTTTGAATTTCGAAAACTGTCCAAAATATTGCGTCAGTGCAATTATTCTGAAAAATAAAAAACTTAAATGTTGTCAACGATAACATGAGAAAAATCATTTTTTTTTTTAAGAAATGTAAAACAAATTGATCATAAGAAGCTAGGTCAAAGTCCAGTTATTTATTTTGCCATAGTCTGAAATGGCCAGTTATTTATTTATTTTATTTTATAAAACAAATTATAAGACCCCAGTAAAAAATATAAAATTAGTAAACAGCCGGACAAGCTTAAAATGAACGCCCTAAAATGACTGAGCCGATATTTGAACTGCACCGTGCAATGGCAAATGCTAGGTATAGACAATACCCCTAATGATTTCAGGAAAAATCACGCTATTGTTACCGCGCTTGATACAATAACAAGGTAGGGTCATATTAACATGGCTGCTTAAATATGAAATTTTACAACAAAAAAACTGTAAGCGCCACAAACATCAAACGACAAAAACAACAACAATAGAAAAATCGGAAAATCAACAATTGACTTTGATATCTAGCTCTCGTTTTTCTACAATTTGAGCCTACCTTGTTGTTCTACCATGGTTACACTTGTATCTCTGAGTGGAGACTGCGGAAAGCAACTTTATAGGCCGGAACACATGAAAGAAAGCATGCATGCATCGAAGCTCTTGAAGCATGCTTTTTGAAACGCATTTGAAACATATGTATGTTGTCTGTCAAAATTGATTTGTTTGTTGTACGAAATTACCTGTCAATGCCTTGATGCTTGAAAAAAGTTCAAAGTTTGCAAACATCGAGCATGCAAATTGATGCTTAATGCGCGCATGCTTTGTATGAGCGTCACCCCATACGCTTACTTGTTTTCAACTTCAACGTCAGATGCTTTGATGCGTGCATGTCATCTATGTGTTCTTATTTTCTTGTCGAATTGCGTTATTAATAAGAGTAACTGTTAGAACTGTGGTCTTGGCTGAAGGCTTTAGAGTGGAGATTAATAACTTTTTATGAAAAATAAAAATATGAAAGACAAATCAATATAAGTAAATATATAAAAATAGAAGTGATTGATATTGCATTCAATAGCTTCTTAATAAAAGGTGGTCAAATTTTAATGTTGAATGTGAACCACACCTAAACGTCAAGTTTGTTTCTGCATTTCATTTGACATTTCTCAATTTCAGACTAAGTCAATTTGAGCCATGGAAAGGTACACAATCGAGCAACGCGTTAAAGTTATTCAGGCTTATTATGAAAATGGGCTTTAAAATCACGATGCATATCGAAGAAAATCATCTTCAGTGATGAGGCACATTTTCACCTCAGTGGATTCGTCAATAAGCAGAATTGCCGCATTTGGGCGAATGATAATCCAAGAATAATTGTTGAAAAACCAATGCACCCACAAAGAGTGACTGTTTGGTGCGGTTTATGGGCTGGCGGCATCATCGGGCCGTATTTTTTCCAAAATGAGGCCGATCAGGCAGTTACTGTGAATGGTGTTCGCTATCGTGAGATGATAACGAACTTTTTATGACCCGAATTGGAGCATATGGATATGGACGATATGTGGTTTCAACAGGACGGTGCCATTTGCCACACAGCTAACGAAACAATGGCTCTTTTGCGCGACAAATTCAATGGCCGTGTTATCTCACGTGGTGGCGATGTCAATTGGCCGCCAAGATCATGTGATTTGACACCGTTGGACTTCTTTCTTTGGAGTTATTTGAAAGAAAAGGTGTACGCCGATAAGTCAGCAACAATTCAAGAGCTAAAGGATGATATAAATCGGCACACTAACGGCGTAGAACCTCACTTATGCCTCAGCGTCATCGAAAATTTGGACCATCGGATGAGGTGTGCCGCCGAGGTTGCGGCGGCCATTTTTCCGATATTTTGTTCCATACATAATTGAACCATACCAATATTATCATAATAAAAAGAAATGACAATAATTTCCTAAATAATTTGTGTTTTATTCAAAATCAACATCGGCCCTTAAAATTTAACCACCCATTATAAAAGGAGTTATCCAAAACCGAATTGTTTTGAAAGGTTGTTATATTCAAGATGAAAAAAGTTTGTAAGGCACAAATAATGCAAAACACCCTGTACATCCAAAACTCGATTTTATAACAAAAAATAAATCACAGATATGGATTCGTAACTAGCCATAGTAAAATTTCTATCCTATCGTTATCAAAAATAACATTTTTTTGTCGTTCTGTACAAATATGCCTGAAAGTATGCTGAATAAAATTAAAAAAAAATTTACCAGCAAATAAATATTTAAACAAAAACAAGAAATTGGAAATATTTACTTATAGCGCATTCTTTTCTGAAAAAAAATTCTGCATTTTTTCTGCCCTCTTCAAGAACTCTGCATTTTTTCTGTTCTTTTCTAAAAAAAAATGTTGACCTCAAAATAAAACGTGTTCTTTTCTCGAAAATGTTGACCGCAAAAGAATAGCAAATGCAGAATTTTCTGACCTGTAAAATTCGACGGTTCTGTATTCTGCCCTCTAGTAATACCAACATTAAAACAATGTAAAATAATTTTGACAGCTCATACTTTGTGCTAAGTTGTGATAAGCAAAGATTTCTTATTTTGAAAAATGTCTGAAATTGATTCCAATATGTTCTTGGTTAAAGTGGTTAGTTTTATAAAAAATTAATTGCTCGATTCGTCATCTTCATCACCGGAAGACGAATAAAATAATAAATAAATAATCAATAATAAATTAGTCAGAAATCAAAACAACAGTGCAGCCAATATTAAAAAAAAAATTTTGCATTTTTTCTGTTCTTTTCTCAGCTCAAAAGAGGTCAACATTCTGTAAATTCAGGTCAGAATCTAAAAAATTCTGCATTCTGTAAGGGCAGAATTTTTTTTCAGAAAAGAATGCGCTATTAGGCTACTGGTTATATTTCGGGAACTGGCAAGGCATTCTTTTCCATTAGAATGTTTGACATTTTTTAACGCATATGTTTAATCACAACGTTTATTTTTTGTTTACAGTTTGAACATTTGCGTGCGATTATTTTTTATTACTTTCGACGTGATTTACATCAACAAGAGTGTATTGATGAACTCAATTCGAATTTTGGCGATGAAGATGTGGTACCCAATGACTTCTTTTGTTCCCGCATATCAAGGACAAACTGCGTGACCAACGATTTTCGACGCTAGGAGAAGTCTTTGATGCGTTTAAAAATCATGTTTTAAAGGTGTCTCAAGTGGAATGGAAAAGATGTTATGATAAATTGTTTGAGCGCATGCAAAAATGTACTAGTCATAAAGGAAAATACTTCGAAAAACAATAAAGGAAAAATTTCCGTTTCTATATTTATTCCCGAAATTTATGTAGCAAAACCTCGTATAATATGGAGGTGTTTCTTTTTATATCAAACAAGCTCGAACATGTTCTGAAATAATAAACCTGATTATCAATAAAACTGACACCTGATGTTTCTGCTTAAAAATGTGGGCCGATTAGAAAACTCGATCACGTTCAAACTTATACGTTCTTCCACAAGCTGAACTCAGGCATGTTTACGAGTTTAAAACTGATTCTTTGACATAATTAATTTGAATTTGGAACTCATGCTGAACGCATACTTCCGCTGTAATAAAACTAAACATAGACGTATGCGGATTTTACACATCATAAAAATATTCTAATTACATGTGGATAATTTCGCAATTACGTGCAACATTCAAAAGATATCGAAAGTTTTATTGCATTTTGTTGTGTTTGTATCCGCTCAATATTTGGAATTTTGATCGATGTTGGTAGTCCAAGTTTTTTCGTAAGAAATATTTTATCTTTATGCGCAATTCATGTTTATAGCAACAATGAAAACTTTATCACACGACCAGTTGATTGAGTGATTGATTTCAAATTAGTACTAATTAAGCTTCTACTGCATACAAGACGACAAATTTATTGTTGAAATTTGTCATTAAATTGAATTTTTGCCATTTTTCGCAAGAGCGTTGAATACTTTACACAAGCGTGTCTCATGCGGTGAATTTGTTTTTAATTATCAGGGCGCCCGCGTCAAGATATCCTATCAATGAAGTGGCATCGCTAGAATTAGCTGAAGTTTTTTGTTATGTATTGTATTCAGTGCTCATTACAGCTTATCTATAAAAATACAAAAAAAAAAAGATGTATGCTTTGCTCTAATGCTGGGAGAGAAAATGGTATTCTTCTTCTTCATTATATTCAGGGGGGCTTTGAAAATTGGCGCCATTACTTAACGATCACACCTACTGTTGACTTTTGTTATAAAGTATATTGAAAACAAGGGCGTAAGCAGCAATTTGAGAAAGGGGGAAACATATTTATTTTTCTTTAACATTTTTTTGGGTCTCAGACAAGAATTTAATTTCTCGGATTTGCAGCAAAATCATTGAAAATTAGTTCTTCCAACTCCTCTTTCACCTTGAACAAACGTCTATGCGCACTTATCATACACAAACCCAAGATCGTACGCAGCAGTTTGAGAAGGGGGAGCAGTTTTTTTCTTTAACATTTTTTATGTCTAAGATAAGAATTACATTTCTCGGATTTGCGGCAAAATCATTCAAAATTAGTTCTTCCAACTCCTCTTTCTCTATGAAACCTATGAACATTCTTGTATAAATTTAGTCGATATAATAGGGGTTTTCACTATTCAGTGCCTTTGGCTGTGCAGTTGCAAATTATGTTATGCATTTGCAACAAACTGTGAGCGTACCTCAGGAGGGCACAGTAGTAACATTTTTGCAAACCAATGCAATTAAAAAATTCTTTGAAACAGAAGGAACATCAGCTTGTTCAAACATAAACAGAACGTTATTTTGTGGGTTAAAGGTAGTTATGACAAGAAAGAGCGTAAGAAAGCAAATTTTTGCAAATTTAGTAGAAATTTATTTGTTTTGAGGTGGCGCAATTTCCATTTCAATGCCGGTCAATGGTCCATTTCTTATTGGGTTTAGTGCGTTTAAATGTTTTTAATTTTGCTTCTTACATTTTAACGCGTCCAATGTCAGTTGTTTAATAAGCAAACAGTTTATGCACAAGAATTGATGCTGTACATTTTTGGAAAATAGGAGCATATATGTATATTTTGTTATTGTAAAATTCAAAAAAGTATGAATATTGTGCTCATGCTCAAATGCACAGCCAAATGGTAAAAACTGAATCGTCAACATTGAATCGTGAAAACCCCCAATATACGTTTCCCTTTCTATTCAGGCGAGCTACCGTCATCGTAGTCCCCAGCTATGTTTTTACTCTTCTTAAAGAGCTGAAGGATCTCTCCTGAAGAAAAGTTATCTCTCCTGGACGAACCCGTCGAACTTCGTCATTGTAAACATATTGGGCCTTACCAATAGTTTGCTCCTTTCATAGAAAGTGTTGACATTTCGGATTAAAGCTATTACTTTAAAATATTTCATACCAATAAACGAGAAAGTATCATATTTTAAATTAGTATCGGCTTCAGCTGATACTAAGTATTTTACTAGAAAGTCAATTTTTTTCTGCCAAACAAGGCAAAGCACATTCACAATAGATTACAGCTTATACTTTGAAAACGAATACTGGTTTCGTTTATTGGTACGGAGAAATAAGTAGTTGACTACTAACGAAAAGCTTATACATACTTATAAATGCCAGCTTTTTCTTAGTATCAGCTCTTGACTATTGGTAAGGCCCATTGGGAAAGAGTAAAGACGTAATGGCGGTGCTTAATGAATGCTTTAAGTTAGAGTTTTTTTAAATTTAGAAAAGTCTTCCATAAGCATTATTTTTATTATTTAATATAAAATGCAAAAAAAAAAGTACATGCGAATGAGAGAAATTCATAAATTTTGTTTTAAACTCAAGTATTTGTAAAAATAAATCCCATAGGAAACTGAATTCTATTAACAAAAATTTTCGACACACCATCGGGGGGCAGCTGTTCCCCTGTCCTCACCCCCTGTGTACGCCCTTGATTGGAAATATTACTATTTTTCATAACCATTTAGTTAAAAACCAATTCCTATCCCTATTCCCAACAACCATTTTGCCCCACACAAGCACTGTAGCTTAAACTTCCCTTATAACTCGACCGAGACTACATGTTTTTCTTATATATTTTTATATATTTTCTTAAAAGATTAGGCCAACAATTTTCAAATTAGAATTTACGCACACTCTCTCTCTCTCTCTTCCTCTCTCTTATGTACTGTGAGTGTTTAATATTTACATTTATCATAATATTTTAAATTAAGTGTGATATTTAGCGTATTTTAGCCTCTTTGTTATAAAGTGTTAATGTTGAAAATTATCAATTTTATAAAAAAAAAAAAAAATTGATTAACCGTCTGATTTATAGCCTCGCAACAAATAATCAATCATGCGCCAAATGAATGCATTTAAATATTTTTTATTGTTTTTTTTACTGTTGCTTTTGCTGACTAAGCGGGTTCTTTAGCGAATGAATTAGATTAGCCCACACTTTGTTGGCGGTCATTTTCCCATTGTTTCTAGCTAAATTTTCCAGGCGTCACCACTTTATGGCAAAACAGCTGATTGTTCTGTGATTTTTAAGATTTAAAAGATGGTTATAGGTCATTCGCACATTTCGATAGTTTAAGATAAGGTTAAGGACTTTAATTAAAAAAAAAAAAAAAAAAATAAAAAAATTTGGTTTATGCCCATTTTTGGTATCAGATTAAATTATAAATTGTTAACTATTAATCTTTGAGATAAGGCCGGATCTTTTCAGCTGCTACATACTCAAAATAATTTCGACAAATCTCTCTCTATATGTTCTCTTCCATAACTCTATAGTTTGCAATTTTCTAATTTTGACCACGGGCTGAATGGGCTTTAGCCTCCTCCTTGAAGAATTTTTTGTATGAGAAAAAAATGAAAAATAGCCCAAAAAGCCGTTTGAGCCACCCCTTGGGGTACAAAACTGTAGTTTCAGCCCCCCTCGGGTAAACCCTAGATCCGCCACTGATATTGACTTTCGAGAATGTTAGGAATGCTTTGTAGTACTTAAAAGTTAAAAGTTTTCATAAATATTTTAAGGATTTAGGGAGTCCTTAAGATGAAGAGAAACCAATTTGATGATGATCGGTATAGAAAGCTTTCTTCCTAAATCACTTAAAGTAGGACTTAACATTAGTCATTGCATTATGATTATTATTGTTGGGATTTGCACAGCGACCTTAAGATCTATTGAGGCCCTTCAAGAACATAAAGAACCTTTTTTTGTTAAATCTCGGATAAATGCTAGTATATGTGCTATATATCTTGATTTTAATGAGTTATCTGGTAATCCAGCTATTTCTGTCACGTTTGAAGAGTTGCGG
The DNA here is from genome assembly GCA_943735915.1 of Pherbina coryleti. Taxonomy (NCBI): domain Eukaryota; kingdom Metazoa; phylum Arthropoda; class Insecta; order Diptera; family Sciomyzidae; genus Pherbina; species Pherbina coryleti. Next base: position 73,509,115 of record OX030952.1, on the reverse strand, counting down.
GCTGTGGTCCAAGGATATGCATCGCAGATTCTATGTCCTCCATGAAAAACCTAAATGTGTCATCACCAAGAATTCCCAGTTCTGTAAGGTAATAGTTCAACCTACAGTGACCTGTTAGCAGTTCTCTTTCTTTTCTGATTCTTAGATAATTCTTTGTTAGCTTCATGCATTCTTTGAATCTCTTAAGGTCGTTTGATCCTAAGATTAGTTTAGAGGGCTTTAACCCTGGTAGGTATCCCCAGTAATTTCCTCTTTTCTTATTGAACGAAAGACGATTCCTTTATCCATTCTACCGAATGGTTCCGGACTAACAAGAGGAATTGGTACTCCTTTCTTTCCCAGTCCGTCAGAAATTTCGTTCCCTTTATGCCTTCATGAGCGTGTACGACCATTGTATATATCCATCGAAATATTTTTGCAGTGCACCAGCAGCTTTTTCCTCCTATAGATCTGCAGATCATAAATCTTCTAACAGCCTTCTTCGATATTTCACTAAAATGTGTTTTCCAAAGTACTTATTGGTCTAGAAATACTTTCAAAAATTTAGCTTCGCTTTGGAATTCTTTCTCTATTCCATCTAGCTTTAAAGGCTAAAGGTGTTTAAGTTTATATTTCCTTGTTAATAATACAAAGAGAAGAATGATTATTATTACAAGGATGTAAGGATTAGGACATGAATTCGAAAAAAGATGAGGTCAAGGATTTGGACAAAGATTAGAACGACGAATATGATAATGAGTAGGATAAAGATATGGACAAAGCTAAGACCATGGAATTGGCGAGGATTAGGAAGAGAATTCTACGAAAAGGAGTGCGATAAGGATTAGGAAAAGGATAAAGTTTTAGGCACATTTAAAATAATATTCAGGATAATATTGGGAAAATGATAAGGACAAGAATAGAACATGGATTTTGACACACCCAGGACAGAATTCTGTGCAAAGATTGGGTTAAAAAAGGGAAAAGGTTTAGCAATGGGATTCGAATAAGAATAAGGTCTGTGGTTTGGGCGTGAAATCAATACAGAGTTCAAACAAGAAGTAGGATAATTGCTAGGATAAATATAAGAATAAGGATAAGGACATGTTCGGGAACAAAGAAAAGGGACAGAAATAAGAACAAAGATAAAATACGCTGTCACTTAAAAATCTACGGGTGTGTCCACTATACAGTCAATTTTTTTCCAAATGAGAACTTTCAACTAAAAATATCTTGACTAATTTCTTCAGAGTTTCTTAGAAATTTGTTACAAAATTTTCTTAGCTCCAAATCAAATAATCGATAGTGATTCGTAGATTTTCCGTTAACTTGGTGGTTATTTTTAAGTTTGGACTTTATAACTGTATATTTTGAATTCTTGCGTTATGCGTTTTTTTTCATAAAAACAGGTTTATTTACCGCCTTGACCGACTTGAGACTCACCGAAGGGTATGTATACTTTATTGTTATTTGTTTTCGAATAGAAGGTGCTAAGGTACAAACAATTTTGTTATGAAACGGCTTTTTTTTTGTATCAAGATTGTAAAATATTGTTTTTAGAGCTAGCTATAGAACTTTATCTCTTTTATATTTATTATAACACTATCAATTTTTGATAGCCACAAATCGGAAAATTGTGTTACTTTACAACATGGTAACAGCATGGTTAATTGAACAAAATAGCGCCCAAACATAGATCATTATGGTAAGGAAAACATACAGTTACTTATTGTTAAATGGCTTAGATTTAATGAAATAATTCCCTGAAGAAGGAAGCTTCCAAAACGTTGGGAAAAATTTTAAAAAACAGGTTTTCTTAAAATTTTTATTAAAAAAAAAACACCCTATCTTAAATTCCCTGAAGAAGCAAGGAAACACTTTCGAAACGTTGGGAAAAATTTGAAAAAAAAAAACATTTTCTTAAAATTTTCATTTAAAAAAACCACTTAACCAAAAATTCTCAAAATAGATGACAACAAATAAAGAAATCAAATAATTGCTCAAAATATTTCTTCATAAAGTTACAACGATTGGCGAGAACTTACCGCATCTTCATTTTGGCAAACGTCGAAATATTGTGGTATTGAAAATTTTTGGTATTCACAATTGAATAATTCACAATTGAAGTCTTTTGAAGCACTTTGATGTGCTACACTTTCAAGTTTTTAGCTTTTAAGCTTAAATCGTTATTTTTTAATTTGTTTAATTGTCTTCTTTATATTTGTTTTGGCAAATTATTTAGAGAAATCTGACGCTTTTTTTTTTGCAATTTCTCTTATATCACTTTTGTTGACATAATAAACTTTTGCACTTTTGTGTATTCTAAAAAAAACAAAACCGCGACTTTTATATTTTGAAATATTCCTTAGGGTTCACTTTTAGATTTTGCTCTTCAAAAACACACCTGACTTCAGCTAAGTGTCTTGCTACACTGAGAGCCAACTTCATTTGGCCATTTGCTTAAATATTGTTAAGCTTATCATTAACTTGTTCAACACGTACACATTATACTGTATGAACTAAGTTGTTTTTGTTTTTATTTTGATTTTGATTTTGATTTTTGTTTTTATTTGTGTTTTTGATATTGGTTTTTGCCTTCCAGATAAGATTGTAGACACTATACCGACTGTACCGCTTATGTTGGTATTGGTTGGTTATTGGTTTTGTCGATTTGTACCGTCTGAGTATTAAAGTGAAAAATTTCAGGTAAACGTAGAGTCGTGCGACTTCGTTTCTTCGTTTAAGCCATCTTAGAATCGTGTAAGTATATTTTTTTCTTCATTTTTCATTTGGCTTTAATATGGCTCTTATCAACTCCAGCCAGCACAGTCAGTTTTTTATGGATTTAAGAGCTCTTTTAATGCTCTTTCAATCTATTTATTTCTGTGATTTTATTGGCACAGGCAACACTTATTTAGATAAATATTAAATGTGTCGTGTGTGTATTCGACTGGACGGTCATTTTGAAGGCATACGCCACACACATCTTTAATGAATTTGCCATAAAAATGTGTTTTTTTTTTTATTTAATTGCCATTAATCTATGTGTGGAGTTTCCCATCCTCGATTTCGCCCAGCATTTTAACTTTGATTTGGTTGTTTTTTGTTTTTTTCCTTTTGTTGCCATCATTGACAATTTGCTGTTTACTGTTTGTTTACTTATACAAGTCAACAATAACAACTATATTTATGTCAATTTTTCAAGGAAAATACACTAGTTTAACATGCGAATGGCGAATGCTAACTAAATGTGTCATTTTTAGTACTCAGTCTAATTGCTTGAATGCATTAAGACAGTCTGAGTGAAAATTAGCAGCTGAGAGATTTTTATCTAAGTGGGCGTGGGTGCAAAAATAAGTGTAAAATTGAGTTGTATTTTAATAAATTCAGAGTGTGTGTCGAAGCCTGTTACCGGTCCCAAGTAGGGTAGGTAAATAGCCAGGAGGAGCATTTTCAAATTACTTTAAAGAATATTTAATATTTATGCTTCTAGGGCTTGAGACCTCCAAGGTAGTTGAAGTTTGCACCAGAGATCTCCATGAATGGATTCATTTGCTATTTTAAGTTCCTTTAATTTTTCAACTCCCTGCAAGTCGAGGCAGACAAACAACAAGTTTGCACGAATCATAAAAATCAAGTTGCGAAATGTAGAAACTTGAAATGTAGGTAAAAAGCTATTATGTTGCCTACACACCCTTTATTTTCAAGTCTGTTTACAAAGTTCGTGGAATTAACTTTGTGTCGTCAGTGCAAATTTCGTTTCTCGAGTTGAGAAAACAGTTTAACTTTAAAGCATTGGATGTATTTTTGTTTTTGTTGTTTTTGTTGTTGTTGTTGTTGTTGTTGTTGTTGTTGTTGTTGTTGTTGTTGTTGTTGTTGTTGTTGTTTAAGGGAGTGCCAGAGAAAGTGAATATGTATGACCGATCCTCATTACTTTTGCAAGAGGAACATTTTTCCCTTGGGGACTTATTCCCTCCGAACACTTCTTAGGGGGGGATGGCTCCCATACAAATTTGATGATTTTTGCATATTTATTCCCTACACCTGAACAGGGGGCTTTAAGGGGGAGCCGGAGAGGGTTAATATGTAGGACCGACTCCCGTTTGCAAAAGGAACATTTTTCCCTTGGGGATCTTTTCCCTCCAACCACTTCTTACGGGGGCTCCCATAGAAATTTTATGATTTTTGTATATTTATTCCCTACACCTGAAGAGGGGGGCTTTAAGGGAGGGCCGGAGAGGGTTAATATGTATGACCGGCCCCCATTACTTTTGCAAAAGGAACATTTTTCCCTTGGGATCTATACCCTCCGACCACTTCTTTCGGGCGGCTCCGAAGTATAAGTATAAGTAAGTATAAGATGTATAAGTAAACGCTTGTCAGTGGCTTTCTACGGCAGCGCAGTCGCATAGACTTGGAAACAGACTTGAAAAGTAGAAAGCTTTCTATTCTTTTGTACTAATTAATGTAAGGTACAAACAAAATAGAATCAAGTGCGACTTTTGATTCGTTTTTCAGAAGCAAGTCGTGGCTTGTTGGGTAGAAACATATCAACTTTCTACAAGTCAAGTCAAAACTTGATTTTTTTCAAGTTACTTGAGTTTCAATTGACTTGTTGCAGATCTCTGATTTGCACATTATTTTTCTTTCATGAAGTTCACAAAGTTATTTACCATCTATATTTGCGATATTTATCTATATCATGTATCATTAGCAACATAAAAACATTACAAACTTTTTGTTATCGCAGTAATTTACAGAAAAACAATTGTTTTAGAAATGATCTAGAAGTTTATAAATATTATTACTCATAAATTGAAATTGTTTTTTATTTGGCAAAGGAAAATTTCCAAACAAAAACATTATAAAACGTACTGATTTGGAAAAAAGCGCAAATTTTTTTCCTCCACTCCATACTCTCTGCTTGATAAAAATCAACTGCGTTTCTGAGGCTATGGAACATGCCTGTTGGCAAAACCCAAACAGATATTTCGGAAGTTACGCATAAATGGTCATTATAATTACTTACACGAGTATTTATTCTTATCTTTCGCATAACCCTTTCGGGCCTTGCCTACACTTTTATTGTGTACAATAATAATTAACACAATGTAGAGAACTTTACGCGTGTTTTTTGTTAATATTTGTTGTGACGTTATTCTTACCTACTAATACCACTAAATTAATTCCACTGAAATCAAAATGCTAGACCATGGGATTTTCTGTAGAGGAGACTTAAAGTCTACATAGAGAGATTACGCCTTTGACAAAATTGTGTTGTGCTTATAAAATAATTAAAGGGTGTTTTTTATGCAAGAACTAACTTCAGACAGTGTAGCCCTCGTATAACTGTATGAAGTCTGTCTGTCTTTTAAGTCTTGCACCTAACAATGAAAAAACAGTGGTTAATCAGTGGAATTTCTTTAATTGTCTTTCAAAGTATTTTCCAAGATGATCAATACACTCTTGCATTTGTTTGAACCAATTTTCGAAACAGTTTTGCCGCTCTGAAGTTGATATCTCCGAAAAGATGTTTTTGAAGGCCTCAACGGCCAAAAACGCTCGCCCGAGTATTTTTATTTATGTGAGGCAACAATAAGAAGTCATTGGGTACCAAATCGAGACTGTAAGACGATAACCGACTGTAAGACGATAACCGACTGTAAGGCGATTGGTAATCCATCAAATCCACGTTTTGAGTGCTCAAAAACTCTTATTTGAGATGATGGGTGGGAACTCGCATTGTGTTGATAGAGGATGATCTCCCTTCGGTGATTGATTTTCCTCAATTCTCCGATGACTTCCGGCAAACCAAGGGTGTGTACCATTCAGCATTAATACTTCTTCGTTGCTCAAGTGGTACAGTTGCAACATGACCGGGTTTTCTAAAAAAAAATGGCAACTTATCCGCAGCAGCTCTACGGACGGACAGTCGAAGACTTCGCTACTCGACTCTAACTCTTGCTTTCGGAAAACACTCCTCCGATCGACGACATATGCGCGGAGTGAATAAACATTTCCCACGCTATGCTTACGGCTGCCGAAGAGGTGATTGGCTATCACTGCCCTCGCCGAAACCAGTGGCAAGACCAGGAGAGTCGTGACGCCATCTACAAAGCTACCCTGCAGTTGGTTGTAATGCGTTCTGCTAAGGAGCTTTACAAAGAGGAGAGGAGGGAAGAGAGGCACATTTTCAGGAGAAAGAAAAGAGAAGCAGAAAACGTGATTGCGAGAAAATTGAGATGCATGGTGTTAGGAATGAGGTCCGAAAATTTTTATAAAAAATAAGACGCTTCACCGATGATTTTAAGACCGCGTTCTCTTCCTGCAAGGATGAAAACGGGAATCTAGTTATAGATATCCAGAGTACACTGATGCTGTGGAGGGAACACTTCTTTAGGCTTCTGAATGGCGACGCTGCCAACAATCCCGCCAGTAAAGATGCCGAAGATCCCGAAAACCCCAATTGAGGACGACACCGTTGAAATTTCGCTGCCCGACTATAATGATGTTTTGAAAGCTATAGCTCGGCTGAAAAACAACAAAGCCGTAGGAGCCCATGGCTTAACTGCTGAGCTCTTCAAGAATAGAGGTGAAGCTTTATTGAAATGCATTCATGCGCTTCTATGCAGAATATGGTCGGAAGAATGCATTCCAAACGATTGGAACCTCAGTGTGCTCTGCCCAATGTGGGCGATCCCACAATTTGCGTCAACTACTGTGCGATAAGTCTTCTTAATCGCATCTTATCCTAAGCCTTCTATCGCATATAAGGTCCTATTGAGTGCATTATGTGAAAGACTGAAAGCCTATCGTAAACCATCTGATTGGATCTTATCAGTGTGGCTTCAGTGGTAAATCCACAATTGACCAGATATTTACGCTACGACAAATCTTCGAGAAGACCCTAGAGAAACAAATCGACACGCACCATTTTTTTGTAGATTAACAAGCCGGCTTCGACAGTCCAATAAGAAATTACCTAGAGGTATGCCATGTCTGAAGTTGGTATTCCTGCAAAGTTCATTCAATACCAAATGAGGTTTCAGACAAGGTGATTTTCTACCGTGTCACTTTCTCAACCAAAATTATTGAAAGACTCATGTCGAATGTGACTTGCAGTGAACACAGATTAGACGAAATATCTAGTATCAACAAACAAACAGTTTTAGTGTTTTGGAAACCACGTCACTGTTGAAAATACCCCCATCGAGGTTATTAAGGATGTTGTCTACCTGGGATCCAGCGTAAACTTCTCCAACGATGTCAGTATTGAGATCAAACGAAGGATAACTTTTGCCAACAGGTGTTTCTTTAGGGCTGAGTAGGCAATATAGAAGCAGACTCTTCTCTTACCGAACAAAACTCACGCTCTATAAGTCACTTATCATGCCCGTCCTTTTATATGCGGCACAAACCTAGAAGTTGAGCAGTTCTGATGAAAAGACTTTAGGAGTCTTCGAGAGAAAGATCCTTGGTAAGATCTTCGGTCCAATCTGCGTCGATTACTTAGGGCGATTACCGAATTCGATGAAACCACAAGCTATATGAGTTGTATGCTGATATTGACATATGTAGTTAAAAGCTTTAAAATCAATCGGCTCCGCTGGCTAGGTCATGTTGAGCGAATGGAAAACGACGCTTCAGTGAAAAAATATTTGATTCGGTGCCCGGTGAAGGTCAACGCAGAGGAAGACACCCACATCTTTATTGGAAGGATCAAGTTTTGGACAACCCGACTACGCTTGATGTTTCCAACTGGTGCCAGCAAGCACAAAACAGAAATGGCTAGTGGAATTTTTTAAACGAGGCCAAAACCGATCAACGGTTGTAAGCGGCAGATAAGTAAGTAAGTAAACTAAGAAAATTTTTTGGATTTTTGTTTGAAAAGATAAAGAAAGCCAAGCACCAACTTATTTAAAAGTGATCTTTTGACTCATTAGCATTGTTTAAAAAATTAAAAAAGAAATAACTGGCCATTTCAGCCCTTGAAAGGACTTTGAACTAGCTTCTTATGATCAATTGTGTTGTGCGTGTTATTAAGTTTGTACACAATTGACCGAGAACCGGACCTACATGCTTAACGCCGACTCCGAACGGCGATGAACGGAAAGTTCTCGTTCTCAAGAAGCTTTACATGGCATTTTGATTACTCTCTGAGGTTTGCCATTGTCTGCAGAGAGGTGGCGGCCGTATTTTAATTCAATTAATTTTTTGTCGCTGCTGGGGTTCGAACCTGGGTTTTCAAAGTTCTTTGACATAGCGGCCACGCACTTTAACCAACTACGCCACGGACGCCACAAAAAAAAGGATGATATTAAGTTAATCCTTTTCTGCTTAATTTTTAAAACTTTATTCATAGCTCTGTCCGTACTAGCAGAATGACATGCGAAACGGAATGTTCAGGTTTCATACAGAGGATATTGAAATGACAGAGGATATTGACACGTCTAATTAACTCTAGGGGCACAAGATATATAAAACGCAAAAATCTACACAATTGACCGGTGCTATTTTTCGTTTTTTATCTTGATTTGGAAATTTGTTTTGTTTTTTACATGATTGCATCACATGAAATGTTTCTTATTTGTGAAACAATCTCGGCCAACTAGAAGTTCTGAGTATTCAATCTTCGCACTAGAGCCACACAATAAGAACGTAAATAATATCTGTCTACCATTGATTATCGTCGGATACCAGCACAATTTGTACTAGATAAACTCTTCTTTATTGCTCAATAGTAAATTGATTGAGTCAATATTGACTACAATGGTGTTATTTATGCCACTATATCGTAACATAAAGAAGAACTACGTTGGCACAAAGTAGATAACAATATAAAAATTGCTAGAATTCTGCAAAAAATCACGCTTGTGTTGACGGTACACGTCCAACGATAATGATCGCGCAGATATCTACGACATGATCTACATGATAAAATAGAACCACTACTTTGAGCTCTTATAAAATGTACCAATTGTAGTTCACCGCAATCAGTTGCTCTTGTGTCAACTTGTGTGATGTTTCTTCTCTTCCAATTAATTGCATTTTATTGTTTAAAACAAATAATTATTAGCTACGATAGCAGCTTGTTTTGAGCCTTAATAACATACCTACAAAGAGTGATGCCATTACATATCTAGAGTTGTAGAACTTCATTGGTTATCAGATGGAAATTCCTTAGATATTGCATTGAGTGGTGAATGGTGAATGAGCGTTCGTTGAGTGGTTGAAGCTTTGTAAAGTTAGTCAATTACATGTTTCCATGTGGAAGCAAATAGAATTAGCGAACTAATATGATAAAGCCTGTTATTTTTTAATACGAAATCTACAAGGTTTACCCTATTTACCCATTTACGTCCATTCAACAAAAACTACTTAAGAATGTCGATACCAAGTGAAAACATGAAGTTGTTTTTATTTTTGTATTTTTATTACATTAGGTTTTTATCTTTAAGATTAACGATAACTCACCACAAGTTAATTATAATAATCAATTGTCCAATAAGATTTATTTGGTTGTTTTCACTCATTCTCATAATCACTTTTCGGAGAAACAAACAATTGAAAAATTTAATAATTGGTAATGATGAAAAAACGTAGATTGTATCGACACGTGATGTAGAAGGTCAAAATTTTAGTATTGTTATCGTAAAACTGAGGAGTATACGTCACGTTAAAGATTAGGATAGAATTTAAGAAAATAATAAAATTTAAATAAACTTTAACGAAGAGTTAAAAACAAGTCTGGAAGAACATAATTTCTTAAAAAAATTAAGAACAGAATCTTAACTCAAAAATAATGTTTCAACGAAAAGTCATACTGCGAGTTGACCCATGGGCAAGCATCAAATTGAGAATCGTCGACAGGCAAATGATTAAATTAGAAAGAACGTAGTTGACAGTTTCATGTAGTATGTAGTGGACTGCACGTATTTTTTTTGACGTGACAACGTGTCTGCATCATTATTGTTATTCAAATCCATTGTGTTGCTCCTTAACTAGCCCTGAACTTATCAGTACAGAAGGAGTTCTGTATTTAAATGAACTTCCATTTTCACGTGTTTTTAAGTAGTTTTTAAGAATATTTAAAAAAATCACTAAACGTGCAGTTTTGAAAATAGATTTTTAGTGCCATTGGAACTGTTTTTGAGGTATGAACACGCCTAAAGCATAAATAAAGATAACCCTAGATAAAGAGAACCCTAGTTCAATTTTCACCTGACACAGAAAGTTTTTTCAATTGAATTAATTTTTCTGTCCGGTCGTCACCTCTCTGCAGACAATGGCAAACCTCAGAGAGTAAATAATGCCATGTAAAGCTTCTTGAGAACATGCAGATAATCCGTTCGGAGTACAAACCACTGTTGCCAGATTGAGGTAAATTTCCCTAATTGAGGTAATTTTTGACTCATTTTTTGGGCAGAGGTAAAAAAGGTAATTTTTGACCAAAATTGGTAAATTTTGGGAAAATAATAATTCTTTTAGACTTGTTACTGTTACCTCTCTGAACATACTCACAATCAGTTTAATATTCTTGTGAATCAACCTGTGTAGCAAAATAAAAGAAAAAATTTGAATTATCCATCTCTAGTTGCATTGGACTTTTTGCTTTTTGCCGCTTTAACATTGGTCAGCAATTTTTCGAGTTTGTTGGCTAATTGCCGCGATTTGGCTGAGAAGAAAGGAGTAAAATTGACGGTACGCTTGTGTTATACCGTCAACTTTTTGAATTCAAAAGAGTACGTCAAAAAAATTGCTTTCAACTCTTGGCCAATGTAAGAGGAGTAAAAGCAAGAATTGAATTAAATTAAAAAATAGCAAAACAAAATAGCCGGTAAGTCCCGGTTTATATACGTCAAGAGTTGACGGTCAATTTGTTGATGAGAGATAAATATATGTATATTAACAAAAAAATGATAACGGTTGATAATCATTTAAAAAATTATTAATTTTTTTATTTTGGGAAAAGGTAAATTTTCTCCGAAAGTGGTAAATTCTTTCCCAAATAGTGGTAAATTTCAGTTTGTCTCTCTGGCAACACTGGTACAAACATTCAATTACCTCATTTTTCTCAGAACAGTCTTTTCCCTAATGCTGTGGCCAAAGGGAGGAATAAATTAATAATTAAGAAATTAGAAATAAGAACAATTTTTGATTTCCATATATTGTGTTTTAGTTTTCGGTTGTCACCTCTCCTCAGACAATGATAAACCTCTGAGAGTAAATAATTCCATGTAAAGCCTCTTGAGAACATGCACATTAGCCGTTTGTAGTCGGCATAAAACTAGTAGGTCCAGTTCTCGATCAATTGTTAATCGACAAACATTTAATAACACGCACAAAACAATTTGATCATAAGAAGTTCGGTCAAAGTCCTTTCAAAGGCTGAAATGGCCAGTTTATTATTATTATTTCAGAGTTTAGTTTTGAGTTTTTTTGGGAATAAATGGATGATTATCTCAGATCACATGAATATCATTGGGACTTGAATAGGTTCTGTGGACGTTAACAAGATTTTGTGATTTTGAATAAGATTTTTAATATTTTTTTTTTATATCAGAGTCATTTTTGTCCAACTAAATAAACATCTCGAGATTTTTCTTGTCAGACTGTATCTATTATGAACAGCTCTACCCGAGAACGGGTCTTACTCTTCTTTATAGTGACGGGTTGGTTGCAGTGCATCTGATTAGACAAAGAACAATTCACTTTTAACCAAGGTGTCCATGATATCTATAAGAGTTGTAATGTGACATGATAATCACATGTGTCCAAAGATAATCTCAGTGCATTCAATTGGCCACAGAAACATCCATTCAATCCAGAGGACCCATTGGATTCATAATTTACTCCATGACCGACCTTAAATTTGAGATAGTTCGGTATTAGTGTTTATGTACAAGGAATCTACTGAACACTTAAAAGTCCCAATGGCTCACTTAGGAGGTGAAAAGGATCCAAAAGCTTTTGCCAAACAATGACAAAATCAATAATTGAGTGATTCTATGACCAAACATTGAATTGCAATTATCGCATGTCATTGGGTTTCTTTGATGGGTTTCGTGGACGCCTTCGTCAAAAATGTTTCATTCGATAGACAATCGTATCCAATGCAACTATTCCGGCACTATAATAATAAAAAAAGGACTAAGACCATAAAAGTATCTATTTCTTGTCCAAGAGTTATATTTAAGCCGTATTTGACACATGACCCATCCTTGACCTGAGAAGTCCAGTACATTCGATTGGATATAATACACAGAAAATAAAAGAATTGATTTATTACCTAAACTAGTTTAGCTAATGTGAAAGTTTCTATTTCACCTAATCTTTTCAACAACTTTTCTACTTACACAGTTAATTTAACAATCATGCATTAGGTAATTCACCTAATTCAAATTAGTTAATTCAACTAAAATTTTGCAAAACGCAAAAGTAAAGAGCACAGCGCTCTCCTATAAAAAACATAAATAAAAACAAAGTGAGAAAACTTTACAAAAAGTAAAGCCTCATTGCGAGATTTGAACTCGGGCCGCTGGCGTTCAAGTTAAACGCTGTACCGCTGTGCTGTTACGCCGTTTTATAACTTGTGAACAAAATGTATATAAAAATATGAGGTCCACAACTCTTAAATTATGGGCATCTACAGCAATTTGATTAATTGGTATGTAGCGTAAATTCTTGTATTGGAAGTTTAGCTCAATAGATAAGGCGTTGGTTGTTGAAATCTTGAGATCAGAGGTTCGAATCTCAGCGGTGGCAAAGAAATTTTTCAGTCATTTATACAATGTATATATCTCTCTCATTCTATCTACTATTAAACAAATCTTTCTTCTCAATCATGTGACGAAATGAAGTAAAGTCACCTAAGGAAAGTTTCACTTCAAAATAGAAATAGCAAAACAAAAAACAAATTTTTTGCATATTTTTTGCACGGCATTCCCACTCTTAAGTGGGAATTCTATCTAAATAATTAGATGATTTTTCTACACTTAGTAGGTGGCTTGCCTAATCTGAAGTGGTCATAGTTTAAAAAAAATTAGCTAATTCTTCTAATAAATTATGTGTCTTATCTATTTTATGGTTGAAGGTACACCTAAATATTTAGGTTTTTTTAGCTACTCTCGCAGTTAAACTACCCAATATAATTGCATATAATTAACATTTAGAAATTGGTAGCGCACCTAATCAAATTCGTTGACTGAAAATCACCGGATTACTTTAGCTGAATTGACTACATTTTTAGGTAAAAGTTCTACTCTTTTTTTTCTGTGTATTATTCACTCATTAATTTCGTATAAAAGATTCCATAGAAACCATAAAAAACCATATTACCAAACATGCAACAAGGAAAAGCTCAGCTTATGGCTCGCCATTGAAGCCTATAAAGCGCCAACAAGTCACAATAAAGCTTCAAAAGAGCTTCCAATGACAATAAAGTCTCTTATTATCTCTTGTCCAATGACAATAAAAATCATTGGGAATGGAAAAATGTGTAAGTGAACTCGTGAACTCCTTCCTGTACTCATGTACCATATAGTACATGTGACTTCATTTGACTCAAATCTCTTGCCGCCGAGTTATGTTTAGTATTCCTTTCCTTTTAGTATTCCTCTCAACATAGTATTCCTTTAGATCGGTACATTTAGTCGAGCGTTTTTCCAATTTTTTTACTCCTTCCAAATTCTATCAAGGCCCTCAAAATAGGAGCTTGTTTCAGTGATGA